>OX457036.1:97537260-97744760 GCA_949752735.1 Lumbricus terrestris
TGAGACAGCGCCACACTTATTAAAAGCTGATGTTGAGATAATTAAAGCTATAGCCGACAGTTGTCTATTATTATGCTTTCATTTTATTCGGTTTATGGCAGGGTGAGAATTGTCGGAGTTTTGGGGGTTTCAACCCCCAGTCCTTCTTAGAGCCTATGGTAAAGTCTGTTTTTCAGACCCAAATTCCAAGTGTACGCCTATCATAGTCCAACCCCCAATTATTTTTCCACAATTCTCACACTGGTTTATTGACCAGAAAGACAGAAACTTCACCAAACTCATTTGAGTCTCGGTTCATTAATCATTAACTTTGCCATCATTCGATTTTGAGATTAGAGTGAATAATGAACGTTCTTCATTATTCACTCTAATAGACCATGACATTTTCTCTCTATTTTTGCACGAAGCATCTCAAAATCGAATGATGGCTTTAAAATGACGTTTAGAAAAACCAGCAATAGGGCCCAGTAGCGGTGCTAGGGGTGGCCAGAGGGCTAAGCCTCCCCTAAAAAAGGCCATCCATTTTTTCTCCCATGTAGAAATAAAAATTTTGCATGAAAAACCCCGTTTAGCCCCCCTCAAACTGAAATCCTGACTCCGCCACTGATAGGGCCCCTACGCTATGCGACCACGACCGTATAAGGCCGTTGCCAATACCTGATAATTAAAATGATAATTTACATACAATTATATTGTTGGACACTCGTACATTCACGGCTACATATTTATATGCACATGCATACATTCATAGGCTAGGCCTACAGAATTAAAATACTTTAAAAATTTAATATCGCCTCCTTTTGAAATCTCATTACGGACGATAAAACACCTGTTTTAAGAATACAACACTTCCTATAAGAACGCAGACTTGCGTTCGGCAGTTACTGTACGGTACGTGCAGAGTACGGAACGATTATTATCGACGTGAAAGTTAGGGCTAACCGAAAATTTAAATTACTATATTTTTATAGGTCACTATAGACACTGGATTTACAACCAATTTGCAACAACGTTAAACTATTGAATCTATATGAATAGTGGTGCAAGATTCAAGACCAGTGGCGGCGTCATGATTTCAGTTTGGGGGATGGGCTAAATATGCGGGAGAAAATTTTCCGTTTTCAGTCGCCAAAATTTCTGACGACTTTTTTAGTCATTTGGGTTCCGCCAAATTGTCTGGCAAACCTCGTGCGTACCTTTACGCATTTACCTTTTGGGGGCTAAAGGGGGTTAATCGCGCAAATATTTCATTTTCACATGAAAAAAATAGATGGCCTTTCATAGGGGGGGCTTAGCCCCCTTAGCCCCCCCTTAGCGCCGCTACTGTCCAAAACGGGACACAATAGGAGGGCGACACTAATCTCAACTCTGGGGTTGGTGCATGGCGCATTGTATAACACATTGACACTGGCATTGATTTGAGATCCCCGCGTATACCGTATACGATAGATAGGTCTATATATGCTTTGTAGGCTGCTATTAGTGTCGTTATATTGCAGGCTGTCTGTTCTGTTAGTAGTTAAGGTTAAGACTGATGTTATTAAGATAACTGCATAGCTGTAGGCTATTACTGTAACTGATTGAGGTCTGTCAGCCGGATTGTTGAGTAAACGAAAAAATTATTTATTAATAGAAGAAATTATATTATTATTAAATTAGTATTATTATTTGTACCCAGATCACGAACCTCATTAACCCAACATCGAGCTTTTGCTATTGCTGGTCCTTTAATTTGGAATCACCTTCCTTCTGAAATTCGTGGCAAGATTCTTGTAGGAAATTCCCCTGCATCTATTCGCTGCTTCAAGACTTTTCTTTTTACATGGGCCTGTCACGCTGAGAGCGCTTCTGAATAGCTCTGCTGTGAGAAGCGCTTTACAAATGCTTTATTAGATTAGATTAGATTAGATTAGATTAAGCTTAGATAGATAGTATTATTAAAACTGCTACGGCACAGTATATGAGAGCTAAAATGTTGACACCACCTCCACCGTGTCCAGGTGGAACTTGACTAAATAAAAAATATATAATTTTTATAAGCACCCTAAACAGAGACTTTAGTTACAAAAGTCATGTTGTTTGAATTACAATGCACAATTAAAACCAAAAAAATATATAGTTGAATGGAATGGCCACGAAGACGAAACTTTAGACACCTTTAAATCACTTTTACGAAGATTATTTAGGCGTCATTTTCTGAACTTCGGCGAATTGGTCAGTGTCATAAATGATAAAACAATATTGTTCAATACGAATAAACCTACATATTATAATTATAGTCAACCAGAAATGTTAAAGATTCATCTCAAAATTAATCAACTGAAGTCTTGAATTGTATGTTGTTGTGTCGACACCTTTAACTCACAACTATAGTAGACAATAGGATTGTAGCCTATAGGCTAAGACTAAATTTATATAAAGAAGTGCCAGTCTCAAACCTGGACAAAGGAGGAGGGCGACGCTAATAAAGATCTTTATGTTCACAGATGTCCTTCAAAGGAAACTGTGTACTAGATACAGGCGCACGAAACCACTGTTCGCATTCTATGACAGTGCAGGACCCATGTCTGGATAGAGACATGGGCGGAGACTTAGGGGAGGGGCAGGGAGACGGTCCCTGAATAAATGCGGTGGAGGGACGGTCCATGCATTTGTCCCCCCCCAGTGATGGGGAAAATACTTTTTAAAAGTATTTTGAGTATAAGTAAAAATACTTGGTCACAAAAGTATTTAAAATACAAGTAAAAATACTTGTTTACAAAAGTATTTAAAATACAAGTATAAAATACTTGACTTCAAAAAGTATTTAAAATACTAAGTACAAAATACTCACTGCCAAACTATATAACAATTAAGGAAGTCATATTACATTATACACAGAATTTTGAACACAAACATTTTCTTCAGCATTCTTTGTGTCCATGTCTATAATGTGTTTCATGGAATTAATTAGCCCATGCCATCATCACTGTCATCTTAAACACTTGAAGGGCCACCCAGCAGTATGGTGACTTCTCACTTCTGGCTCATATCCTGCTTTCCAGTGATGTAGTCGAGTCCACCTGAGCTTAGTCCAAGTCATGCCCGAGTCCATCTAAACTGAGTCCGAGTTGAGTCTGGGTCTAAAGGTGTCCGAGTCCGAAGACGCTAGAGATGGGGGTCCAAGTTCGAGTCAGAATCCATTAACATCAAGATCAACAGAAACACTAAATTTAATGGCATATAAAAATATCGATAGCCCACTACCTATGCAGAAAGAATGGTCAATGTAATTTATCCAAATTGAACTTTAAAAACATTAAGTTAGATAAAATTTTGTTTAGAAATCTGACGCAATGAGACGGATAGAAGTTGTTACACTTCTGAACACAGATTCAACGTACATACCTTATAAAATCTTATATGCTATGTTGAGACGTCCTATCACAATTCTGCCCATCGGCAAAACCCTTTAGGGTACTTTTTAAAGTAAGTCTTCGAAATCTGTGGTATGGGAATGGGCTGAATGGCCTATCCCTTGTGATAATAATACAGTGGGGCGCGGACATTTCCCCCCCTGGACAAAACCCCCGGACAAAACCCCCCGGACAAAACCCCCCGGACAATTCCCTCCCCTGATTTAGCCTAGGACATTAACCCCCCCCCGGACAATTCCCCCCTTTGCTTCCATTTAGGCAAAAATGCGTTTAATCCAACTTCTATTTAAATAACAATTATTTTGATCCATCCAGCTCCAATTTAAGCAAGAATATTTTCATCAATCCAGCTTCCATTTAGGCAAGAATATTTTCATCAATCCAGCTCCAATTTCAGCAAGAATATTTTCATCAATCCAGCTTCCATTTAAGCAAGAATATTTTCATCAATCCAGCTCCAATTTAAGCAAGAATATTTTCATCCATCCAGCTTCCATTTAAGCAAGAATATTTTCATCAATCCAGCTCCAATTTAAGCAAGAATATTTTCATCAATCCAGCTTCCATTTAAGTAAAAATTATTTTGTATCAATCCGGCTTCTATTTAGCAAGATATCTTTTCATCAATCCAACTTAGGACACTTAGGACCGCCGTTTTATAGTATAGTACCACTTACACGCAATATGTTCGACAGGGGGGGAAATTGTCCTAGCCTGGGGGGGGGAATTGTCCGGGGGGTTTTGTCCGGGGGTTTTGTCCGGGGGTTTTGTCCAGGGGGGAAATGTCCTACACTCTAATACAGTAGACTGCACAAGCACAGGTCAACTAAGTGTTATAGGTGTCTTCCTGTATGCTGTAATTCGTCAAGTGTGTAGTCTGTGATCCATTAATGGAGATCAATGTAATGAAACTCTGCACCCCGTACCAAGGTCAGAGAAGTTCCAATTGCCACCAGCCAATAGACACGTCTAATGCCACCCTTATTTGCCCTATTCATAAACATCTAGATAGTTAAATCTAGCCTTTGTCCTATTATATCAGCGTAGACAAATCCATTGTGGTGCCAAACATCAAACTGATTTCGAACATAATTATTATAGCCTAATAATATTATGCGTGTCATTGATGCCTCATAGGCATTATGTGTAGACTCGGTGTACTCTTCCCATACACCATACATCAAATACACCTGTAATTAACATTCCTCACCCTGCGGTGCCCAGTCATCCGTATTCCGTAACAATGACTAATCAATGTCAGCCTATTTTACTGTATTGTGTGACTTAAACCTCGTGTACAAGGATTCCTTTGTTTGTGTAATGAAGCAGCCTAGTGCATGAGAATGCAATATTGCATAGCTAATTGCAGCTGGTGAGATTTAAAAGTATTTTGAAAAAGTATTTTGACATAATCATATTTTTAAGTACAAAATACTATCAAAAAAGTATTTTAAGTAAAAGTATAAATACTTGATCACAAAAGTATTTAAAATACAAGTACAAAATACTTACATTGTATTTAAAATACTATTTTAAATACTAGTATTTTAAATACTTCCCATCACTGCCCCCCCCCCCAATAATCTGCAATCGGTAAGTGTCAGGTCATCATGTGTAGCCTACACACTTCACGAAAAAACACACAGTGAAGAACAAACGACGAGATGAAGTGACGATGACTAAAAAAAGTCGTCAACTTTAATTTTTCTGGTAGCGAAAATTAGGATTTCCCGGACGGATGACTAAAAAAGATCGTCAGAAATTCCGCCTTTTCGTCCCCCGCAAGTCTCCGCCCATGGATAGAGAAGGAGGTCCAGTGTCACACTTATGATATTTGTTATCGCACTGTTAAACAATGCAATCATAATCCTATAGGCTACTCTAGGCCAACAACCAGTGGCGGCGCCAAGATTTCACTTTCGGGGGGTGGGGGCTGAAGCCCCGCGGCAAAATTTGACATTTCCATCCGCCAAAATTTCTGACGACTTTTTTTTAGTCATCGACCAAAATCTCATGAAATTTTTTCCCATTTTCGCCGCCAAAATTTCTGAGGACCTTTTTTTAGTCATCAGCCGAAAATCGTGGATATTTCAATGTAAAATAATTCAAGTGGCCATTTTTTTAGTGGGCAGCCCCCACTAAAAAATGGCCACTTGAATTATTTTACATTGAAATATCCACGATTTTCGGCTGATGACTAAGAAAAGGTCCTCAGCCTCTTGTAGGGGGGTTTAGCTCCCCTCAGCCCCCCCCCCTAGCGCCGCCACTGCCAACAACTGAGGGGTAAATCAATCTTAGACTTCTTCGACATAATTTCACGAGATAGGCCTATGTAGACCCTGCACTGGCTGCGGTTAAAGTGGTTTAGTTGAGCAGTGGGAACGCTGAAGAAGAGTTTTATTGCGCTTCTGTGGTTCCAGCGTTGCATGCATGTGAGCAGTCCATGCATGCATGGATCGGAAGCAAGGAATTTCAAGAGCAGTTGGAACGCCAATCCCACGCGTTGTCGTGAAGGCTACACCCACTTTAAACACAATCTAGGCCTATTGGCCAATCGAAAGTTTTAAAGCAGCATCAAATAATCATTCCGGCTAATGTTTAAAAAAATTTAAAATAATAAACTTATTAGCAGTCGTTTCAGATAGGTCTACGTTGCTTTTATAATTTCTAAGTCCTTGGGAATGAAGCAGGCCTATATCTCAGGGCAAAATAATGATAAAATAAATAAATAAATTATAATAATAATAATTAATGTTCGTTTAATTTTAAGCTGACACAACACAGTATATGAAGGAACCTTTACAGTAGCGGCGCTAGGGGGGCTTGGGGCTAAGCACCCCTAAGCCCCCTAAAAAGGCCATCCATTTTTTCCCATGTAAAAAAAATTACGATTAACCCCTTTTAGCCCCCCAAAAATAACCGCAAAGGTACGCACGAGGTTTGGCAGACAGCTTAGCGGTCACGGAAAAGGACCAATTGTCCAAGATTTTGGCCAAATGACTAAAAAAAGGGTCATCAGAAATTTTTACGGGTGAAATGGAAATTTTTCTTGAGATTTTGGTCGATGAAAACTAAAAACGGAAATTTTTTCAGAAAATTTAGCCCCCCCAAAACTGAAATCCTGGCGCCGCCACTAGAACCTTTGAACGACACAACCGCTTATCCCTTATTCCTTGGAGGGCTGTACACTAGGGTATACGCGGGTATACGGCGTGTACTCATCTCCGGCGAAAAACAGCATCGTATAATTAGGCACCTCCCGAAAACCAGGGTGTATAGGCTATACGCGGTAAATTGCAGGGTATAGGCCTACGGGTATACGAGAAGTAGGCTAAATGAGGGTGCATGACTAAAAAAGGTTACCAATTTCTTCGGACGGAAAATTGATGACGTTTTCTTCAGATTTTGGTCGGATGATTAAAAATAGGTCGTCAGAAATTTCGGGCTCAAACAAGTCGGTTTTTCTCTCGATCAGCGTGTATGCCTAATTGCCTATAGGCCTATACTCATCTCACAATTTACCAGTACAGCCCTGCCTTTTCCCATCGTCCATCCACGGCAAAATATTAAAGACTTGATTTCTTCAGCTTGTATATAACTATATATATATATATATATATATATATATATATATATTAGACTATAGGCGCTATAGGTTTACAGTCATGGTATAATCACTCTGTCATGAAGAGCGCCCGTGCGCTGCACTCACAAAGGTCCCCCAGCCTTCCACTCGGCAGATGGCGTTGGTGAACTGAGCAGTATAATTATACTCGTCCATGATACTCAAATTGCACATGTATACAAATTATCTCTCAACTCTCGCTTTCCCTTTATACCTCTGCTTCATCTCTGTCGTATATAAGTGGTATAATAGTTATCTAGTATATCTATACGTAGAACGTGGAAACTCCACCGCTGTTCGTACTAAAACAGTGCCAGTCCCAAGCCTGGATAAAGCAGGAGGGTCGCAATTACGATCTTTGTTATCACACATTGTTGAATGGATTATAATATAATTATAATTATAATATTATTATGATTCCTGATGATGATGACGTTATCGCTCTATGCGACGATCATCAAAACTGCATTGATGGTCTCGACATTTAATGGCCACCGCTCTACAGTATATAAACGTTATATATAATATATATATATGCACATTATAAGCGTGTGTTCATTTAACATTAGGCCATATATATACTAAGTTGATATTGTGTGTATATATATATATAATGCACGCATACATGAAAAATAATATATAACCTTTTTCAGTACACACACATCCGCCGTATATAAGTACTCTCCATCGGGTGTCTATAAATCGCCTAACTGGACGAGAGATCGAGTAGGTCGATATGCGTCGTCAACCGACCCGATCATACATACATTGAACTAATATGGAATGCTTTAGTCGTGTGGTAGTCATTGGCTCCCATCGGTTATCGCCTTTCAAGTTCGAAGAGCCGGAGTCGCCCTTCTGCCCGGGTCCGGTGATAAAACATCGCGCGTCCTCCTCCGCAAGCACAGGTCACCCGTGGAGGGGCAGCGGGTGAGAGGCAATCAGCGTCGTGACGGGAGGCGTAAGTGGCGCTCAAGGACGTCCTCTTGCGTCCGCTGTCGACCAGACCGGACGGTTCTCAGGACCGGAAATTGGTTTCGGAGAATGAATCGTCGTCCAAATCGGTTCAAGAACGACTTTCTAAAACGGTCTTCGCAAGAAGAAGAAGAAGAAGAAGAAGAAGAAGAAGAAGAAGAAGAAGAAGAAGAAGAAGAAGAAGAAGAGGAAGAAGAGGAAGAAGAGGAAGAAGAGGAAGAAGAGGAAGAAGAGGAAGAAGAGGAAGAAAAGGAAGAAGAGGAAGAAGAGGAAGAAGAGGAAGAAGAGGAAGAAGAGGAAGAAGAGGAAGAAGCAGGCCGCAGTCGAAGAGGAGAAGATGGAGTGAGCACCCGCGCTGTTCACACATTATCATCGTCAGCAGCAGCAGCATCGTCTCAGTTGCAGCAGCAGTGAAGAGAAGCATGAAGAGAAGAAGCAGTGGAGAACAAAGACCAAGATGGAACGTCGTTTATGACTTCCGAGTGTTTGGTTTTGTCCTCCGATTGCCCTATAGAGGACCGCCTCCCCCAAACCCCTCGATGCGGAAACTGCGCCGCGTCCGGATAAGACGGCGATTATAATCGTTCTCGTTTTGTCGTCCACGGGAAATGGGCGATTGCCAGGGAAATTACGATCGTCAATGACGCCCTCAATAAACTCAAGGGGTACGATTAATGACGGCTCTAGTGCCGGGCCAAGACGCGGGTAGGGGAGGGGGCGTGTGACGACCGGGGGAGAACCGTAAGAAGTGGCACTGGATGTCTTTCCAGGACGGGCGGTCTGTATAGTGTTGTTCGTTTTTATACGTATCCTGGAAAAGTTCTTTGCGAGTCTCGATTAAGATTAGATGTCTTTCCTCTTCCCTCTCTTTATGTCTTCTTCTCTCTATGCGCGTGTGTTCACTGTTCAGGGTTGTTGTTGAATCTCCAAGTTTGCGTTTGTATATCAATGTTATTGTAGTTGCATTCAGAGAAGCGCATCTTTCAACAGAGAGAGAGAGGAACTCATTGAAGACGGTTCTCATCTGAGAAGACAGAATGAAGTTCGCAGATGGTTTTCAAGTGCTGCAGATAAAATAATAGAGTTGAAGAAAGACGAAGAAGTTCATACGCAACAGCAATCTCGTTCAACAACCAAAGCAAAAGCTCTCATCAAGCTGATATACGCTCTCCTTTACCAGCATGGTTGGAGTGCTCGGCCTGCATGCAAAGCTAAGAGTACTATACTGTAGGCTCGATCCCCTATATATACTCATTGAACTCAAGCTTCGACATTGTTCACACTTTAGCAGCGCCAGTCCCAAGTCTGGATAGAGGAGGCGGGTGACGCTAGTGATCAGTGCCGTTAATATTATATAGAACAAAGAATTAGATGCTTAACACTAACTATAGCCTAAACATGCAAGCTGTCTTAACACTAAATGCAGCTAGAGCAAACGCTTTATCTTGGGTGTATACAGTCATACAATAATTATTATCCATATACCGCTTTACCCGTGTCAATCAATCATTCAATGTTACCTTTACCGTCTTGTCATTGTCAGCATTGCACCATGTCTCTATACTTTATTTAGACATCGTTCGAATCTGAATTTAAGAACATTTTTATAACTTATTCACTTCTATAGGCCCTATACACGACAGACATCTCTTTTCTTTGATGTTTTGAGTCCTAAACTATAACTTCTCGAACGATCCATGATTTGTGATATCTCTGACTAATGTTTACATTTTAAAATAAGATGATAACGTGTGTACCTCTAGTGTCATGCATGTAATGACCTCCAATCAGGTGAGAAATTATTTATCATGGAATTAGGCAGCGACTGTAGGCCTATATGGAAAGAATTGAGCCATGAACGAACGCACGAGTGGACCAAGATTCAACAGAGATTCTTTAGTGCAAGAGTTTTGGACTGAATGGTTGAATGGCCACGTCTTGGTGATGAACTCTAAGCTTCTATACATCCCATGCAGCCACGAATGGGAAACTATAAAGATGGACTGTTTAGCGTTCCAGGTTACTGTGCGATGCTTCTGACATAGAATATTATAGCGTACAATACACGTATAATCGTATATTTCGAACCACTTAAACCTTGCTATTCTATGCTTTGCTATGCATACATAAACGACTGAATGGATGAAGGAAGTGGTGAGCAACTTAGCGAACGAGTGATTGAGTGAACGAAGCAAAGATTACTTAGCAGAGGAATGCATATAATATATATATATATATATATATATATATATATATACAGAACAATATGTCCATATATAAAAATTATATGCATGTATATATAGACCTATATAATCGGTTTGCATGGGACGACGAATATGACTGTTTATTATTGCAGCGAAGACGTCCCTCTTGCTTCCTTCTCAGCCTCTCTTCTTTCCCTCCCTCCCTCCCCTCCCTGCCCCTCCGTTGCCATAGTAATTCAGCGCATGCGAACACCGTTCACAGACGATCGTCGAAGCATTAGCCCCCATTAGACCCCACCGTGTTTAGCCAACCAGCGGGTCGTCATATACTTCCTCTCACTAACAACCTGCATGTCTCTCTCAGTCCCTCTGCCTGTCTCATTCGTTCAGTCTTCTTGGATCTGTGGTCATCCCTGCCATGTCTACACCGTGCTACGAAACGCGTGATGGTAACACTTAGCGAACAAGCGCAGTCCCTCTTTCCGCCCATTTCCAGCGTAAGTACGATGGAAGAGCACGATGGAAAGCGACGGGAGGTCGGAAGAGCATATGTATACGGAAGAGGAACGCGGGAGCTGATGATGATGGGGATGGAGAGCCCCGTGAAGTGCTCTATTAACGCACAACACTGTTGATGTTAACGATAAAACGCGTCCAATATAAGCAAAACAATAACAGACAGCGAGTAAACAACCAACGACTTTTGGGCTTTTATACGAAGGTGAGGTCACCAGCATCAGCAGCAGCATCAGCATCAGCAGCAGCATCAACGAGTTCTCTCGTATACGGAGGAGGTTCAACTACCGCGCAGCATCCGGGAGAAAACTATTCCAGGATGGAGTGCATGCAAGTGTTCGCGATTTGTCTCTGTAAGATGAAGTATTGATCCAAATGTTGACGCAGGTTTAGACCAGAGCTTAAAGTGTAGGAAAGTGCATTGCCTGCATTGCCTGGACGACCTGTATACCTTTCAATGCTGTGCAGTGGCCTAATAAGTGGCAGAACGGCGTTCAGATCTAAAAACAAGTGCATGGACGCCGTCCATGACCGTCCAGTCGCAAGCGCATATCAAGTCCTGGTTAAGACTTAAAGGTAACGGCAAATTATTGATCCAAGAAAGACGGTAAGGCATATCGGTGAGCTATTGACGCAGGTAAAACGGTATGAATAGCCTAATCGATAAGAGTTCAACTGTAAAAATATAATGGCAAGTGTTAACCTATTTGCAAAACGTTCATGGTTGTAGCAAAATGTTGACCTGCGTATAAAGTGAGCCACAATTATACAATCTGCTAACTCCGCCAGGGATCATCGTGTAGACTTATTCTGCAGTACAGAATGCATATTATACCAATCACAAGTCTGAATGAAGGATGATGGCGATTGCAATGATCCACTGCTGCTGCTGCTGCTAACACTATTGCAACAACAACGACAACAACGGCAACAACAACCACCACCACCACCAACAACACCACCACCAACACCTTCATCACCATCGTCTACAACACCGTCATCATCATAGTTGTCGTCGTCGTCGTCGTCGTCGTCATCATCATCATCATCATCATCATCATCATCATCATCATCATCATCATCATCATCATCATCATCATCATCAGGGCCTAGGACAGGGGGGCCATTGGGGCCATTTGACCCCAGGCCTCACTTGATAAAGGGCCTCGGAATTTCGGAATTACGGACTTATTCATAATAAATAACTCCTTAATTCCGTAATTCCCCATTTCAATAAATAATTGATTGAAATGGAGAATTTCCGAATTAACAAGTTATTCACTGAAATGTAGCATTGCGCAAATTTTAATTATTTCATGACGAAATCGTTGACGTTAAATAATTGCAAACTGTAAATTTTTTCGTAAATCTGTTATTATAATAGTTGTAAAATTGAAAAGTTGTCAGCACTCAACCGTATAAACTCTATGGCAACTCGTTACTTGTAGGCCCTAAGTCGTATGTCAAACACTCAAACCTAAAAAATGTTTTAATATTCATCGGATTCGCTGTGGATAGTGTTTCCTACAGACCTACACAGTACACTACATACATTCTTACTTTCTAGTCTCTTAGAGCGGTGGTGTAGCCAGGATTTGGAGTTTGGGAGTAGTGTAGAAAATGAATGGGCCCTGGGGTGGTGGACGAATTCGAGCGGAACGAGTGCACGATTAGGGAGTTTGTTTTAGCTTTTGAAATTGATATTTAATCTACATTAATTCATTAAAATAGTTTTAACAATAAAAGTCAATTTGACAAAATTGACCAAATTGTCAATTTTATTGAAAAGATAGCAAATATTCCCTCTGGGGCCCTAACTATTAGTCTATTATATTATATAAAAATATTATTTTAATCTAATCTCTTACAGAACGATGAAGAGATCATTCGAAAGTGGACATGAGAAACGATAGAAATTGGCTCGACAAGAGGAAGCTGCTTCAGCAAGCCAAAAAATTCAAATTTCGTTGCACATCCTGATAATAGCAATAGACTCAGCCAGACTAATCACAAACAGAAAGTACCCTCTAAGATACTTTGACGACTGTAACAACTGTGACTGACAGAGAATGGAGTTTTGAACCAAAAAAATGTACAGAATTTAACAATTGACAATGAATCAGATAATTCAAATAATTTTCTTTTAAAATCCTTCAAATATTATGACTTTTACGAGACATGTTGACATTGGAGCAGGATCTCATAGCAATCCAGAATTTCGACGTAGATTCTTGAGTGAGAAAGTCTTGAAAATTAGTTGTGGCCCTGGGCCTCCAAATCCTGTCCTAGGCCCTGATCATCATCATCATCACCACCACAGCCACCACCACCACACCGTCACCACCTTCACCGTCACCGCCACCACCACCACCACCACCACCATCGTCATCAGCAGCAGAAGCAGCAAAAACAAGAAAGAAAACAACGTCATTTTCATCACCGCGATCATCATCAGCTTAACTACTTCTTTTCCCCTCTTCTTCTGCCGCTGCTTGCGGTTAAAACCGTTAAACGATTGTGTTAGATTTCTTCGTTTCACCAGATGGCAGCACTGCACATCATTCAAAGGTCATTCGACAGATGTCGTAAGTTGACGTTTTCATTTTCACGTTATCATTAATTTCGGTATAGATGCTGGTTCTGTAGAAATTACTTCAATAATAGGCCTAATGTTCGTTCTTAATGTTTAGCAAGATCAAAATTAATATTACGCTTGCAAAATATGCATAGTTATGTGTAGATACCGTTATTAATCAATGACAGAGCAGTTAGACTATGAGCTGTTACAGTGGCGTAACAACCTGGCCGGGGGCCCGTGGACATTCTAAGCCTTGGGGCCCATAGGCTACCCGTTAACGACACTAAAGAGTAGGAGTAACGAGATGGCTATTTGGATAAAAAAGGAAGAGTGAGGTTATATTTATAAAGTGCTAATTAATTAATTATGGTGTCCTGATGCCATAACAATAATAGGCCTAATAGCTAATTAATTAAGAATAATATTCTATCCATATTATGTTCACATAAAATTGTAATGTTCACAGGTGTCTGAGAGGCCTCTACTGGACTGGCTGTGTTGGAATGGGGGTGTCAAAATTATGATGACTCATTGGTTGTGCATGGGGGAGATTCTTTTGGACTTTGGAACTTTTAGTCTGCATCTGCATGAGTGTAAAACATTTCAGAATGGGAGAGTGAGCTCGGTAAAGGTCAAGTCAGGGTCAGTCAATCTTCCATGGCAAATCGGTTGATGTTGTGTGTGTGTGTGGGGGGGTGTCTCTTTACTCCTCCGACCCCTCTCCACTCACATACATGTACCATAGACAGACAGAACAGAAATATTTGGGGAAACAGTCAAACCTAGAATGAATGATGTGCGCTGTTAATGTAGGCGTTCTGGCAACCCACCATGACGGGTGGGTCTGGTCTTGGGGCGATGCAATACAGCCAGGAGGGGCGGGAACCGCCGTGGAGGGTGGTTTACCTCAAGCCAATTGCTAAATCCACCCATGCCTGTGTCACGGAATATTCTATCCCCCTTAAAGCTATCCGGGAGTGGAGATGATTTAATCTATCCCCCGGATGGAATATACCGGTATAGACTATCCGGGGGATAGATCATTCTATCCCAATTATTTAAAATGTTTATAAATGAAACATTTATGCTGTAATCAAAATTTAAAGTTACTGTAATTGTTCTAAGTCCTACGTACGCAATGTTCAGAGCGAAGCAGCTCGAATTTATTTAACTTAAAGTGTTAATTCTTAGGTGCTCTAAATGTTCTAAGTGCTTTAGAACCAAAAGCAAACAAAGTTTTCTAGTATACCGTTAGGCCTAGTGTCATCGTTCAAAAAAAGCAGATGGAAATAAATTTGCAAAAATAAATGCACGCGGAAGTGGCATTTTGGACTTCTCTTCATCTGGGGATATAAGATTAATACGGGTGGTACTCTATTTTCGTGACACCTGCTGACCCCAGTCTGAAACACTGCACCTCTGACCCAAAATCGGGTCCGATGCCTGCTAATTTATGGGTCTATGTCAAGATCTATCCACACTAAGAACCTTGGGTCTATGTGTGTTGCAGTGTTGTTAGCCTACTGCTAATTCCAAATCAACAGCTGAGGTGCCGCAGAGATGTGGAATAAAGAAAACTAAACGCTGCAGAGAATAAACACTATAGCCTACCCTTCAAGACGATTATAACTATTGTCCCAGTAATTAAAGTACATAAATTATTTTTGGGTGAACAGCTCGGGGGCCCCTGGAACCTCGGGGGCCCGTGGATTTTGTCCACCTTCGTTATATGGTTGTTACGCCACTGAGCTGTTATAGGTTAGACGGTTAGACCTGTTATAGCTGTTATAGGGTAGACCAACGTCACCAAAGTAAAGAGACGCCCAGCGAAACATAGGCTACTAAACAGGAACACAGAAGGCTTTAGCATTAATTTTACTAACATAGAACGAATTGTTCTTTCTAAATGTTTTCCAATCTATTATTTATACTTTACTTATGCTATTCTGATCTACATGTACTTAAAAGACTGAAAACAAATCCTTATTTTCGTCACTTTTAACTGAGGCTATGTCTTGAAAATCAATTGAATCAGACTTGTTCTAGTTTGTTACGTATTGTTGCTTATCCTTAGGTCACACCAAGAAGTCAATAATCTCCTTTAGGAGCCTTGTATGCCAGTGCTATCCATTCCGGGTCGTAGATTCCTTCGCTCTACCACACAAGGTCGCCAGCCTAGGCAACTGTTGCG
The DNA here is from genome assembly GCA_949752735.1 of Lumbricus terrestris. NCBI lineage: Eukaryota > Metazoa > Annelida > Clitellata > Crassiclitellata > Lumbricidae > Lumbricus > Lumbricus terrestris. The sequence goes on from OX457036.1 coordinate 97,552,766, forward strand.
CCCTCTACGCTGGTCTCCAGTATGTGCGGCTTCATGGGGTGCTTGGAGCGGTCCTGCGCACAGCCTCACGCCTTATTGGCCATATCCCAAAATTTGATCATGTCACCGACTAAAGGCGGGATGTCCTGCATTGGGTCCCTATCTCGCAGCAAATTATGTACAGGGTATTTGCTTTGATGTGGCAGCGCCTCTTAGGTGCTGCACCAGTATATTTGCAAGAGCTCTGTGTTTCTACCTTTGGTTGTAGACAGGGGCTTCTATCCCTATACATGGCGGGCGCAGCTTGCGCCCAGTGAAAAATAGGGGGGAATCAGAAGACAACCAAAATTCACGTCGGTTTGGGGGGAAGGTCGGACATGGATGGCAGCGTTCAATCTAGGCATCACTAAAGGAAGATAGTAAAGGAAGATCCCCAGAAAATACTTCCCCTCCATATAAATTTGGACAAAATGGTAGGCCTAATAGTTTTTAGCAAAATGTATACACTTTATACACTTTGATTTTTTAGTTAGATTACTATCTGCATTTTTGAATTACATGAACTGCTCCAACAGCTATAATATACTATAAAAATTTCCTATTACATGATTATAATTATCTTTTTACTATTTTAATGGATAATACAATTATTATAACTGAAAAAAATAATGTTAATTAATACAACTACTATTTTGCACAACTAAATGGCTTCTCTCCAATGTTATCTTTCAAATTTCAGACAGTCAAATTTGGTCCTTGAACACTTAGTAAAGCAACATCATTATTACGTGGGCTTACAATGTAGACCTACATTGTATTTTATTGTAGGCTATTGCATTGTGCTCTAAAAATTTATGTAACGCCTCTCGAGTGCACACTGATCAGAGGCGCAAAACATATGGCTGCCCAATTTTGGCAGCAATTCCTCCACTGAAAGAGTAGGGAAATTTTGCTAAGAGGACAGCTTATAATGCTGAAATTGCAATGCGGAAATCGCAAAAATTTCTTATGGGGAGGGGCCCATTCACTCCCCATACCAGATCCCTTCTCGGCGCTACACATGCTTCGGTGATCGTCTGCTGGATGCTCGTTTGTCCCCCTCCAAACAAACCTTCATTCCCACACTAGAGGAGGGCATGCGCCGGATTACATTATATTGCATACATAGAGGAAGGCCGGCCTAGAAAAGAGGGGGGAAGAAAATGGATTGCGCCCGGTTGCTTAGGGGGGATAGAAGCCCCTGGTTGTAGAGGGGCGTCATGCTCCACGTTCCTCGAATCAGGGCGAACTTCTCGATCATTCGGTGAGGACGAATTGCTCTTATAAGACAGCACCGTGCTTTCTTTGTTATTTGCCTCATGGAATGAAATGTGATAGGCCTACCACTGTATAATGTGCGTAAACAACTTGCCCAAGGGCGTTACTCGGATTCGAACCGTAACCGCCCGCTCCGTGAGAAGTACATGTATTAATAAAATCCGGAATCTTCTTGATTCGATCATCTTCTGTCCGATGCTCCTGAAAGGATTGTGAAGCATAATATTATTATGGAAATCGCAGAATTGTTCTGTTTGGATGACCGCATCCAGTGTATAGGCTACTCCTAAATGGCCACCGTACTTATAGGCCTACCCCATAAAGAAACACAGATAATGCGTAACATTAAACAAGTGAATAATAATAATTAACGTTGGTGTTTAGCCGAATGTTCGTGTTCAAGATCTTAGTTTGGGACGTTCATATTGTTGCGAGCAGTTGCAATTCGATTGCAGACTTCTCGCTGAAAGTACCTATAAGCGTTGACGTTAGACACAAGGTAGGTGGAACCTCCTATTACTTTTAAGGTCTTTTACCATACTATACTCTTGACTTCTTTGATATCTAAATTTGAAGAAAATTCCACCATGACGCTGGTCAGTCATTACAAAGTTGTTCAAGTCAAACAAAGATTTGGCTTTAGTTACATTTGAACAGATAGTTTCGGATGAGTATTTAAACTTACAGGCATGAAGATATTCGAGTCAAACGTAAGTTTGAGGGGCCTATTGGTTCATTTGAACATTCTTCTATAAAGATTTTCTTTCTGAAGTAAAGTGCATTGCATAACACTGTAGACTATACAGAACTCCAACTAGTTATTTTGTTAGGTAATAAATAGCCTAGACTTAAAGAATTAATCAACATTTCTGCGATGCACGTTCATGAAACCATTAGGCTAAGCAAGGCCGTAGCCAGGATTTGATTTCGGGGGGTGTTTCACCAATTTCCCTTGCGTTTTTATACATTTTTCCATTTCGGGGGGTGTTTTCATGGTTTTATTTCATGGCTTTTACATCATGTGCTCGTAAATGCATTATATTATTTTTCACATTCTCTATTTCGGGGGGTGTTCAAACACCCAAAACACCCCCCTAGCTACGGCCTTGAGGCTAAGTAGGTTAAATTAGGCTATTTTTCAACACAATTCAAAATCGAATTCTAATGACAATGACATGAGTTTCAAACACGGCTTCAAAATTAAGCTCAATATCTAGAAAACATAAATAATGATAGGCCTACCCGTGATGCGGGGCAACTTTTTTTTATCCAACTCAGAAATTTTTCAATCGGAAATTTGGTCACTCAATAACTTGGTTACTAAAAAAATTAATTGCTTAATTAACTTCTTCTTGGACGCGAATTATTTTTCAACACAATTATAAATCGAATTCTAATAGACTCTCTCGAGTTTATAACTTTGTAATATTTTCAAAAATTTTAACTTTATAATATTTTCAAAAAATATAACTTTATAATATTTTCGAACGGCCAAATGCGTTTTTGTCATAAGCCTAATTTGAATCGTAAAACACAAAAAGTCCATGAATAGGTATTATAAAACTGGAATCTATTTAAAGGCGGTAAACGGTATGACCTAAATAACAGAATAACAGAAGAGCGGTCCCTTAAAAGCTAACCCTGAGAGATCCTCGGCATGATTGTGGCAGCGGGTGGCAATTCACTTGTCATAATTACTTGCCGCAAGACCCTCTACCTCGCCGTCTCATCCACTCATCGACAGTGTACGATCGATGTACTCATCATAGCTGACTTTACCATTGGGTGCAGAAGGATTTTAATTCAATACCAATTTTTTTTAACTCTCGGCGTCTCAAAAGACAGTCCAGCACACTAAGCATTTCTACCTACATGACTGATGTTCTTCACTGGCTTCCTGTTGCCTCTCGTATCCAACTCAATATACTACTCTTAGTCTCAAGAACTCAAACTGGACAAGATCCTAAACACCTTTGTGACTTGATGCATTATCCAATCTCCGCAGTCTCTTCCAGCTCTCAAATGTCTGCTGACTTGATCTTCTAGTTCCTCATGCAAGGATTTCCATGGCCCAACACCACGCCATTGTAGGCCCTTCTATGTGGAATGACATCCCTCCCACTATTCGTAGTAAAATCTTATTGGGGGTGTCATCTTCAGCCTTTCGCTGCTTGAAGTTTTTCTTGTTTTTTCTGGACTGTCACGCTGAGAGCGTCTCTGAATAGCTAGTCTTAAGAGGCGCTTTATAAATGCTGCTATGCAATTAAAAACGAAGCACTATTACACCCAATCGAGCACCATTTTAGGCAACAGACTTTTCAAAATTAGACTAAAAATTGCCTTCTTTCATGATCTCAATGGAAATCGCAATCGTAATCATAAATTTATATAGCGAAACATCAACAGAAACTTCTCAGAGGCGCTCCCGACCAGACAGCACAGATCCACAATCAACGAGAATGGTTTCAAAAAAAAGAAAGACAAAGGAGCTCATTACGGAAATTAATGTTGGGTAACTTATTCCATAAAGATGGACCGACCACAGAGAAGCTTTCATGCAACACTGTGGAACTTGGAGCTATAGCCACAACCATTCATTCATTCGTCATGAAGATTTGTATAGCGCTCCTTCGAGGTCACTATTCAGGAGCGCTCCAGACCCAAACTCGACTGAAAAGTATTGTTTTAACTTAAGGATGCGAAAACGCATCTGAACAAATCTTAGGCATAAGTTGTATAATTATACATTGTGCCTCTGTCACCAAGCAGTATAATTTGGTACCGGCGTAAGCTGGGAAGTAAACGGCATGTCCTGCGATACACTGGCCTCGTGTCCAGGACCCTGGGATTCGTCCTTAGCCGGCTCAAGGGCCAAGAAAAGGAGATGAGCGCCTTACCAACGGGCCTTTGGCCCTCGGATGACTTTACTTACTTGCTTATCGCTGAATTATTGTTGGTAGAACCATATCATAGGGCGCTCTGAACTCTGATTTCTCATCCTCCCCCTATGGAGCCGGAATAGACCAATCGGACGGCCAAGGCATACATGACCTTGGACCATATGGGTAAATCTTTATTTTTACCGACTGAGCTTTTGGTTTAATAATAATTATTATAGTCGATTAGAAAGCACGACACCGAGACGATGGAGGAAGATTCGTTGAAAGGTCTCAATGATCTGGACAACGAGTGAATTCAAACTTAGTTTCAGTGCTGCAAATGCAATCTTAAATTTATTAAGCCCCACTTCCAGAAAAAAACCTCTCAGAAATGGCACTCGTGATGATGATGAGATTGGCAAAAATACTGATCTGTGATCTACCTCGATGAAATTAGGATAATTATATTTGGGAAGAAATCATCCTAATAGAAGGACAGATTTGTTTACAATCCTCAGCGCTAGCTTAACTATCTTAGCATCCTAGCTATACCGTATAATTGCAGTTTGATGTTTTATTAAGACGTTTTTATAAACTGGATCATCATCAATATAATAGTATGTTTCCTAGCGCAAAGAGCCAAGCTAACATAGACTACGCTTACAATACCGTCTTAATTATGTGTTAAAATTTGTCTTTCTTTAAGAAATATAAAGGAAGACACAATCAATATCAAGAAAATACAAAATGAGGTGCTTTAAATATGAACTTAAAATACTTTACTTATAACATAGCACCTTTGATACATTGCAGCGAATGGAGTTAAAGACAAAATGACGATTCTCCACAAATCCACAAAAAGACTCTTGTAATGTCTCAATTTATATGATCGGCAACCAGAATTATCATGCACATCACTAAAGATGATGCTGAAGTGAAATATTGTCGCCCGTCTTTTCATTCCAGGATTCCGTCTGCTTATCTGCAATTACCAGTCCAAGCTGACTCCCACAATTCCGCTGCAAAGGAAGTCCGGCATTCATCTCGTACTGAGACTGCGAGTAATTCCCCAAGCCGCAACAAGCGAGCGGCGGTCGCCCTAGACTCGTGACCCCTAAGCTCTCTGTTGATAGGTTGCTATAAATAGCATGACAGCGCGTGAATGGCGACTGAAAGCTGGCGCTGTGAAACTTGTCGTGCGCGTCGAGTAAAGCCAACGCCAGAGAGCGCGGCGGTTCCGGTGGCAGTCTACTGCAGTCTCGGTTTGGCAGTCTAGTACAGTCTCGGTTTTGGCGCTTGATGGTGTAACGACGATTCTGAAACCAAATCTTGACTTGTTGGGGCGACATCTTGAGAGCAGAGGACAGCTGTTCTCTTTCGGACGCAGACAGGTATCGCTGCTGTTTGAAGCGACGTTCCAATTCATAGACCTGAGCTTGAGAGAAGAGGATTCGTGGCTTGCGTTTGACCACGTGATTCACTGGACGACGGTTTCTGTCTGTTCGAGACGGTTTTGCAACGTCTTTGATGGAGGGATTCGTCTCTTTACGGATCATAAGACTCGATCGATCTCTTCCAAACACCGCTTCTAAAACAAAACAACGCGGAATCAGTTTCTTCTTATGGAAAACTTTATGAAAATTTTTCTAAGTAACGACAGTTTTCGAAATTTCCAATGTTCCCCAGCTCAAAATTCCCAGTTAAAGGCTTATTTTGTCATTAATTTCATTCATTCATATCAAGAATTTACATATTTTTATTTAGTTTTATCCTTTGACTGTCAGTGAGTTTCTCAACTCATTTACCGCGACCTGTTTCTGCGACTTTTTCGAGGCTATAGGAGTATAGGCTAATAGGATATAGGCCTACTATCTGGAACAACGTCGGGGTAAACATTGAATTAATCTGTTTAACAATCATCCTGACCAAGTGCGGTCCTGTTGGGCTATAATTGGTGGGCTACAAATAATGACGAGCCAGCGTTTTATGAATAAGCAGGTTCGACCTCCCATATAGGTCAGGTCACTTCTGCCCGGAAATCGTCTTGTTGTTTAATCGAGCATAGAGAGTATTAATGTTCTTGGTGCTCTAAAAAAGTTGGATTGTTGATGTATTAATTTTTTTTAGCCGGATTCGTGTAGTAAAATATGTTCAATGTGAAAGGAAGGACTATATTAGATCTATGTCAAAACTCTCAGGATCATAAGAATTATATAGACGAAAGAAATTAAAACACACAATGCTTGAATCAGTTATATCTCGGTTTAATCATTGTATTATTGTTTTAGTAATCCTGTAGGCCTAGGCAGTAACGCCTCAGCCCTGAACAACAAACTTCTAATGAAGAAAAATTATTGCAAATGGTGCTGATCTAACTTTTGCTATAAAGTTATAACAAAGATGATCAAGTTGATAATGATGATAACCATCCATCATCCATGGCAATGATAATCCTAAATAGCATCGTGTAAGATTGGTAATAGGACTAAGATTAGTAACATGCCTAAGATTAGTAATAGGCCTAAGATTAGCAATAGGCCTAAGATTAGTAACATGCCTAAGATTAGTAATAGGCCTAAGATTAGTAATAGGCCTAAGATTAGTAATAGGCCTAATTATTAGCATCCGCTAGAAAGATTCGGCTTTCAATTATTGAAATGTCTAAATCAAGCTACGGTACTCTACATAAATTATAGCAGCCACGGTATTTTAACTAATTCGAACGAATCATAATCGTGTCATCACGTGACTGACAATTATTGCATAGACGTCTGACAGTAATGCAAAGGAAATGCCTGTCATGATACGGAGGCCACACAGCAATCAAGCAGAAGGGTCTATTTAACTCTATTAACATAGGATGCTCTACTGTAGTCTACAGTCTTCGTCTGCTGGTCATTTACCAGAGGATCATGTTGATAAAACACTGGCACCACTACTTACGATGTTCATCAGTATATAGTATGCATATGTCTGTATAATTTTATAGCCTATGTATATCTGTTAAGTCTAGGGCTTACCTACATTATATATATATTTATATAAGAAAAGAGTGTTTGAAATACACAGATAATTTTTTATGCTTGAAATGTCATAGCATTATATCAACCATGCTCATCGTATATATAATCGGTGTATACTTCATAATAGCTGCCTATAATACGTAGAACCCTGTGCTTCAGGCTTTACAGTGTGGGCTATTTCCTCACTCATAAAAACTTTTCAGAATTATATATATATATAATTATATATATATGCACATATATATATAATCCTTATTTGAGGCATGCACGTACAGTGCACGTGAGTGTGTTTAGGGTGCATAAAGCACCATTTATCGTGACGCGTCTTATCAGAGAAGTGGTCTATTTAGCGGATCCCCTCTCTCGGCCCCCTCTCCCCCAGCCCCTCCGCCCCGCCGCCGTCGCCGCCCTTGGGCTAATGCTTGGAACGGTGGAGGCTGCAGTGGGGCCACTCCTCCTCGTGTGAGGTCCTCTTGTTCTGTTGACTAAATAGGTCCAGAGTCACGGAGAGGAGGAGGGAGGCGTGAGAAGGAGAAGGAGAAGGAGGAGGAGGAGGAGGAGGAGAGGAAGAAGATGGAGGAGAAAGAAAGGGAGGATAGGTTGAGGTGGGCGATCATTGCATACCAATCGAACATTAACCGGTCGCTCCCCAACAGACAGACTACCCCTCTCTGGATAAACAGACAGATAGACATATAGACAGACAGACAGACAGACGGTCGGTCGGACGGACGGACAGATAGACAGAGAGACAGACAGACAGACAAACAGACAGACAGACTGACAGACAGACATACATACTGACAGACATACAGACATACAGACAGACAGACATACATACAGACAGACAGACAGGTAGATTGATAGATAGACGGACAGATTGATAGACAGACTGACAGACAGACAGTCAAAGAGACAGACAGACAGGCATACCGATTGACAGGTAGAAAGATTGAGAGACAGGCAGACAGAGGACAGACAGATAAGCAGACTAATGTCGGTGACATAATAATTTATACACAAGTAGACAAAGGGATAGAAAGACATGCGCACGAACATACAAAGAAACAAAGCCACAGACAGACAGATTGATGATATCGAGAAGTAGATGGACATTTAAACAAATACATTATACACAGACAGACAGACAGACAGACAGACAGGCATACAGACAGACAGACAGACAACCAGACAGAAAGACAGATATGCAAACATTTAATAAGATATTCTGGGAAGAGAGAAAAAGAGATAGGCCTATATTGAGGCAGATAGGCAGATATGCAAACATTCAGGCATAGGCCTACATTCGAAGAAACACTGAGACCTAAAGACAGACAGATCGCTCACATTCAGAAAGACATTCAGACGGACATTTGGACAGACAGACATTAGGGCAGACAGTCAGCCAACCAGACGGATATGGTGAGACAGTTAGACAAACAGAGACTGAGTCTTACAAACACTTGAGCTAAGAGGATGAAGGAAGCAACCCAGACTCTGCTTTTCAGAATCGCGAATAACAATGAGCAAATAAAGAGGAGGACAGGAAACCCTATCCACGATTAACTACTTCACTTTTCGTACTCTCACAATGCCAGTCCCAAACGATGAAGAAGGAGGAGGGTGCATCCTAATGATATTTGTTCAATTGTTATCACACAATGTCGTGAAACTGAAACTACGAAGTGCTAATGTTGAAAATGAGATAAAATTTCCAAATTTGTTCGCAATAATATGACAGTGCCAGTCCCAAGTCCTGATGAAAGAGGAGGGCGACGCTAACGACCTTAGTTTCCTATCACACAATGCCGTGAAACTAAAACTGACACCACTTCCTATTGTTAACGCTGAGGTGCGCAACAATGCCAAAGTGAGTTCTTCTTAGCCCGTCTGATCAAAAACATAGTCTGGAATAATTGCCCGATAGCAATTTTAGCCAGCAACCAGATGCTTGTTGAAACATATCAAACGATGTATATTTCGTCCATTCACCCGTCCGTCCGTCCGTCGGTCCGTCCGTCCATCTTTCTGTGCATCCATGCATCCATCCATTCTTCCATCAATACATCAATCCATCCATCCGTCTGTCCATCTTTGGTCTGTTATGGCTTAAGTCCTCTCTAAGTCTTTCTGGACAACCTTTCTGTGACTCTCTGCTGCAGCGCTCGTGAATATATAAGCACTAGCTTTTATACCCGGCTTCGCCCGGGTCCCGTCAATTTCCCCCCCCCCCCCAAATTCCCCCCACCGCCACCCCCTCCACAACACGCCACCACTTACTCCGACCTCCGCCGGTACGCCACCCGTGAAATTTTTGTTTTCGGGGAAAAAATTCCCCCAAATTTACTCCCACCCTCCCCTCCACCAACCCCTCCACAACACGCCGCCACTAAATCCAATCTCCACTGGTACGCCATCCGTGAAATTTTGGTTTTCGGGGGAAAAATTCGCCCCCCAAATTTCCCCCACACCCTTTTTCCACCCCCTCCACAACACGCCACCACTAACTCCGACCTCCACCGGTACGCCACACGTGAAATTTTGGTTTTCGGGAAAAATTCCCCCCCAAATTTCCACCAAACCTCTACCCCGCCCCTCCACAACATGCCACCACTAACTTTGACCTCCACCGGTACACCACCCGTGAAATTTTGGTTTTTGGGGGAAAAATTTCCCCCCCCCCCAAATTTTCAACCACCCCTTACCCCGCACCTCCCTCCGCAGCACGCCACCACTAACTCCGACCTTCACCGGTACGCCACCCTGAAAATTAGGTTTTCGGGGAAAAAATTTCCACCAGAATTTCTCCCCCCACCATCCACCACCCCAACCCCTACACCCCCACACCACCCACCTCCCCCCACCCACCCTCCACCCTCCACAACACGCCACCACTAACTCTGACCTCCACCGGTACGCCACCCGTGAAATTTTGGTTTTCGGGGTAAAACATTTTCCCCCCCAAATTTCCACCCACCCCGCACCCCACCCCCTCCATAACACGCCACCACTAACTCTGCCCTCCACCGGTACGCCACCCGTGAAATTTTAGTTTTCGGGGGAAAAAATTTCCACCGAAATTTCTCCCCCCCACCATCCACCACCCCACCCTTACCACCCACAACACGCCACCGCTAACTCTGACCTCCACCTGTACGCCGACCGTGAAATTTTGGTTTTCGGGAAAAACATTTCCAAAAATTTCCCCCCCACCACCCCACCTTCCACCATTCTCACCCCCACCCCCTTCCCCACAACACCCCACCACTAACTCTGACCTCCAATGGTACGCCACCCGTGAAATTTTGATTTTCTGGGACGAAGTGTCAAAATACATCCGGACATCCGGACATACATACATACAAACGGAAGGACAAACTTTGAGAAATATATTATAGATTGTGTCCTCTCCCTCGACTTTGAGACAGCGCTGTAGAATTTGGTTGCGATTACGATGCATAGCGATTGAACTGTTGCAGAACTTGCAGCATCCAAAAGATGATTGGAATGATGATGATGATGATGATGATGATGATGATGATGATGATGATGATGATGATGATGATGATGATGATGATGATGATGACGATGATCATCATACTCAACATCATCGTCATCGTCTTCGTCGTCATCATCAGCAGCAACAACAACAACAATAACAGCAACAATAGCAGATCCTGATGCCAGATTTATTGAGAGTGCATAGGCCTATCTATACGACTAAACGATCTCCATTGTGATCTGGCACATTGTCACTTGTCCATTATTCACAGGTCCAAGTCAAAGATATTATTTGCTTATTTGCATGTTTCCTTCGCTTCAAACGTCATTCGTCTTATCCATCGTCCGCCAATCTCCGTGACCATCAGATTTCTTGGTTGCTGGTTCCTTAATAATATTATTGAACTCATCTATGCGTCCTTGTGCTATCAACTCTTCTATCTTGAGACCATCTATAAACTAAAGCATGCATCCACCATTGCTTGTGTTAAACGTTTCCTTGTCTATTATAGTTTTACGTCGCATGTCTAATTCACTACTGAAGACTTTATCAAATTACCGTTGTATTTTATTGTATTGTATTGTATTAGATTGTATATCATCTTCTTTGAATCGCCCTGACCACACCGGCAGGGCTGTTGCGAAGTCTGTGGTAGGCCTACCGGTCTTCCTGACGTCGTTTTTGCTTGATGCTGCAGGCTGAGAGATTTAATCTACATGTACATTACATTACATTGCATTGCGCACCTCGTCAGCTTTTGTTTTATAGTAAGCTTATTATAAGCTCCTGTGGTAAGTTGATTTCTACAATCGAGTTTTTATCAAGAAATTCTCGTGAGATTATGATTAGTGTTCACTCAGAATTGGACAATAGGACAATGAAGGTTACAAACAAGGAAATTCGTAGCAGGCTAAACATAAAAGAAGACCTTATGCAAAAAATAATGAGGAGGAAACTCAGCCTATTCGGACATATATGTAGAATGGAGGATGACAGAAAGATAAAAGATGCGATGCTGAGAATTATGGATGGTAATGGAAGAAGAGGACGACCAAACAGAGAGTGGATAGACGACATCAAAGAGTGGTGTAATCAAGACATTTACAGCTTAAGCAGATCTGCTCAGGACCGTGGACTTTGGAAGAGAACGATAAAGTGTGCATTGGACACCTACGGGTTGTTAACCCATGGATAATGATGATGATGATGATGATGATGATGATGATGATGACGATGATCATCATACTCAACATCATCGTCATCGTCTTCGTCGTCATCATCAGCAGCAACAACAACAACAATAACAGCAACAATAGCAGATCCTGATGCCAGATTTATTGAGAGTGCATAGGCCTATCTATACGACTAAACGATCTCCATTGTGATCTGGCACATTGTCACTTGTCCATTATTCACAGGTCCAAGTCAAAGATATTATTTGCTTATTTGCATGTTTCCTTCGCTTCAAACGTCATTCGTCTTATCCATCGTCCGCCAATCTCCGTGACCATCAGATTTCTTGGTTGCTGGTTCCTTAATAATATTATTGAACTCATCTATGCGTCCTTGTGCTATCAACTCTTCTATCTTGAGACCATCTATAAACTAAAGCATGCATCCACCATTGCTTGTGTTAAACGTTTCCTTGTCTATTATAGTTTTACGTCGCATGTCTAATTCACTACTGAAGACTTTATCAAATTACCGTTGTATTTTATTGTATTGTATTGTATTGTATTGTATTAGATTGTATATCATCTTCTTTGAATCGCCCTGACCACACCGGCAGGGCTGTTGCGAAGTCTGTGGTAGGCCTACCGGTCTTCCTGACGTCGTTTTTGCTTGATGCTGCAGGGCTGTTGCGAAGTCTGTGGTAGGCCTACCGGTCTTCCTGACGTCGTTTTTGCTTGATGCTGCAGGCTGAGAGATTTAATCTACATGTACATTACATTACATTGCATTGCGCACCTCGTCAGCTTTTGTTTTATAGTAAGCTTATTATAAGCTCCTGTGGTAAGTTGATTTCTACAATCGAGTTTTTATCAAGAAATTCTCGTGAGATTATGATTAGTGTTCACTCAGAATTGGACAATAGGACAATGAAGGTTACAAACAAGGAAATTCGTAGCAGGCTAAACATAAAAGAAGACCTTATGCAAAAAATAATGAGGAGGAAACTCAGCCTATTCGGACATATAATATTATGTAGAATGGAGGATGACAGAAAGATAAAAGATGCGATGCTGAGAATTATGGATGGTAATGGAAGAAGAGGACGACCAAACAGAGAGTGGATAGACGACATCAAAGAGTGGTGTAATCAAGACATTTACAGCTTAAGCAGATCTGCTCAGGACCGTGGACTTTGGAAGAGAACGATAAAGTGTGCATTGGACACCTACGGGTTGTTAACCCATGGATAATGATGATGATGATGATGATGATGATGATGATGATGATGATGATGATGATGATGATGATGATGATGATGACGACGACGACGACGACGACAACGACGACGATGACGATGATGATGATGATGATGATGATGACGACGACGACGACGATGATGATGATGATGATGCTGATGCTGATGATGTTCACTCAGAAGTAGCGTTTAAAGTGTAAACAATTGCATGCAGGGATGCTTCTTAACTTTCCAGTGTGTGCTGGCGAAACAATTGGCAGGACGGCGTTCATATTTTAAAATAAGTGCATGGACGCCGTCCATGACCATCCAGCAACACTTTGAGCCCTGCTCAGAAGTACTCAGAACCCAGAACTAAACGAGAAAATATAGGTATACTTGCAAATGTATAATAGCAATGTTATTGTAATGGTAAGGACTTCAATTCATGTATAACTGTTCAGGACTATTCCAGGCACGTGGGTTAGCGATCCTAAAGATCCGATTGTCCCATTCGGTCTTTGTTTCTAACAGGAATACGTGGCTCTTATGTATAGCCTACCAACAAAAAGGTATCGGCAATGGTAGGCCACACCAGAAAACTGTTGAAAGACTTCTAAGATTTTTTATCCTGAACTAAGTAGATTTTCAATAGTTTCAGATGATATATGAACACTCTATCGTTTAGACTTATATTTTGGCGTTGTATATAGACTCTACGCCTAATCACGAGCTCAATTATCTCAAGGACAAATGCACCAAGAAAGCTACAGCAGTGCATTCACGAAGTGAATTGAGTGCAGATAAAAGTATTTCAAACAAAGAATATGAAGCAAACGTAAAAGCAAAACCTATTAGCCTAAGTGCAAGTAGGCCTACAAGTAGGCTACAAGTAAATCTACATTAAGAAAAATACCACAGTACAAGTAAGATTAAAAAAATCAGAACAAACAAAAGGACATCAAGACTAGTATGACAGTAGGCTACAGACTACAGTGTAGGCTATATTAACTTACAGGGCAAGTCCAACAAGTAGGTCCAGATGAGACATGAGAATAGACCAGTATAGTTGAAACTTGCATTATACACTGCCTCCGGCTAACAGCGTTTGAAGATGATTTAAGATATACAGAAGATCGAGGAAGAATTTCTAAATACAATCGAGTGTTGTTGACACTACTGAAAAAGAAAGAGAAAAAGGCATTGAGAAGACCAGTTACGTATTCGACATGACTTAGTTTTGAGAGTGATAGTATAACACTAATTGAGATGCTAGCTGATTACAGTCTAAGGCTGAGCTTCACCAAGTTTTGTGAAGTCTGTAGCCTACATTAGCCTATTTGACATCAATTCAGGTCTTTGTTGCAAGAATCAGGTTGTTGCATTTTAAAGTTTAAGTCAAAACGAGTTTGAAATTTGAATGATCTGTTCTCTTCAGAAGCGTTTCGCTTAGTCCAGGAAATAGAAGAGGAGAAATGTTTCAAAAGCCTAAAATGCACATTATCTCAACAATCCACAGACGAGGTTTCTTGACTTAGGCTAGATGTAGGCTACCTGACCAATGAGCGAAATCATAGCACATTGGTGCAATCATTATCAGGCAGGTATACTATAATTGTCCTATCTACAGGGTGGGCTTATAAAGACCCCTACGGTTTTTTGCCAATATCTTGACCAAAAGTAGGAATTTAGAAATGAAGTTTTACAGACTTATAGACAATTTATATATACACATCATGGCGAGATTTCAGCAAAATACTTAAAACAGAACAAAAGTTATATCACTTTTAGTGAGGCCACCCACCGTTTTTTGACGATTCAAAAAATGTAATGCAACAAAAAGTAATAAAAAAATATTCCGGTGAGCCACATCTCAAATACCTGTTGTGAAATGAACTTGATAGTGCTTCACAACTTGTGTTCAATGTGCCCACGACTAGTGCCAAAACTTCTTTTGAGTCTCTTAAAACTCTTTGCAAAGTTCTTGATGGCTCTGTTGATGCGTTCCAAAGGCAAATCTTCCAATATCAACACCAATGCGCTCATCAATTCTCTTACCGCTCTTGGTTTTGGTTGCAGATTGTGATATTTCCCTAGCATAGCTCTCCACAATTGATTATCAATCCATCCGTTCAAGTCCGGAGACTTGGGACCATTGGCTTTCTCAACGAAACAAGAACAATCGACATTAGGCCGATCTCCTTTCATTCACGGCAAATCTCTTAACTCTCAGCTTAATTCTTAAATTTTGCGCTCTCACTGTTTATCAAAGTAAACGTTGCTCATAGCCTTATATCTCCAGGATCTTGCTCAAGAGGTGTTTGAATACACATTTTGTCTGTCATTAACACTTTGGTCATTTTCATTTTTAGAAATTTGAATTTCATTGCCTTAGCCTAATAGCAAAATTATTGATCTGACAGATTCCTTATTTGCCAACGTGATTGTCATCTTGCTAATTGACATCACAGTGACTTGCAGCCACGCTGGTACGCTGTTCCTTTTTAAAAGAGTAATAATAATGATCAATATCAAGGTTATTTGATAACAATTATTTTAGATGAGACTTAATAAAACCGTACTTTTGCTACTATTTGTTGCGCTATGTTTTTGAGTGTGGCGCTATATGAATGTACAATTACAATTATAATTTGTCTGACAGACATTGTGTGCATGCAATATTCTTGGTAAAGCTAAGTTGGTCAGAGAGAGCGAGTGGAACAGAAGACGAGAAAAAAATTCCACCCTAACAAGGCTAACAGCAGGAGCATAAATTTTCGAAGGGAGGGCCAAAATTTTCGGTCTTGGGGCAGGGACAAATTTTTGTCTCGGTCGTAGAAAAATCTGATGACTGTTTTAGTCATTTTCAGTCGTACGGACCTCGTATGCGGACCTTGGGGGCGTGGGGAGGGCCTGCGGGACTACTCATGGGTAGGACCATGTCAACTTTCCGAGCCAAAATAGCTGGTCAAAAATAAAGAAATGTCTAAATGGGAATCCGCCCCTGGGCATAGGATATTAGGAGCCTCGGCCATCTCTCCATTGACAATCAGATTCCTTTTCTTACTGACTGCTGAGGACGACACGTCGCTAATAATAATTAATAATGACAACAACTGCACGTTTCCATTAAGTCGGGTCTAACATTGGATATAATAATAATATTATACTCGCAGCCGAAACCCAGAAGAATTATTTAAATAAAGAGTAGGCTATGCTATTTATATGCTAATCGATGCAAGCAAGACCTTTATGCAACACTGAAATAAAAATGAATTTAAAACGAATAAATCCATTTAAAATAAAAACGTTTAATATATAATCTATATGGCTCCTCTGCATAATTATAAAGTGCGTTTTTTCTATGTGCATGCGTGTCTACCATGCACTTCATCTCTGTGTTCGTCTGCTTCCATCTGTCCTTAAGTCACTCTGCCTCTGCTCGGTCTGGCTCTCCTGCTCTCTCTATAACTTACTTATTGAAACGTATTTTATTCAATCAATCGTAATTTATTTAGCGCCCCTTCAAGGTACCTACTCAGAGGCGCTCCCGATCGAGATCAAGCGAAAAAAACAGTCTTCAACAGTTTGTGAAATTGAGAACAGCTTGGAAGGTGTCGCATAGTCAAGGCAAGTTCATTCCAGGTTGTTGGACCAACCACAGAGAATGAACGCCTCTGCATTATTAATGCATACGGATGTCGCACTTGTCTGTCAATGACAGAGGAACTCTCACCTTTGACCTCCTCCTCCGTCGTCGTGTCCCCATTGCTTCCGGAAGAGACGGAATCCGCTGGTGCCCTAGCGCCGACGGAAGTCAATCCCTCACGCTGGTTCTCCGCGTTCTCCTGGAACCGGTTTTCCGACGCCAGACAGTTTCGGTTTGTTATGAAACCACAATCGACCTGTCCATCACCACTTGCCCCCTGCGTTCCCGCAGCCCAGTCGCTGTAACAACTCAAGGCGTATCCAGCCGTAGAGGAAGACATCGTGTTTGGGATCCCCGTTGACTGAAGCGATGGGGTGGCAGTCGAGATGCCATGTCCCCAGCCGTACTGGTAAGGCAGTGACTCGAGGGGCATGGTCGACGTCCAGTCAGAGGCCAGGAGAGGGTTGAGGCAGGAGGTGTCGCGCTGGTGGTAGCCGCCGGTGTTGGATGGTTGACCGCTGTAGAAACTGTCGAAGGCATCGCCAGGGAAGGTGGCGTATGCCGCTGGTGGCCCCAGCGATGATCGTCCAACCAGGTAACTCATTGTCAAGAATAAGTGCTGCCTGCAATCTAAGGGAACAACACCTAGATGATTGTCGATTCAGATAATCAGAAATAACATTCGCAGGTATTTATCCATGATGAATTTGACAGCAGCTACGGTCCTGAGTTTTAGAATGGAACCCTCATCGTAGATTTCCTCTCAGACTTCCTTCAATGTGTGTTGTTTCAATGCGCTAAATTCAGCAGAAGTGAAAAGATTATCGGAATTTGATGATAGAAGACAATGTAATCAAATGGTTTGCTCTTCTCTGCTGTGTTTTTGGTAGTTGTCAATAGACTTTGCGGTACAACTTTTAATATAACACTTCGTTTCTTGTTCTTTTAATTGAGAAGCAGTCAACAACTTACATTTTGTAAAAGTATTTTCAACTTAGGCTACTGAACGCAGATGTCACGAATAATCTGTCTTTTAAATCAAATAACAGTTTCTTTTACGAAGGAATTTGTGACTGAGATGATTATTTCAAGAACGAATAATTGTTTCTTATCTAAGTCGTCTCTGCCCGGTCGTCTTCAGACCATCCGGAATTTTCACTAAAACTTTATATTATTACCCTTTTGAATATCCATTCAATCTTTGCTAAAATCCAATTTCTCTTTCTATACAAAATCACTTCAAACTTTGCGTATAGGCCTACCTTACAATTCTCAATTATTCTGAATAATAGTTGGCATCGCCTTTCATTACTCGATATTTTACATGAAACATTTTCTTTCAATTTCCAATTTCCTTCAATTGTTATTCGCTCTGAGATTCGTTTCGTTTAATTTTTTAAAATAATTGTCAATCGCTTCGAAACCGTACAACATTCTTGAGCCATCGTTCTTAATTATACCTGATCCGAATCAGTCTTTGATGATTCTTTCCACATCATCATCCAGTGATTCACTGAATTACTCAGCTGCTGCAACATGAGTTCGCACGCAGTCCATCTCAACAGCCAGCCACTGCATCTCAACTCATCTCATCATCGTCATCGTCATCGCTGATGAACGAAATCCTCTGTTCGGACAAGCTGTCTTCTTTGTGAGGAACCAGGTGGATTGGAACTCAACATCCGCTTCACTTATCCCTCTGCTGCTGCTGCTGCTGCTGCTGTTGATCTGCTGCAGGCATCCTCATCCTCATCCTCATCCTCATCCACAGCAGCCTCAGCAGCCGTCGTCGTCGTCGTCGTGTGGTCCAATCAGGAGAAGCATGTGTCCCGTCTTCTTTCTGAGATGCTCAACCGACAAACGACGACCTGGAAACAAGTTGTAGACCGGAATAAAATTATGATGGTGTGACGCCAAATCGGTTTCGAAGCAGAGACCTTTCGCACCCGGTACACTTTTAGCACTCTCAATGGTCCTACAAAGATCATCCTGCTTCAACAGATGACACCATACTCTCAATGGTCCTACAAAGATCATCCTGCTTCAACAGATGACACCATCGTTCTTTCACCAGTGAATTATCCTGCTTTATCCAGTGGATGATCCTCCCGATCAGTCCACAGTTTAGAGGCGTAGTTACCTAGCAACATTTTTGCAACAAAACGAGAACAAATTGATTTGCCAGAACGATGAGGTAGAGAATTGGCCCCCCGTTCTCACATGCAAATGCTAAGAAAATGAATGACACTTTAATACCAATGGCTGCCTCTCAGGCAAGCTAATTCTACACCTATAAACTATTTTACAACTACTCGCGACAACGTATCACAATCTTTCCCGGAACTGTTTTCGCCCGGATCTCATATCGCCCCACACCCGACCATCACTCGACGGAGAGCGCTTAGGTAAACATCGTGTTCTTCGTATGGACCGACGAGCGATAAGAAGACAGACAAGAGGAGATGCCACGCAGACGGAGACAGCCAGACAGGCAGACTGACATGCAGACGCACTGAGAGGGGGACGCCGGTCGTAGTTTTCTATCGCTAATGGATATGATATCAAGGCCTGAGATAACTGCGAAGGCTGTATTCCGCAGGCAAACGGAAGAGGCGTTCAACATTTAGCAGAACACCAATTTGAGGCTCTTACTGGCAACACGGCCGCCATTGAAACAGCGGAATGGGGCTCGGTGGGTGGGTGGCTGGGGAGGGATGGGTTGGGGGAGGACAGAGAAAAAGGGGTTTGCTGCTGTTTGGGTGGGTTTATGTTGGGGGGGGGGTGTTATGTGTAGTGCTGCTTATCGTAGACTGTTTATGAGCGTGGAGAGACGAAGCCTCGTTCCCACGGACGGCGCCATCCGTCTCCACTCAAACGAATAATATCTCGTCTGCTTATCGTAATGACGTAATGACGTAATGTAATACTCGATGGATTGTTGTAATCGTAATCAGAAACATTTATGTAGCGCCGCTCTGTGAGAACTAATCGGAGTCGCTCTTTACGCCTGCAGACCTGCCAATGGTGAAGACGAGAAAGAAAATTGGAAGAAGAAAGAGGAGTAGGAGTAGGAGGAGGAGGAGGAGGAGGAGGAGGAGGAGGAGGAGGAGGAGGAGGAGGAGGACAGACAGGAAGAAGTAAGACAAGGGAAGTTACTTGATCTAACCCGAGAGTCAGTCGTGGACATGTAAAATTGTCAGCGTTTGTGACTGTCATTAATGCTTTCTGCAATCGTTTGTTGTGTGTTAAGTGATTTATTCAATATTAAACAAATATTGTATTTTCCAACGCACCGCCTTCTTTCATCGCCACAATCAAATTTTCTAAATTTTTATTCATGGCTCAGATCTCTGCAACTACAAACCATTAATGTAGTAAGCAGATCATTTTCAATTCCTCGTGTTGATATATGTCTCGGTAAAGTATTATAACAACAAGGACTTTTGTAACGAGCAGTGTTGCACAAAATGTGCAGTTCTAAATGGATTTGTTAGATATGTGAGAAAGACTGTGCAGTTAAAATTAGTAAAAGGGTCATTGACCTCCGATTTGAAGTAGCCTAATTTACGATGGAGGATATGAAGGAAAGAATGGGGGTTGTGAAAAATGTGAAGTTCTAAGATTTATTTTAAAGCTCTGATAACAGGCATTGATGATTTTAAAATATAACTTAGCAACGGTGCAGTTAAGCTTCGTCTTGCCATACTCTAAAAACAGAATAAAGACCTGATCTTGACGTTTTAACGAACACAAGAAATTTTAGGTCACTCACAGTGCATTGATTAGTAGATGAATCAGTCACAAAGGTGGTCTCACTCAGATTTGAACGGTTGAATGCATGGGCGCAGTTTATCAGGGATTAGGGGGGCTAAACCCCCATGAAGACCCTGAGTCATTTTTTACTGTGTAAATGGTATCTTTTCTCGGGCCTGCCCTCCCCCAAGAAGACGCAGGCTCAAAAATTTGTTCGGGGAAAATGGTTCTGTTGACGAGCGCGAAACTTACGAAGGACTGAAAAAAGATCATAAACATTTTTGGCCGGGAAAATTTTTATTTTTCGGCGAGATTTCAGACCGAGGACTAAAATAGGTGATCAACTTTTTTTGGCCCGAGAAAATTTTTTCGGCACCGCTCGTTCTGAATCGAGTCTCAGTCCCAACAAATTAACCCATCCAAGAACGAAAACCAAACTCCGCCCATGGTTCAATGTAAAATTACTAAACTTTAGGTTCAATCACAAAGGCAAATTATGAAAAAATATATTGCACAGAGCAGTCGTTATTTTGAATACCTGGGTACCTTCATTACCCTTTATTAGCGCTATAGTTTAACAATCTCACGAGCACACATGTTGTCCAATCACATTATTGATGCTTCCTATTCCTAACCTGCGGAGTTCAAAGATGTTCAAAGTTCTGCATTGACCAACTCGATACCGTAATGTAGAGCATCGACAATCATGTGTCACGGATAGCACACACGATGCACGAGAACAGCACCGTCCACGAGTTTCTCGACGATAGTAGCCTATAATTAATGTTTGCGTTATAACATTTCGTCCAGTGAATCCAGTCACGAATGCTGAAGAGTTGAGGAAGGCGAACCGTAGGCTTACTATTTATTTGTTTATTTATGGCAGGACTTCATCAAACGCTGGACTGTCTGAAATACACTCGGGCAGATGGGAGAGATTCCTATTCAAATAAAAAAGAAGATAAGAAAACAGACAAGAGGAGATGCCACATAGACGGAGACAGACATATAAAAGTCATAGGGACAGTGGGCATCTGCCCTACCATCATCGTCCCTCTCGGAAGACCTGTAGGTGGTATAATACACGGCGTGGCATCACTGATCACCGACTCGTTTCCTCACGCACTGGATCAGTTGTCGGTTGAATGGGCAACCGCCACCAGCAAGCTGCATGTAGTTAATATTTTGATCATGTTGATGTTGTTTAGTTGCAGAAGGAACTTCGAAAGTTGAAGTGAACATTTCGACAGCATCCAGGAAACAATCGGCGACCAATTGAGTGTCGTACACACCTGCAGACATATTAATCGTGCAATCGAATGAAAATTCTAAACTCTTCGAATGAACAAATTTTCGACTCACTGGTGTGATATTCTACCGTTTTAACGATTTCAATTATTCGCAATTGAATGGGTGTTGCGTTCCTCGATTACAAGCTGCATTGACAAGATGAATTCTTCTTAAATAGAAGACTAGTCGCATTGATGAAAATGGGTTTTGCCTTTAAATATAGAGGTGGGATAAATGAAAACAATTTAAGCATATGCTTCAAATTCAAAATCATTGCTTAAGTTAGCACTCAAAAGTTTCACACAGGCCTAATCATTTTCATGATGATGCTTACTGTGGAAATTGACGACTGACGTAATGAGATTAGTAAAAAAGTATTCGATAATAAACCCACGCAAGACAAAAGTCAATCAATGAATTTGTTGCGATTAATCGTAATAAATAATTCTTATTTTTAATGATTTGCGTTGTAACAATCCATAGCAAAATGGTGATAAAATTTGAACTCATGTCCAAAGTATCAGTGGACCAGATATCTACATGTAGATTCTAGATATCTAGATATCTAGATATCTAGAAAGCCGAAAGTCGAAACTGGGACAAAGCGACGATCAAATTATATGAGTGAATCTAGATTAATTCATTAATTTATTATGGAGATTTATATGTCGCCTCGTCAAGGTTACTAGTCAGAAGCCCTCCCGACCCAACCACGGCTGAAAAGGACGGTGTTACACTGTTAAGTGTGCGAATAAAACGCATCTGGGCAAACCCTATAGCATGAGGTCGTGGAGGGTCATTCATTCCACACAATGTAGGTCAATAACAGAGAAAGCAAGGTGCTGAATAATAGCAGTTCGTGACTGTTGTCATTTGTTGTGCTTCCTTACCAAGACCAATTGGAGGCAGACATATAGATTTCAGCTTCAGTTCGTCATTGGCGTAGCAAAGACAGTTGTTGAAGACGTTCGTGAGAGCATCTCTGGACCTCTTCTCGTTTAGAGGAAGGTCTTGAGGAGTCGCGAGGGCCACGACGTGTATGATGGCCTTCAATCCCTTCAGGTTTCCAGCACTTGTGTGAACTAGGTCTCCAGTCTTAAGGGAAAGCAATCGGTTCTTATGACGGAACAGTTCCGCCATGACCCCTGGTCCAGCCGCTTTGATGATCTGATCGGCCAGTGGACCATCAATGTCCAGCTGATGGTTGATGCAGCTGACCACGGCGCCAACATTACGTATTGTGACAATATGTTCTTTATTGACCTCAACGGTCATTAAGTTTGAAGCATAAAGAACCAATGATTTGTTGCTTTCGGTAAGAATCCTAAAGGCGGATGCTGTCCCTGAATGGTGAACATCAGGCGTTCTGCTAAATTTCGTCATTGTCTCTTTCGGTCTTTTGTTTGTCTTTTTCTCTTTATGCATCTGGCTTACTACATACTTCCTGTCCATTACATTTGCTTTCGAATACGCCGCCACACTCTTTACGTCTGGTTCGCCCTGAATCTTTTTTCTGCTGCTGAACTTCGTATTTTGAATTGCAAAATAGTTAGGAACTTCAATCTGATCCTCTTGTAGTTGTTCTTCTGATGTGATACAATCTATCAACAGAAATTAATGACATTCCATTATATGCATGACAAGTCATAAACTCATTTTTATATTGCAACCCATAAATTTCTGAAGAGCCAAAGTGTCTAGCTAGAGTAAATTTTACCGTAGACATTAGTGCCTCCCGAGCAGGGCAGCACATCAGGCAACGCAGCTTCGCCACTATAGAGCATACTGTACCAAAATTATTTTAAAAAGCATTGCAACATCGTGCCTGATGTTCTCCTTCCAGAAATACCAAGAGGGTAAGAAAGAGACCAGAGAAAGAGGAACAGACAGACAGACAGACAGCCAGACAGACAGACAGACAGACAAACAGACAAGACAGACAGACAGACAGAAAGAGACAGAGACAGGCAGACAGACAGGGACATGGAAAGACAGCAAGAATCACATTCACAGAATAAGCCTAGCCTACTGTTTAAGAATGCAGAGGCCTACAATAATTAATTAATGAGGTCAAGCATATATTGACGTCATTAGCTGTACTGTAACTGCATGTAGTCACATGTCTTGTCAAGTAGATTCATGTAATAAACGAATACTGAGTTGTAACTGTAGTAGGCCTAACGACTATAATTTTTGATTCTTATGGAATTGTCTATCATCGACTATAATTTTACACATATAATATTTTCTAATGTATTATATCTATATAATTAGATATATAATTATATGCGATTATACATAATTATTTATATTGTATTTAATAGTACGTTAGGCCCAGGGCTGGCCTTACCTATAGGCAAAGTAGGCAGTTGCCTAGGGCGCCGCAGTCTTTGGGGGGCGCCGCGGCACCGGCGAATTTATTTTTTTACACTATAATTCTTTTAAACTCAAAACTTTTGCTAATGGAAAGAATTTAAAATAATTATGGATTCTTTGCACTTGTTCACTGTTCAGGCAGGCCTAATTCAATTTCAAGGACTGTATAAATTTTAAATCGACAAATAAAATTCGATTTTTAACGACATTTCGTAGGCTATACTCTGCTTTAGGAGACAGGTTAAAATACGCGACGCCCAATTTCGAGAGTGAAGATGTTGCAAGAAATGAAATGTATGAAATGGGAGTGGGCCTTGCTGAGTATGAAGATGAGATTACAACATTACAGCCTGCCCTTTATTCATATTGAAATAAAATAGTCTAGTAGGGACGACGATGAAGAAAGGGCAGTAGCTGAGGCAGGACCGACCTAAGGCATAGGCAAAGCAGGCAGTTGCATGGGTCGACATTGCAAGTTTTAGAGGGCGCCATTTCCACAAAGAGGGCGCCATTTCCACAAGAGTGTATTTTAATATGTTTAAACTTATACCATTCTTCGCAAAATTGAATATTATATCCAGCTTTCAGTGCACTAATAAAAAAATTATAATGATATACTCAGTTGAGCGTATAGGCCTACAAGACCGTAGCTAGGGGGATGTTTTGGGTGTTTGAACACCGCCCTCTCTCCTAAATGAAATAATGTAAAAATAAAATAATTATGCATTTGCTAGCACATGACAGTGTGTAATGTAATTTTGAGCAGAAAATAGTCGAAAATCGCGGAAAATAGCGTTTTTGGGACGTCAGAAAATTCGACGACTAACAAAAGTCGTCAGAAAATTTCGACCAAAAAAGTCGCCCCCAGCGTGTACGCACCTTAAAATTCACGGTCAAGAAAACATCCCCCGAAATAAAATCCTAATGCAGGCCTATGCCTGAGGCGCCAAATGTATGCCTTGCCTAGGGCGCCACTTGGGCTAAGGCCGGCCCTGGTTAGGCCCTATATAATATATGATATTATTTTATATATAATATAATAGGCATACAGTAAAATGTAGTTGACGTAATAATAATAATAATAGTGCAGCGCATGTACCCTATTGTCGTCCTTTCTAGCAGCCAACATGTTTTGCTTGGTCAGTGTTCCTCAGCACCATCTCACCTGAGTTTCCTCCACTGGCAGATTTCTCTTCATCCACTTGAAGTGATGCAGATGTAATTTTCACCGATTTTGGTTGTTCACAATGTTCAGACTGCTGTTCAATTTTCAGTTGAAGTGTTTTATTGATGAGATCCTCGTCGTCCAGTAACCGATTGTCTACATTTTGTTTGAGCTCCTCTTCTATAAAATATCTTAAGCACTCTGCGTCTGGGTTCCTGGTTTTTACTTCGGCCTTCATCAGTGGTGTGGCTAGCTTTTCGTGGGCCCGTGTGCAGTCGTCCCGTATGGGTCCCTGTTTGACCATGCAAGACCGGTTTCGTTGCGCTCTTGGCACTACTTGAAATCAAAATCACCAAAACTAATCAATGACATTTGCTATCAACACATGCAATACAACTCACTCATAGGTTAAACCGGAAGCTGTAAGAAATTAACGAGACAGCTAAATTACAGCGTTACAGCTGCAGTGATTTCACAATGATTTAGAACCTGTAATGTTGCAGGCTTATTAATAATATAATACCAGTAGCAGTACTTAAGACAATAATTTATCATGGCTTTAAAGTTTTCTTTGTAGTGTATTGTTCAGCAAATTTGTCAATCATCTACCAATCCTGGTTCATGATCTGCAATTTGTAAATAAAAAACGACACAATCATGGGCGGAGTTTGGTTTCCGTTAAAGCCTTCTTGGGGGAGGCTAAGCCCGGGAAAAGATACCATTTACACAGTAAAAAAAATTAATCTGGGTCTTCTTGGGGTTTAACCCCCCCATAGCCCCTGATAAACTCCGCCCATGAACACAATGTTTCGTGTATACTTAAGTTAAGCTTATCCATGCATATCTCCTGCAAGTGTAAAAATAGAGACAAATGCATGATTCTTTAGGACATTGCTCAGTTTAGTTTTCCACCGATTTTGGGGAGAGAACTGAGAGAAGTTGAGAGCAGTATTAGAAATGTTGGAAAATAACGGGCCATACTATTATATAAAAGATCCACGTGGATATGGGGTGTGAAAGGGCAAAAAAGAGTTAGCAATGTGGCGATACGAAAAACTAGGGTTTAATCCCCCCTTTGCCCCATCAATTTTCACTCTGGTTTAGGGAGATGCCAGGTCACTATCGTTACCATATCCAGCAGACTACCAAGTATGTGACACAGTGGCGCAGCCAGGAATTTACGATGGGGGTTATGGCCTGTCCGGATGCCCTTCCTGACACCAACCCACAGGGCCGGATTAAGGCATGTTCGACATGTTCGGCCGAACAGGGGTCCCCCACTTTAGGGGACCCCCACACATGCAATAAGAATTCTTCATCATTGCTAATTATAATAGTAAACCGAGTTCAAAATATATGAAAAATTGCCAAATTATTAAAAAACTAGTGACCTTAGCATTATGCAACTTTTGAACATGTGGGGGCCCTTATTGCAGTTTTCATTGCCAGGCAGATTGATATTAAAATCAGTCAGAAATGCTAGTAAGAGTTATACGCTTTTTGGTCATTTAAAAATTGTGGGGGCCCTTTCTGAAGTTTTCATTGCCAGGCAGATTGATCTTAAAATCAGTCAGAAATGCTATAAAGAGTTATACGTTTTTGCTTATTTAAAAATTGTGGGGCAGTTTTCATTGCCAGGCAGATTGATCTTAAAATCAGTCAGAAATGCTAGTAAGAGTTATACGTTTTTTGCTTATTTAAGCACTTAATACATCATCTGATCGGAACTCTAGTGCTATGCTACGCATTATGAGATGGCGTGATAATAACATTGAGCAGGCCTACATGCAATACGCACTCTATTTTTACGAATTCAATCAATCTAATAAACTTATATAGAGCCCCTTCAGATTTTTACTCGAAGGCGCTCCCAACGCAGGCGTTGTCAAAAAGAAAAGCCTTAAAAAGACGAAAGAAAGAGCCAGCAGAGTCATGGGAAGCGAGAGCGCCACGGGGAGGCTATTCCAGATAACTGTGCCCACTACCGAGAATGCTCGTCGTTGCATGGTCACAATACTCGAAAAAAGAACAAGGAATCTCCACGAGCAGCTGAGCGCAGTGAACGGCTGTCTAGAGAGACATACACCGGGTTGAAAGCTCACATAGATTAAGCAGGATGGAGCTTGAGCCATGGTCTGCTATAGGCCTACTCGCATAACCGCGAAAATATATTTTAGTTTGTAAACAGTGTTGGGGCCATGCACAGCAGGGCAAATCAGGCCATATGCCCTGGTAAGAACCATTTGCCCTGGCCGTTATTCTGCCGCAGATCTCGGCTTAACCGAAATTTTCATAGCCAAGAATTTATTTGGGGCATAAAATCGCTTCTGCACTGTTTGCTTGTACGAGTGCTGTGCGCTGGTCAGGAGAATGACTGACCATGAATCACTTTAATATTCTTAAACCGTAAAAGATATATCGGTTGTTTAACACTATTTAAAGACCTGTTGATAATGCTAAAAATAATATAAGTAATGAATTAATAATAGACGAATGTTGATTCGTTGAATATAGGCTAACAAGTTTTGTGATTCATTTTGTCGTGCTTCTGTAAGGTTTGGGCCCCCACAGTTTTACCGAACAGGGCCCCACATTTGTTAATCCGGCCCTGCCAACCCAACAATATTACAGCAAAGGGAATAAATTAACAAAAGGAATAAAGTAAGAAAAACAATTGTTACTACAAACAATTTATTTTTACTTTTATTTAAGTGGATAAATGACCTTTTCAAAAAATCCCAAAGCCATTGGGGGTTTAACTTCCGAAACGACCCATTGTCTACGTCACTGCTGTGACAAGTTTGAAGATTCTGCGGACCCGTTTAATTACATTACACGACAGACGGACAGACGGACATAGCATCACACATATCCTAAACGATAGCATTATATGCACGCTCTTACAATTGCGTAGGAAAGAGATTAGGCGAATTGAAAATCTTATGCCGGTATGAGTCGCTTCATGTTCTCGACTTAAGACTGTATTGCCTTCTATAGGCTACTAAGACTCTTTATTATCGTTCACACACTAACGTTGCCTTGAAATTTAGACTTGAGAAAAAAAGTTAGGGCCTAATGGTGCTCAGTAGTTTTGCCTGCCAACAGCACGGCGGTTAGCAGGCGTCAGTAAAGTAACGAAGTAATACAAGTGGGTTCACAAAAACTACATCTTGCACAAAATAATGTGAACTACTAATTAGAACAGATAAAATATTTAGCTTAACAATCTCTGTGGGCCTCTGAAGGTCGTGGGCATGTGTGCTTTGCACACATTGCACACATGGTACCAGGTAGCTCATTTTCTTTCTTGACTTCTTTAAGAAAGTGATCTTTAGTTTTTGTCATTTTGATTCGGCTGACGTTGTTCCGAAAATAGTGAAACATTTTTTCCATTTCTCTTTATTATAATGCTTTCGACCAAAAAGCAAATATAGCCCAAGGCTTCTTTGTGGTATGTCAGGCCAAGTTGCGAAATAATCGATCAGGGTAAGTCTACTAACACCACGGTAGGCCTACTTAATTAGGCAGATAGAGTTGAATGCCTAGATTCAAAATTACAGAGTATGATATTAATTGCAGTCGTGAGCTTTCATTTGTAAACTGCATCCCAAATCGCTAAATCTGTAGTTCATGTCAAGCTTGACTATTGCAATTATCTCTCCTTGAATATGGATATTGCCCTTAAAATACGCCTCCAAGCTATCCAGAAAGCCCTCGCCCGTGCTGTCACCAAAACCTTCAAACGCCACCACACCACTCCTGTCCTGAAATCAAAATACGTGAACGCATAGAGTACGAAGTCCTATCACTCACCTACAATACACTTCCATCCATTGTATGAATTTCTACCTTCGTCAGTAAGTTGTTCACCATGCAGCCATGTGAATAAACTGGTTTCCGCGAGTCCGCGACTTGACCTTCGTGGGCGCTGCAGAAGTTCCGAGTTTACGATTGGGATTGTGATAGCCTAGGCACATCCTACATGAAAATCCTGTCAATATGTTTTGAATAAGTAGGGGAGAATGTCCTGCATTGGGACAATTTTTGCATTTTTAGGCATATAATCTGTGTTAGTTGTAGTAGATGTATATTGTTGATATTGTCCGAAGCAGCAACGTTTCATGAACCGAAAATGATTTTATTGTAATTTTATCACAAGAATAAAGACAACATTTTAGAATTTTCCCTTGTGAAAAAATGTGTCCTAATCCAGGCCATGGCGTCCTGCATTGGGACAACGCATGTGGAGCATTGGGACAAACAACAGATCTGGCTCTAATCATATCTAGTAGAGTATAATAGATCATATTCCAGTTGACAATATCTAAATGAGTGATTAGAGTAGATTAAACAATAATATTATCAAAAATTTAACCAATGCGAACAAGCTTCCAATGACCCATGTAATCCTAATAGAAAATAGCCTTACGGGTCAATTTAAAGTGAGTGCAACGTAACATATATTTACCCATCCTGATAGCATTCTGATGCACACAGTATACAGTAAAACCATTTAAGTTTAATTTCATAGGATGAATTTCCTGCATTTTGGATAGTCCCAATGCAGGCCATGTGCGCATGTCCCAATGCAGGCCACCAATGGCCAGGGCACTACTTTTGAGATAATAAAAAATGTACTCAATGAATTATCCCCAAATTTCACCATATGCTTTGCAATATACTGCCCTAAACAGTTTACTTGTAGTTTAAGCTAAATTAGCACTGGGCATTTAATGCAGTGGTTGAGACTGAGTGAGTAAAAAAAATTATTTTCACCCCTAAAATAAAAAATTCCAATATCTCTGTAAAACGTCTTCCTTATTGCAGGATAAGACGTATGATCATTCCCCCACATCAAATACGTACCCTGGTTATTTTCACACGCGATAATATATAGAGACGACTTCTGCACCGCCACTGTCCCAATGCAGGACATGTCCCAAACCTGGACATTCTCCCCTACATTTGCTATGGCAAACTTCCGACCCATCTTACGAACTCATAAAAACTCCACCTCTCGCTATTTCCCAACAGGTCTTTCACTCAAAACTGAAAACATTTCACAAATCCTATCCTGATTCTTCCTCTTCTCCTCACATCCCTCTTCATTTCAACTCTAAACATCACCCACCTTAGCCGTCCATCTATCTGCCTGCATGACTCTCCGGATTTGGCCCGCTGCCTATCGATTTTGTTTTGATTAAGCGCCTGTGAATAAGCTGGTTCCCGCGACCTCACTTTTGTGGTCGTTCTAGAAGTCTCGAGATTACGATTACGATTTACAATGTTCCACATAAATTAGGGTTACAACAACTATTTATTCTGATTACCTTTAAGTCGACCAATCATGTTGCCCCCATCCTCCTCTTGGAACTTTGTTTCTGTGAAGCACAGAGTGACTAGTTTCAGTTTCTGCTCAATTAAAGGTTGACTTTCTTCTTGTAGCGTATTCACTCTTGCAGATAAGTCACCAGCAGACAAACAGATGTCGGCAGCAGATCCTTTGGTCATTATCTTCTCACAGTAGGCAATGTAGCTCTTCAGTCTCGCCAGCTGTGCATCGATGTTATCTGTTTCGATGTGAATTTCTTTCAAGATGCTCTTTCGTTTTGAACACAGCTCTTCTAGAAGTGAGTTTGCGTGTTTTTCTACAATCTGCTTCACACCTTCTCTTCTGGTGATGATCTCACATTCCAGGCTTCCAAATCTCTCGTGAATATCCTGCTTCGTTTTTGTGATATCTGATTTCTTTATCTCAGCTTGACTGATACAGGCCTTCACTTTCTCAGCATTGCTCGCAATTTCCTTGCGAAAATCATCTACAGCTTTGGTTACATGGGTGCCCCTATGACCTTCGTGGTTTTCAACAAAGCAAATGGAACACACAACTGTTTTACATACGCAACAGTATATCTTTAAGTCTTCCTGGTTGTGTAATTTACAAACACTGGAAACAAGACTTTCTGCAAACTCTTCATCACTTGACCGTTGTCTACTTATTGATATTAATTTATGATTCCTAGTCAACTTTAATTTTCTATGGTGTCTGCAACATTCTTCGCACAACTTCTGTTTACAGTCAGTGCAGTACATATTGGCTCTTGGAACTTCATTTCCAGAATGCTCTCGATTCTCCTCCAAGCACGCATCACATGCATTTAATTCTGCCAGAGATGGGTCTAAATTTTGAGCAACTAGAATCAAACCTTCAACATAGGAGTTAGGTTTCAGTCCGGTAAAACCATTTGAAGGAATGTTGAAGTTTCTTCGGCAGATCGGACAAGGCATTTCGTCTCCGGGTCTTTTGCTTGTCTTGAGTCCAGTTTCCTGGATGCAGTCCATGCAGAATGTGTGGCCACATGGAAGTAGCTTCGGGCATTTATATGTATCTGTACAGATGCAACAACTGGTTGATTCTTCGAGTTCCTGCTTCTGCACGCCACTGATAGCTTCATCTTTGGTAGCCATTTTATGATCCGAAATTGACTGCATTTTCTCTTTTGTTTTCCTCATTGTTTTTGAGCTACTGCTATAAATAGCCGGGCTTATCCAATTCACACGCGGGTTTATAAATAATATGTAAGCAATGGTATAAGTACACGTTGACACTTAAAATCATGTGTCATCTATTTTGCATTTATATTCGTATTGTCTGTAAGAAAGCAAGTAGGCAAGTAGGCCTATATTCTTTAATGGACATCACACTGGCCAACGTCCTGCAATCAACATGGGAGACTTAAACATTCGACTAAACAAACGAAAATCTATTTAAGCAGGCAAGAATTGAACTGCAGAAGTTAATGTGCAGGCTTTATTATTGGGACTGACGAGTGGTATCATCAGTGCTTAAAGTGTGGAACAATGAGTGCCTGGACGCCCCTTAACTTTCCAAAAGAAGTGCCTTGGGACCCCAATCTTTCCAGACTGTGCTGGCCAATAAGTAGAAGTACGGCATTCAGGTTTTAAAATAAGTGCATGGACGCCGTCCATGACTGTCCAGGCACGCTTTAAACCCTGGGTATCATATTAAAAGGGCGACTTCGAAAGGGCGTCCATGAAAATGACAATTCAAAAGGACGCCGATTATAAGGCGCCTTTTCGAAAGGGCGCCAATCAAAAGGGCGAGCAAACAAAAAAGGGCGACAATCAAAAGGGCGAGCAAACAAAAAAGGGCGACAATCAAAAGGGCGAGCAAACAAAAAAGGGCGACAATCAAAAGGGCGAGCAAACAAAAAGGGCGACAATCAAAAGGGCGAACATCGAACGTTCGCAGTGGTTCAAAGACAACGGCCTACACATAATCGTAATGGTAATGGTAAACTCGAAATTTCTAAAGCGCCACTGGAAAGCCAGGCGCGGGCACCACCTTATTCACGAGCGCTGCGTTGAGTTAGAAGAGTTGTCCGTGAGAGTAATCCGTGGTGGTCCGGGTCGAAAGGGAATGCGCACATAGACCTACGTAGGCCTATATAATAGTGAAGGCCTACTATCCATTAGTCCTTTCGTATAATTTCAGTAGTTTAGCTAGCCAATGGTGGGAGTTTACTCTGTTTGGACGATAGTTATGTGACTTATGACTGTGGCTATATATATAAATGGACAATGGACAATGGACAGTTTTAAACGCACCGTGCAGTTACGCGCAGGAGATTTAAAAGATTTTGATTTGAATTTGTGTTCAGTTGAAAGGACTCTGTATTGCAGGACTGAAAACTTCTGAACACTTTTGAGTAGGCTACGCCCATTTCACGCTCATCGATAGATACGTCGTTCTAGGCCTACTTAAAATTCAGTTTCTTATGATAAGGATAATTGTTTTGAATGTCCAAGGCAATTTCTTACTTTGCAAGCATAAGCCATATTCCATTATTATTCGGCAATCTGCCCTAATAAATGCAATTAATTGGATGCTTTTATTGTATTGTGTTGTATTGTAGGCTATATGCGAATATAATTATAAAGTGACTCTTACAGTAGGTCTACTAGCTATTCATAGAAAATCTCAACTTGACAGTTCCCGAGGAAATAGGAAAGAAAGCAAGCAGCGAAGGGCTGAAGATGACATTGACTCTTCAAAGACCTCAAATATCCTTTGCCTGAACCCCTCCATGACGGAATTTATACTAATTGGCCTCAGAGAACAACTCAAGAAAATTCCTGATCCCTCTATTTCCTTCAGCAATGACTCTTCTTCCAACCACACTTTCTCCGCAAATTCTCCTGTCCGAAACCAAGGTGTTATCTTTGACCAGCATCTTAGCTTTTCCGATCACATACATTGTAACCCAACTTTCCCGCACTCTTTTCATGCACATACATGTACAAGATCTCCGCAGAATCCGGCCCATGCTCGACTTTAAAACTGCATCCACAATAGCCACATCCATATTCCATAGTTCATGCGAAACTTGATTACTGCAACTCTCTCTTCCAAAACATTGATATAACCCAAATTAACCGCCTCCAAGCTATCCAGAATGCCCTCGCCCGTGCAGTGACGAAAACCCCCAAACGTCACCACATCACTCCTGTCCTGAAATCACTTCACTGGCTCAAAATACCTGAACGCATCGAATACAAAGTCCCCTCACTCACTTACAATACACTTCAATCATCCCAGCCGTTCTACATGTACCTTCGTCAGTTGTTCACCATCCAGCCACCTCGTTCAACACGCTCCTCATCCTCCATTACACTGCTTCGCCCTCCCATCACTTCATCACTGAAATTCGCAAACCGCTCCATAGCCATTGCCGTTCCACCTCTCTGGAACAAACTTCCGCCAGCACTTCGGCAAACTTCCGACCCATCATACGAACTCACCAAAACTCCACCTCTCGCTATCTCCCCACAAGTCTATCACTCAAAACTGAAAACATTGCTCTTTCACAAATCCTATCCTGATTCTTCCTCTTCTCCT
This sequence comes from Lumbricus terrestris, assembly GCA_949752735.1. Classification (NCBI taxonomy): domain Eukaryota; kingdom Metazoa; phylum Annelida; class Clitellata; order Crassiclitellata; family Lumbricidae; genus Lumbricus; species Lumbricus terrestris. The sequence goes on from OX457036.1 coordinate 97,587,026, forward strand.
CACATCCCTCGCCATTTCAACTCTAAACATCACCCACCTTAGCCGTCCATCTATCTGCCTGCCTGACTCTCCGGACTTTACCAGCTGCCTATCGATTTTGTTTTGATTGAGCGCCTGTGAATAAGCTGGTTCCGGCGACTTGGCTTTTGTGGGCGCTGTAGAAGTCTCGAGATTACGATTACGATTACGATTGACCTCCCTCCCATTTGGCGTACGGATGTTGGGAAGGAGGTCATTCCGCACTGAAAGGCAAAGGTTCGGTTTAGGCCATGGTATAGTCCTTGCCTGAGGAACTATAGAAGATCAAGTCGATCAGCAAACAGGAGATGGCGGGAAGAGACTGCGAAGGGGGTTTGTGCATCAAGTCACAAAGGTAACCTGTAGAGAAGGTCCATTTTAAGTTCTTGAGACTAAGAGCATAAGCTTAGTTTATAACTATAATTATCGCCTATTATATCGTATGTATAACACAATTATAATATTATACGATATGATAGGGTTTTGCCGACTAAACTTATAAATAATTAGGCCTACTCTACATCTTGCGACAGAGAATATGGCCTACAATGCACCGTGATGATTTCCGAATAAGAATTGTTGCTTTCTAATCACAAAACACACAAACAAAAGGAACAAGAAATGGAAATTATGTAATTGTCCAATGATAAGTATTTTCATTACTATCATTAGACTATTAATAGAAGTTAATTCGGCTAGCAAATGAATAATATTTGGCTGCAAGAAACATTAGTTTACATAATTGGAGGACTCATAGTAGACTAAGCTTATTATAGCCTATAGTCAAGAGGTTTAAATGAGACAATGTCACGATGCTGTCTGCTCTAGAACTTGAAAAACATCACGAAGCCGTCATCACCTAAAGGTAAGAAGTCAAAATGATATCGGAAGTGATCGAAAATTGTTAAGAGTAGGCTACGTCAATAAGTATGGCATTGCACTAAACATTTATATAGTGGCTCTAATATAGGGAGAACCGTTCAGAGGCGCGCCCAGTGCTTAAGCCCATGAAAGAAGAAATAGGTTTTGAGACAAGTTAGGCTGAAGAACGTGTTACCAGCAATAATGCAAGATTCGGTAACTGGGGACAGCGTATTCCAAAAGAGAGGGTCCAATTGAGGCAAACGTCTCGGACTGAGCTATAAGGAACTACAAGATCAAATTTGCTTGAAGAGCTAAGTGAACGGTGAGAGGAGACTTAAAGAGGCCGGAGTATTGCATCGGTTGGATATTCGGGGGCAAGATCCCACTTTGTGTTTTGGAGACCAAGAAGATGACGATTTTGAACTTGATGCCACGTGTCAATAGCATGAACTGGATTGGAGTCACGAAGTCTTCATCGGTATATATTGGGAAGACCCTGGCTTTTGGAAGTCGTCGATTTTGATTTCGATTGATTTTCAAAGTTTCGTCGACTGGAAGAAGAAAACTGAAACAGCAAAAATTATCAAAATAATTAACGCAACGAATCACATCTGATAATAAACATGCAAGTTTCCGATAGGCTAACTGAAGATATTAAATAAAATATCAAGTATGCCAATAAATTAAATCGGTAAGGTGTTTTGTGTAGCCTATTTCTAGCGGCGCTCTATCACAGCACACCTCCTTCTTTATCCAGACTTATGAAGAAAATCCAGTTCCATTTTATCCAAATTTATTTACGGATTAACAAAACGCATCTCACAGTAGAAACTAATTAGAGGCGCTCCCAGTGCGAAGAATCCATCGAAGACGAGGTCTTTAGACAACGGGCAGATTTATTAGCGTCCGAGATAAGATTTCAGCACGAAATACACGTAAGCCTAGTAGGTCTATAGGCCTAGTAGTGTAGGCTAGAAATATAAATAGTATAATTGAAATTTCAGTGCCACAGCTAGGACTTCAGCTCGAGTCATAGCATTACAAAAGGCCAAGAGAGGCATAGGATCGATGCTGTGCTGTGCAGTGACTCTGCGAGATCGTGGTAGTAGAAGTTCAGTTGTCTGAAGAAGATGAGAGGAGAGCAGCCAGAGCAACTGCTGCTGTGGTGTTCTGTGTTGAACGATAATTGAGCAGATCACGGTAGGAGTTTGCTAGAATACGGTAGGTCTACATGACTTTAAATAGACTTTGGAAACTCTGGGTAGTTACAGCTAGAAGAGCGTGAAGAGATCAATAATGGCGAGTACACGACTGGAATACCCGATGAACGACAAAGTGCAGAATAAAGGCGGAAGATTGTTCCAGACTCAGATGGATACTTAAGTATCCATCCGCAAATAAATACGTAAGTAAGTAGGTAAGTCAGCACGTAAGTAATTAAGTATATTCGTTCATATAACCAGCTGCGAAACAGCGCTCTGAGTGAACAATGAACATAATATAAATATCAGTAGCGGCGCTAGGGGGCTATGGAGGCTAAGCCCCCCTAAAAAGATCATCCATTTTTTCCTCATGCAAAAATTTAATTTTTGCTCCTTGACCCCCCTCCAAAAAAGTAAGTGTGCACGTGGTTTGCCAGACAGTTTGGCGAACATGGAAAGCACCATTTTCCAAGATTTCGAGCAGATGACTAAAAAAAAGGCTCGTCAAACATTTTTACGCCCGAAATGGAAATTTTTCTTCAGATTTTGGACAAATGACTTTTTAAAAAGGTCTTCAGAAAACGGAACATTTTCTCCCCGCAGATTCAACCCCCCAAAAAACCGAAATCCTGGCGCCGCCACTGACTAACATATTTGTATGTGAGCAACATTCTAGCCATCAATTTTTTCCTCATTATAAACGCAGTTCTGTTTAACGACAGTTTATGACAACAATGGCGGTTAACGTCGACGGAAATTTATCATGGCACAGTTACTGTAGGCTACAATTGATTTTTGTAGGGTGGTATATGAATCGGTAAGAAACCTCATTATGAGTTCTCCCTGAGGATGTGGCAAGAGTGAAGTAAGGAAGTAGCAAGAATGAGCTTAAGGGGATGATCAGGTAGAAAAATTAAATTTAATGTTGCTCTACACGGAGGTTTATAGGTCTAAAATGAGCAACTAGGTCTGTGTTTTAGTATGAGCGAGTTTACGTTTGGTGGCAACTTTTCGAAGGTGCCGTTGAGCGGGTGAGAGCTCAGACCGAACTCCGACTCTTGTAATCTCATCACTAGATCGGTTCTCTCCTGTGCCCACCGCTTGGCGTTGTCCGATATCTGCAAAAATTAAATTACAAACGTCAACCAAGCAAATATTAGCAAAAAAATTCATGCCATCAAATTGTTGTTGTGGTAGTCTATTGTGCTTTCTATTGTTCCTATTATTGTTGTTTCCATTGTTGCAATTGTTTATATTGTTGTTCTATTGTTGTTTCTATTGCTGCTTCCATTGTTGCTGTTGCTTGTGTTACTGTTTTCTGCTATCATACTCTTGTTGTAGTAGTCAAGCTGTTGTTGACGTTGTTTATGATTTTACTGCACTGTTTATTCTGCACTGTTATCCTTCTTCTTATTATAGTACATCGCTGTGGTCGAACTAACTTGTTTTTCTAGCGTTTTAATTCTTTCTTCCATTATTTCTCCTCTTTTTCTCTCCTTAAAATCATCTTCCAGTCGTATCTTCTCGTCCTCCTCGTCCTGCAAAACAGAAAAGAGTTTAGGTCTTTAAACGTAGGTCCCTACCGCAAAGTGTACGGCAGGACTTATTTAGTGCCTGATGAACAATAGGGAGAAGCCTTTATCCCGTTAGATTCTCCCTTAGTCTGTTTATAATGAGTATGAACATTCAGATAAAAAAAGATTTTAATTGTCCTTCAGTAAATACGATCTCTAAGAGCTCAAATCTAAGACTATTTTTTAGATTTATCGGCACTGCATTGGAATCTAGATCTAGGCCTATTATAATTTATAATAGCCATCACCTAAAATACTATTAATATATCAATATATCATGTGAAACAGTGTTCAGATAGGATAATATTGTTACAAATTAATTAATAATCTCGTTAATGAACCGTAATTTGCTGCAGTCGACTCTTGAGTCTTCGATTCTCAACGGCCAACATATCGTGTGTTCTCCTCTCGTAAAGATCTACAAATTGATAGCAAAATTATTATCTCTGTGATAACGACAATCATCTGAATGTGAAATCGAACCACTATAAATTCAACTCAATTCAATTTTATTGTTTCCAAGAAACATAAACAATGGCTTAGGGTATACAGTGTGTCATATTTTACACAGTGCAAGTCGCACAGTTTTCAGGAGCAAGTAATAATAATTAGAAAAGTATAGCATAATATATATTATGACATTGATGGGTGAATAGACTTGTATCTGTATTTCGTTATATCCTGCATATGGCTTGCAACTGAATGTGTCATATATATTGTCATACTTACTATTATAATTATATGAAAGTTCTTGATTACCATCATTTCTCTTTTCGAGTAGCTTCTCCAGCTGTTCGATGACCTGCTCCTGCTTCCGGCAAGCCATTTCCAGCTCCCTGACCCTGGCGTCCTTGTCTCTCAGCTTCAGCTGAAGATCGGGGTCTGACCTTGAACCTGGCTTTGACCTATGGCTAGCCTTCTTCACTTCATCCGGACCGTTCTGCAAATAATTTATTAGTTAACACTCAGTAACTTCTGATAGAAAGTAAATAGATTTCTACTTCAACATAATTATGTAACGCCCGCCCTAGCCGCTAGAGGGGCAGGAGCTCGTGCAATTGTGGCCTCACTTACTTGCTCACTTCCAACACCCCCTTCTAGCGCTGCGGCGTACTGCCGGGCCGATAGGAACATATACTCGGGGACTTCAGGTCTGGGTGACAGGGAGGGACGTCTGCGCTCTGTAAATTCACGGATACCAGGGCCGGAACTACATATCTCCGTGGCTGTTGGTCGACTGGCAACAGCACCCTCGCGTCGGTGCTCGTCTGGGTTCATGCCCCTTTCGGCAGATTTGGGTGAAAGGTCATCGGTTTCCTGGGAACTTAGTGGGTTGTACTGGGCCTTATTTCCAGGTCGCTCAACAAATGCTTCGATTTCTCTACCCGAACCCCCTTCCTCGGAACTGTCTGATTCCCCTGGGGTGTCTCCACTTAAAGAGTTTACACGGGACATGGCCTACTCTTCTTCGCCCTAGTTTCAATGCACTCAACCAATCGCCTTCGTTGATTATATATTTAACACCTTATTTATTCAGGTAACGAATACTTAACTAACGTTTAGCTGGCAGTAACCTACGCAAATACAGTCTTTTCGATTTGTTAGGTCAGTTCACTTAGACATTTCTAGTGCTGACAACATCACGAACTGCCACTACACGATTTACATCAACCCTACTCACAGTTCAATTCTTACATGCAAGTCGTCTATCGACTAGATTTCTGTTCCGTAACTATTACAATAGCATTCTGTAACCTCTAATTAATTATCAACGTTTCAGATACTTAACTTCAATACTACAGACTGAATTACCATGCCACAATAATCTTTTCGTTTCGCCGCTATTTATAGTAATTATCTTTTATATATATATTCAGTTCTGTAACGCAATGGCCACGTTAATTTGTCAGTCTACATTAAACAATATTATCCACTTCAACACATAATAGCCATTTTAACCTTGCAATCGCTAAGTCACAAATTCAGCACGTGCTACGCTAAAATCTATTACTTCCCTGGTTTTTAGGTCAGTTTGCTTCCTCCAAAGTTCTCCTTTCACCGGAGGCAAGGCCCAATCTTTGCCGTCGTTTAGCGATTAATTTAGTTGCATTTCCGATAATTTATACCCTTAAAATTATTAGTTTTAACGTCAATTTCGACTAGAAAATGGTTGCCTCGATCTCCGCAGGTCTCACCCGTTCAGCAATTTCTCGGCGACTGACTCTCTCTGTCCCAACAACCAATCAGAAACGGCTTCTTACCGCCGTTTTAGGTCACGCGCCGCTCTTGGCCTATCAGCGGCGCCCGCGCTTTCGCCACGTCAGCAAAGAGGTCACGTGCGTGTTCGGCGCATTGTCTGCAGCCTCGCTCTGGTGCAGCATAGAGTTAGTTAAAAGCGTTATGTGCAATATAAATAAAAATAAGTAAGATTTGTAGCGTTTCCACAAACGCTACACTTATCACCTCAAAATGTACGTTATACTTAACGAAAAGCATAGTTTATGAAGTGTGACTGTTTAATACAGTTTCCTTTAGCATTTTTAACATAATATGTGTTTCAATATTGTATAGGCCTAGCATTGATTAGGCCTTTGTTCCTGCCTGTGAAATTCTGTAACAACTAGAAATAAGTTCCTCAAGAGTCCTGTGTATGGCAGCAGTAACGTGATCAAAATAAGTAAACACCAGACTTACAAACTGCTAAACTATAATCTTAAGTTAAAATAACACCGAGTTTTAATGGTGAAAAGAATTGAAGAGAGATCACATTGCTTCGTAAGGTACATTAGGTAGGGAAAGGTTGCCAAAGATGGACCAGCGCCTAAGATGGACCACTCCGTGATTGGCCACAAGGATTGAAACTGTATCGTAATTTGATGCTGTCGTATCTAGCAGGTCACAAGATAGATTGAATGAAATAATTAGACATCCGCTACACAGAAACACCTTCGAGAAAACAGACAAAACGTTAATTGACATTGCTTGATCTAATAATAGTTTCGGGGTAAAATTAATACAAAATCGAGGCCGGACCTGCTGAAAAGTTTGGAATTCGTCTATGAACTAAGTTTTTCAATTCTTTACAAGATATCATAACCAGAAAATCCAATATCAGAACTGTTTAAAAAGTTAAATGAGTTGGAAGTGGGTGTGTGCAAGTTGCCTAAGATGAACCATGTGTGGTCCATGTTAGGCGACTATCTATGAACACGGTCCAATCATCATTGATGCCCATTATTACTAATGCAATTAGCTGCTATATATTCTATTAAGCTAGCATTTGTAATTTATTATAGACAGCGATGTGGTCGATGTTGAACTGTGAGAAAGATTAGAAAATTCTTTGTTTATATTTTTAACTTTTTATTTTTAAGTTTTTGAAATAAAAAATGACAATTTAATATTTTTCTTTTTTTATTATTTATTTAAATATATTCTACTAAGCTGGCATTTGTAATTTATTATAGACAGCGATGAGGTCGATGTTGAACTGTGATTAAAAAAATTAGAAAATTCTTTGCTTGTATTTAAAAAAAAATATTTTAAAGTTTCTTAAATAAAAAAAATTACAATTTAATATTTTTCTTTTTTATTATTTATTGAAATATATTCTACTAAGCTAGCATTTGTAATTTATTATTGACAGAGACGTGGACAATGTTGAACTGTGACAAAAATTAGAAAATTCTTTGTTTATATTTTAAAAAAAATTATTTTTGAGTCTTTAAATTATAAAAAATTACAATTTAATTTTTTTTTGATTTTTATTACTTATTGAAAAATTGCATAATATGTACTGTTTAATGTAAGTTCATTTTAGCAGAAGTGGTTTATGAATTAAGACTGTTTATCAGCCTTTAACAATACATTTTTTCCCATGGTCCATCTTTGGCGCCCATGCTCCTAAGATGGACCACTTAAGCGATTTTTATTTTGTTTATTTTTTTTCATTCTATTTATTTAAATGAAATTTTTATTGCATCCAATGGTGTCTCAATACCTAATCTATGTAACGACCGTGTTGCATAATTATTTTCTCATAATTTGTGGGGGAAACGGACGATCATCCTTACGTGGTCCATCTTTGGCAACCTTCCCCTACTAGATCCACAGTGACAAATATCACACGGAGGCGGTCGGACCTCTTCCAGGGCCTCTGTTGTGTGTTGCACAATATTCTCCGCAAGAAGATGGCCTCTACTTCAAATGAAGTTCGAAGGTATACAGTTATACACATTGGCTCTTCTGATCAGTGGCGTAGCCAGGAATTTATTATGGGAGGGATTTGGGGGTTTTATGGCTTGGCCGGATGCCCATCCTGATACCAACCCAACAGTACTACAGTAAATAAAAAGGGAATATAGTAGCAAAGGGAACAAAGTATGAAAAACAATTGTTACTATACAAACAATTGTTTTGTTTTTCTTATTTAAGTGATAACTAACCTTTAAAAACTTTTTCCTAAGTCAATGGGGTTTTAACCCCCGAAACTCCCTTGGCTATACGCCGCTGTTTCTGATAACTCACTTTATTGAGTTCCTGCTGTAGTTGGTCGATTCTTTCTCTGTACTCGAGTATGTCGTTGGCCTGCTTTGAAAGCTTCTTCTTCAACATGTCTGCAACGAAAAGCGATTCATTCAGAAAAAGGGAAAATTAATTCTCATTCATAACTAGTAACTAGCTTGTAAACGAAAGACGAGAATAATTCTATAATATCTCCATCGATGATTATGATGATATTCTATCATTTCTATGCTTGTTTTGATGGACGATCAACTTTTGAGTAGTTTGTAAGGAGAACACGATGACCTCACTCGAGATTCTGGCATGTGTTGAACATTTGCGCATTGTTGTCGCTGAAATTATATATACAAGAAACCTGAGACATGATTGTGTCCAGTGAGAGTAGGCCTATAGACCTTCATAATTTCAGCAAATGCTATGCCTTAAATTTTTAATTTGAATTAAATTAAATTAGGTGAATAGGATTCTTTTATATCATGCCGTATTTTTCGCCGAACTCCAGTCTTTCATCGCTTTTGCTCAGCCACCTGTTGTCATCATCGTTGTCGTTGCATCGTCGTTGTTTTGGTTCAGTCTCTTGTCGTAGTTGTCGATTGGTTGACTCCAGTTGTCTTAGTTGACTTCTGAGGTCAACAATCTCACCCCACATCGACCGCACCACATCGCTACCATACTTTCCCAAGTCGAGCGCAGCAATGTATTCATCCGCTCTCGCCCCAACAAGTCCCTCCCTGATTTGCAAACAACATTAGTCTTGCAGATCTTAAAATATCACGACAAAACGGATAAGCTACAGAAACCATAGAATAAAGGTACTCTACCATAATAATTATTATCTAAAGACATAGGCCTACATTATTCGTCTGCATGGAAACCTTTATTTTGATGCGATGCAGCCATGCTGTTCTCTACGTAATCAGTAATAACATGAGTCTACTCATCACATTCTAATCTAATATAATCTAACATTTGTAAAACGCTTCTCACAGTAGAACTATTCAGAAGTGCTCTCAGTGTAACAGGCCCATGAAAAGAAAAGGGTCTTCAAGCAGCGAAAATATGCAGGTGAATTTCCCACCAGAATCCTGCCACGAATTGCACGGGGAAGGTGATTCCATATTGATGTACACCCACAATAGCGAAAGCCCGAATGATGCCGAGATGGTTCAGTATGTTAACTGCCATAGTTCAACTAATAAAAGGCACGTCTTTTCCCTTGCTTCCGTGTTGAGAATGCCCGTGAATACTCATTCGTCGAGAGTCGCTATATAAATCTATAGATAATCCAATCTAAGGACATCATTGCAGTATTATATTGTGTCGCTTTCATTGTGTCCGAGATACAATTATAATAATATTGGTCGATGATCGCAAAGAAATTTAAAAAAACTAGGGCTGTTGTTCGATTAAAAATTTTAATCGAAATTAATCGCGCGATTAATTTTTTGGTACTTGTCGGTTAATTCACCTGCAGAATTTTCACCTGTGTACCTTGTCGGTTAGTTCACCTGCGGAATCTGCCGTATTTTTACTCAATATTTTTTAGTGGCGTAATGTCTTGGTGAGATCCGATGAACTTATAGCACGTGCTTACATTTCGGATGCCATGAAAGCCATGAATTTATATAAATACCTTCATCCAGCTTCCATATTCCAGATATAAAAATACCTTAATCCAGCTTCCATTTCTCAAGTGTTTTATCACTAATCCGGCTTCCATTTCAAATATAATAGACGTCGGATTGATGAAAATGTCCTTGCTTAAATTGGAACTGGATTGATGAAAGTACGTGTTCTTGCCTAAACTGGAGCCTGGTTTATGAAAATGTTTTTGCATATATTGAAGCTGGATTGATGAAAATAACTGTTGGTTGAACAGAGGCTGGATTTATGAAAATATCGCTTGATAAATGGAAGCTGGATAAAGGTATTTTAGCATGTTCAAAAGAAACTGAATTAATGATAAAACACTTGAGAAATGGAAGCTGGATTAAGATATTTTATATCTTAAATAGTAGCTGAATGAAGGCGTTTTTATATATGAAGTGGAAGCTGGATTAAAGTAGGCCTATGTTTATATGTGAAGTGGAAGCTGGATCAAGGTCAATGTTCCTAATTTGAACAGTTCTTTTCAATGGCAATGTTAAATGCGCACAGTGAATCTATTAAATTAGCGATGTAACCGACATGCAGGTGAATTAATTTTTGCACGTAAAATTGCGTATAATGGGTTTCGGTGTCTGCAGGTGAATTAACCGACAAGTACCAATTTTTTAATCGCAATTAGGTATAACTGCAAATTAATCGCAATACATTTCCTTCAAATATACTAATCTTACTATTTTCTAAAGACCACTGAAGCATACAATTTCAATGACTGAATGCATTCTTTCTATTGCAAACATATTTAATGACCTTTGGCTTAGGCCTATTGAATTTTTGCATTTAGTTTATTAAACAGTTTTGTATGACAGACAGACTTGAAACACTGTTCAAATCAGTCAACTGCTCAAGATCCGTTACTTTTTTCATTTGAGCCACCTATAATTAAAATGATAGCCTATAGGCCTAAATGTGAAAATTAGACAACCGTTTTCTGACTATCAAAATAAATTATTTTTTCAGCCAGTTGTATAGGCAGACCAGTTTGTTTACATTGGTTGGTTCAAGTAGGGTTACCATAAGTGCTCAGATGAAAAAGAGGACACACAAAATGTTTATCCGGTTACCATCCCGTAGCCGGCCCCTAGCCTTCTAGTTCCATCCCAATGTTAAGTGATGCACATATAAAAGTAACGTCAAGCTACACAAAATGTTGTTCTTATTGTAGGCCTACGTGGTTTCAATTAAAACTTCATTGAGTTCAGTACTTGAGTTCAGTATACATTACATTACTGTCACTGTCTGTTTTCGAACCCAGTGTTACGAAAATTTGGTTACTTTGGAATATGGAGTTCCCCGAACACTCTTAACATGCTTCGGCGTTTCGAGGTACCGGTACGCCTTTAATTCTAGTGCACCCTTATTGGCAACTGAGACATAAGTTCCGCTGCCGCATGTCAAACATTTAACTTCTCAGTCATAACGACCTGCACGAAAGCCTGTGTAGGCCTCTTTGACTTTCAGTGCATCTGTAAATAAACACTTACGTTTCGGCATTTTTAATGTATTTTTTTGGTTAAATTGAAAAATTGATTATTTTATTTAGATCTAAAATTATCATTACGTATAACTCGCGTTATAGTTATGCGTTTGGTTTACAAAAAACCGATTCATGAGCCGGAAGTCCAATGGTAACCATGCCATTGAGCTCAATGTTGCTGGAATGAGTGTTTAGCTCACGGAACGGAATAGTATATAACACGGAAAAGTAAGTAAGATCGACCGATCGTGGACGGACGGGAGAACCCGAACAAAAGCCATATTTCTGGAAAGCCGCCCGGACGCCCGGACAGGGGCCTAAAAAGAGGACATGTCCGGGGAAACCCGGACGTATGGTAACCCTAGGTTCAAGGGATGCTCTTATATTAATTAACAATAGTAGGTCTAGGTCTACTATTGAAACACATTATTTAGTAACAATTTTTCACAAGAGGTTGCAGTTCTTGCCAAACCTCGTCTCATTTGTCCTCCTGCAAACATTTATCATTTGGAACATGGATCCACTGGTCTTGCATCTCCTGGAGTTCAACCAATGTAGTCTGACGGGGTGAGGAAACAACCTTAGTGGACGATGCGAATTAAGCGGCCAATGTAGACGGGTCGTCGTTAGCGTTTAACGCATATTTTGGCTCGCATGCTGGCGATAATTGAGCAAAGAATTGCTACGATAATACTCAAATTCTTTGTTGAAATATTTGCCAAAGAATGTATCACTAGCTTTAAGTTTGAGACTTCCGTTTAAAACGACTTTTCTGCCTCTGATTCCATTTTATTCAGATTTAATTAACGCGTGCGATTAATGCGTTAAAAATTTTAATCGCAAATTTTTTTAACGCGTTAATCGCACGCGTTAACGCGATTAAATCAACAGCCCTAAAAAACATAATTAATTGGAATAGCCAATGCCGCAGTGCGAAACAAGAATCCAAGCGACGGTGGATATGCATTATGCAAGTTGAATGCATCAAGTGCAGATGTAGGGGAGAGCGGGGCATAACGGGATACTTAAGGCATTTTGAAGTTTACACCATATAAATAATAAGAAATCAGTCCTTTTTTGTACCCACATTATGCAGGCATATATAACGTACGCCATAGACTAGAATAATTTACTTAAGCATCAACTACACAGGAGATACAATTTTTTTACCAACAGCCCCCGAAATCCCGTTATGCCCCACCACCTGAGGTAAAATGGGATACCTATCCCATTATGCCCCATAACATGCAAAATTCTATGCTCTCAAAAAAGTGCCACTTATTTTTATTATTGCTCATTTTATAATGCTAACAATGATTAAGACGTGAGGGGGTACATAGAACCCATGAAATATTAAAATATGAGAAATACGAGAAAAATAGCTGTAGAAGCATGAAATGGGGCAAAATGGGATATCTGTATCCCATTATGCCCCAATATACCACAATTGTAAACCCGCCATTTTGACACAATATACTGAACTTGTACAAATTTTCATATGGAAATATATGACTTTATATATTACCCTACACATGGATGGTTTAAGCTAAATTTAATATAGCTCCACTGTTTTTAGACAATTTTTGAATTATGAACGTACCCTATATCGGAGAGCGTAAAAATGAACTTTTCATCATAAAAATTGCAAGACGCTTCGGAATCGAAAATGCTTTCGTCCTTCACCTTCAAAGATGCATTACTTCCGTTTGAAATTTTTTTCGTATTTTTAAAGTAAGTAAGATCGACAATAATGAAGTTTCCTGTTATGCCCCGCTATCCCATTATGCCCCGCTCTCCCCTACCTGAGTGCTATCTGCGTGTCTGGGTTTCCGTTGAGACCTCTTGCATCGAGAACAATGCACGGCTGAACGGGAAGAAGACGACGACCGCTTCCTCCTCCATCGACGACAAGTCGATCCCTTGATGTCGCCAACTGTCCATAATATGTTGTATTCTCATCAGCCACCAACTGATGTAGAAACAGCAACACAAATTATATCATTACACGAGAGCACAACATGCATCTATAGTAGTAGTTTCCAACCATTTTTGACTTTATCGCCACTTTTTCTAAGTTGGAGGACACGAGGGCCACGTTTTCTTAGTTGAAGGACATTAAGGACCACAAGACTAACATTTAATTAACCAATAGCATATAAAATGTTTATAATTGAAACAAAATAGAATGTTTTATGCTATTTTAAATCGACGTCAAAATGAAATAATGTTTAATAAAAAATAATTATGTGTTCTATCCTGTCCAAATTGCCAATTTTCATATATCTTTTCTTTAAGAGACGAGGCCATATTTTTAGACCTGGCGGGCCACATTTGGCCCGTGGGCCGCGGATTTGAAACCACTGATCTATACCCTTTCTTAACATAGCAAACATAGCCTTATCAGTGTGCTAGGCCTACGCATAACTATACATACATGCTTATACATACATACATACATACATACATACATACATACATACATACATACATACATACATACATACATACATGCATGCATACATCCATTAACAATTACATAGGTATAAGATGTCACTGTTGAACTCACCGTCGCTGAATGTGGTCTGTAGTAGTCGTAGAGTAAAGTCATTTCATTTGGTCGTCAACATTAAAATCTCACTCCTTGATGACGATGAAAGTTTGTTTATGTATTCACAAATATAATCTTTATCTAAATTAATTTAACTATTTATTTTATATTGCGACGTTATCTTGATGCACAAAACCTCAGCCGTTGGTCAAGTCACAAAAGAGACTGACAGACAAGAAACAAAATCCTTGGGAGAAGTCAATGTTATCGATATCCAATCAATAAAAGAAACATTTTGGCGTCGCGGATTCAATCACCACAACTCGAATACTCCTTCTTGTAGAAAAATCGAGTAATATTATTGAGTAGCTGTTTCGAATTCCGTGAACATTTCTCAAAGCACAGCGTCTCCCATGGATATCATGGACACAGTTGCTTGTCTATAATATTATAGGCTACACCAAAGTATTTTCGTATGTGTATACATGTAGTTTCATGTGCGGCGTTGTTTCGTTTGCCTAGCAACGAGAATCATATGCAACACATAAGTAGGCTACAGCTTGCGAAACGGTCACTCGAGAATGGGTCAAATTCCACCGACGACTCGACACAAGTGTCTACACGATGACACTTCATGGATAGCAAGTAGACATATTATGCGAGAGAGACAGCGTGTCACTCGATCAAGACTCGGCTAAGCATTTATCAACAAGAAATCTGAACTCAATCAGAATCAGGAATCTCAATTGCTCTGCGTTACAGCGGAACATGGGACAGCAGCACACAACTGACCTGATCGTGGCAGTATTGTTTGATTAAAATCTAATTTAATATAATTTAAATAAATGCTGTTCATTCACAGTTCTTTAAGTTCATCTAAATTCGTTATTTTTTTGGCTTATACGTATTGTCTCCACGTTAAACCAAGCTGTGGGAGTACCAGTCCAAAGCTGGGATACTGGGAGGGTCGATGCTAATCATCTTTCTAATGACATTGTGTCAATAAACAATAATTAATTAATTGATTGATTAAGATTCTATCTGATTTTAACTCATCCATTCTAGTCTAATGCAATCTAAACTTGATATCCTTCAGCTCGATCATGGAATTTAATATTTAATCAAATAGAATGTGATTCAAATTTATCTCAGTGAGCATTCTAATTAAAATCTGGTGTAGACTAGTATAAACTAGTCAGTAGATCACAAATTATATTCTAAATATTCCATTCTAAAACAATGACTTACTATTGTAAAGCGCAATAAAGGCTATCAATTTCCTTACATCGATATCCGACTACAGAAATCAGAAACCATTCTTGATTGCTGTGTTTTATCCCTATGGACATAATTCCTCGGTCATTGCCTCTCGGACAAAAATCCCCGAATTTTCGTTGGACATTATTCTCCAGACAGTATTTGCATTATATAAAATTTCCGCATTAAGTTGATAAAGCCTTATTGTCCTGTTTTTATTAACTGTGTAGTCCAGAGGTCTCAAACACGCGGCCCGCGGGCCGCATGCGGCCCGCGAACCCGATTAATGCGGCCCGCGAACAGCTTCCTGGTTTTTGATTTTTTAAAGCTAGAAATCGGTTTAAAAGAATTTTGTAGTTCTTTTACGATTTGAACCAATGTTTAAACTGCTTTCTACTCATTTTGATTGGACATAAAATTCATAACAGCAGATATATAGGCAAATGCAGATAGGGTTAGTGGACCTTCAGTGCGATGTAACGCCCAAGCAGAAGAATGCACAGCAAAGTTTGTGTGCAGGTGTCGCAAAATAGGCCTATAGTATCCAGGAATAAGCGTGTTTCCCAGATGATGAGAACTTGAAAAATGTCACTACCGCGTGTGTTTATTTTTGCAAGTTAACTTCCATTTGCTTGGTTTTGAGCAATGACACTAAGTTTATTCCTATAATTTTGGTGACTTTGGTTTAGAGGACTTAGAACATTTAGAACACTTAAGAACACTCATAGTCCCTAGGCCTAAGAAAATTCGAGTTGAATTACTATGATCATTGCTTAATTAGGATACTTTAAAAAATTAGAGTCATTTTAAATTTTGATTAGGCCTACAGCAAAATTTCTTCAATTATAGCGTCCACTCAGTTTTCGATAATTGGGATAGAATGGTTTTCCAATTTTGTTTGTAGTACCATTATAGTTACACTTAAATATAATATTATGTGAATTTTACACGGCTGTATCATCATTACAGTATTGCAGGCTGCAATAACACATAACTAATTCCAGTTTCACAAGCACGATTGGCCTTTATTTTTATGTTGCGGCCCGCGAGTCATTCAAAATTTCCAAATGCGGCCCACATGCTGACTTGAGTTTGAGACCTCTGGTGTAGTCCAATAGTGCGACTAAGCGACTTAGTACAGTAGCTGCCAATCATTATATAGCCTGCAAGTAGCCTACACTCAAGACTTGCAAGTGTGCCACTCAGTTATTCGTTTCTAGCGCTATGACTTGTTAGTGTGATTTAGGCCTACATTTAGGACTTGTAAATGTCGTTGACATATAGGCCGACAATTATATTTACAATGTACTTCAGCTATAATATAATCTTATGTTTTTTTATGTAGGCCTATACCGGAGCCTATAGGCTTATACTCGTAATATCAAGTAAGCTTATATCAATATACACATAGTTCTAAGTTAACAAATTCCTTCAATATCCAACTAAATTTCTAATATAGGTCTTCTGCAGACGTGAACTTATAGACTACATGATTATTATTATGTCCATTGTTATTAGGGCTGTTGACTTAATCGCGTTAACGCGTGCGATGAACGCGTTAAAAAAATTGCGATTAAAATTTTAACGCATTATAATCGCATGCGTTAATTAGATCTGATTAAAATGGAATCAGAGGCAGAAAAGTCGTTTTAAACGGAAGTCTCAAACTTAAAGCTAGTGATACATTCTTTGGCAAATATTTCAACAAAGAATTTGAGTATTATCGTAGCATTTCTTTGCTCAATTATCGCCTGCGTCCGAATCAAAGTACGCCAACGATGAGTCGTCGACATCGACCGCACCGCATCGTCCACTGAGGTTGTTTCCTCTTTCCTCACCTCGTCAGACGTCAGACTACAGTAGACTTGATATTGTTAGGCCTAATTAATAAGAGCATCC
Organism: Lumbricus terrestris; assembly: GCA_949752735.1. Classification (NCBI taxonomy): domain Eukaryota; kingdom Metazoa; phylum Annelida; class Clitellata; order Crassiclitellata; family Lumbricidae; genus Lumbricus; species Lumbricus terrestris. Next base: position 97,604,054 of record OX457036.1, read on the forward strand.
CTTGAACCGTCCAACGTAAATAAACTGGTCTGCCTATACAATTGGTTGAATAAATAATTAATCTTGATAGTCAGAAAACGGTTGTCTAATTTCACATTTAGGCCTATGTCATTTTTATCAAGGGTGGGTCAAATGAAAAAATTAACGGATTTTGAGCAGTTGACTGATTTGAACAGTGTTTCAATTCTGTCTGTCGTACAAAACTGTTCAATAAACTAAATGCAGAAATTCATTAGGCCTATAGGCCAAAGGTTTTTAAATATGTTTGCAATAAAAGAATGCATTCAGTCATTAAAATTTTATGCCTCAGGGGTCCTTAGAAAATAGTAAGATTAGTATATTTGATGGAAATGTATTGCGATTAATTTGCAGTTAATTGCGATTAAAAAAATTAATCGCGCGATTAATTTCGATTAAAATTTTTAATCGAACAACAGCCCTAATTGTTATAGATGTTTTTGCATCATTTTCAGCCTGCTGGGATTATGTCCAACCCTGCGGCATAATCTCATTACGTCTGGGGGTATAATGTCCGTTTAAAGTCAATAATCACACGAGTGAACATATTTGGTGAATGAAGCGACATTCTGGATACAAATCCTTTGCATAGATCGACCCAGACCGATGAGATAACCGAATGCCGAATCATGGGCGGAGACCTAGGGGGGACAGTGGGGACGGTCCCCCCCAATAAAAGTGTGGGTGGACGGCCCATGCATTTGTCCCCCCCCCAATCGTTGAGCGTCAAGACTTAAAAAAAGGTCATCAACTTTTTTGGCGGCGAAAATAAAATAATTTTTCGAGATTTCGCCGGTCGTCAGAAATTTTCCGGAAAATCTCGCGTCTTTCCGTCCCCCCCCCCCCAATTCTCGACCCAGGTCTCCGCCTATGTGCCGAATAACAGTAAGTACTGTTACTCTCCATCCACCACATTTTGAAACCAATCTTCATCCATTTCCTGTATTGATTTAAACTTATCAGTCCTCCTTTGCCCAAGTATGACATTGCCAGTACCAGGATTAGTTAATGGAGGTGGCGACACCAATCATCTTTTTTGCAATGACATTACGTCGAAGCAACAGCAAAGAAACTTCATAGAGGCAGGCCCGCCGAGAGGGGGGGGACAGAGGGGGCAAATGCCCAGGGGCCCGGCGACTTTTAGGGGCCCGGAGGGGGCCCGGGCTATAGTGATTGTAATATGTTTCATATGTTGATTACGGGATGAGGGCCCAACCTATATTACTTAACCTATTGTTTGTGGTTTATGTTGTTTTAAATAGGCCTATAGCCTAATAGGATATTACTGTTACATATCTACAGCTGTTTAAGTTTCAAGCAACTGTCCATTAGCCTTCCTTACTTATCAGTGTTTTGCCAAAGAACACAATCACTTCCTACTCAGAACGCTCTTCTGCTACATTATGTGTTGTCAGATTTCAATCATAAGTGAACAAATCTAAATGATAAATTTCTCTCGCAACGATGAAATCTATATTATAATTCCGAAATTCCATATGTTTGTTTGTTTGTTTATTTGTTTGTACGCTTTTTGACTCTCCCCTGCAGAATAGGCTCGGAAATGAAACAGCGTCGGTTTATAAAAATTCTTGCAATCGATTCTTACCCAAATTATAAGGTCATATAAACTATTTTCAGGTTTTAACTCACTTTAAAACAAGAAATATTTGCGTTTTAAGACAGATTTCATCAATAAATGATAACGCTGGCACTTTGGTGAAGATTCTACTCCGCATGACGTCATACCCGCCCAGTAATAATATCCGTAGCGCCCCGCAGGGACGGGTTACGTTTGGCTTTTTGGAGAAGCGAGGTGGGGTGGAGGGTTGGCGAAAACCCGAAATTTAGCAGTCAACGATGGGTACCAGAGTGGCGAAGTGTTTAAAACCCGAAATTTCACTTTAGAACTCGAGTTATTAGCGTTTTAAGACAGAAGAGTTTTAAAACAGATTTCATCGCTCACGCGTTGGTAAACAGTATCGAGCTTCAGTAAAAGAGTCTACAGCCCGAATGACGTCATACAAGCCCAGTAATAATTTCCCTATCGGGGCGTGTTACGTTTGGCTTTTTGGGGAAGCGGGGTGGGGTAGAGGGTTGGCGAAAACTCGAAATTTAGCGGTCAACGTTGGGTACCATAGGGGAGTGGTGTTTAAAACCCTAAATTTCCCGGGCAACGCCGGGTTACACATCTAGTATTTTATAAATAGGCCTACACATTGGAGTACAAAAACCAAAATAAAAGGCTGTTTGAAAAAAAGGTTGGTAAGCTTAAAGGAATAAAGGTACACACTATCTCAATTCAGAATCTCAAAAGAAAGCAATGAGAGCCCGTAATTAGACCTACTTCTACATCGGTTGATTCTAGTGAATTAAACGTGCCTGCATGATGATCGTATAATTATAACTGAATGGATGAATATGAAGTTTGTGGTTAATAATATCTTAATTCCGGAAGAAGACATAATAAATAAGAATAATGAATATGCTGAAAATTTAATTATAGAAACTGTAAAAAGGTTTTGTTTTGATGTTGGCACTCTGCCGCCATGGCCTGCGTTTAGGCCTATATATATAGGCTACACAAACGATTGAGACGATGATTATTATAGGCTGCTATAAAGCTTTTAAGAAACGGTCCTCCAAGACATTCGAACAATTTTCCAGGCGATGAAGAAAGAGCATTTCCGAATGCATTTTTAGGTTCGCAGACAAGATGGCAATTATTGCCATTATTATTAAGTCGTTGAAGGCCTGTATACCAGGATATAAGAGGTATTGCTGCAGTTAAATCCAGGAAGGAATTGCTTGTTGATTGGCATATTATTTGAAAACTAATTCTTAACATTAAGAACTGATTAAAATCATAAATGTAAGCATCAGCGTACATTCATACCCACACTATTGTTATTTTTATTTGTTTTTGTGTAAATTTGCTCAAAAAGCCTAAAGATAGTTTGGGACCCGTGACTGCTCAGCCCAGGGGCCCGGAATTTCTGTCGGCGGGCCTGCATAGAGGCCTATCGTATCGTATCTGACCATTTGTAAAGCGCTTCTTGCAGCAAGAGCCTTTCAGAAGCGCTCCCAGTGCGTGCAACTCCGAGAGAAAAGGCAGGTCTTTAGACAAGAGAAAGATGACGAAAGACTACCAGAGAGGATGGCAGAGCGAACGGATGGGAGAAGACCATTCCATAGGGAGGGACCTATGCAGGCAAATGATCTGGATTGAGCCATGGCGGTCCTGACGCGAGGAACAAAGAGGTCAAGCCGATCTGAGGACCTAAGAGGACGCAGCGAAGTGGCCGATATGGGGCTACTTATTGTTATTCATCTCTCTTTGTTTAATGTTATAGTCAAAACCAGGGCAAGAACTGCATTCGGTGAACTGTATCTTCTTTTGTTACTGGATCTGCCTTTTGGAACTCGCTTCATGTTTCTGCCAGTAGCTCGCGTCATTTCCTCTCTACTTTTAGTCTATCGTATAGGCCTACTTTTGTCAAATTGCTTATCCGCCGTCGGCAACCTCTCTGACTGACGGACTGATCGAGTTTATAAAATGCATTGATCTGATTAATGTGTTTTTGTGTTGGATGTTGTAACAAAAGTTGATTCATCGTGTATAATTAGCTGCAGTCCACGAATCAACCAACTTTCTGCTTTTGCAAAGCTGAATCTGTGCCAATAACATTCGTGCGAAACCTCTCACACAACATAATATCAAGCGCATGATAATGCAATGATCACAGAACTTTAAAGGTAACACTTAACAGGTGCGTTGTCAGCGTAGGTGCTACATTTCAGGTGTGATGACAGGCCAACAGGTGAACGAACTCAGGTGAGGCGTGACTGCATTGCAGGTAAAAGGCCTGCAATTACAGGTAAGATATTACACCTGAGCTGATTTCAAGCGCAGATAGTGCTTCAGCAGACAGGTAGAGAAGGCCTATGAAAGGCATTGTCAGGTCATAATGGTTGGTGGATCAATTGAAAACACGCACCTGTCGATAAAATTAATGAGAATAATAATCAATCCATAGCAAGCCGTTCGTAGACTACGTAGATTATGCAACAGCGAGCTGTCCTATATACATACTGAGCTCACACAATTACATGCATATGGGCTACAAAAAAAACACACATCCATCACACTTACATATGAGCATAATGCTACATGTATATTTATGTACGCACAAATATTTAGGGGCCTATAATTGTCTACGAAGTGACCATAATAGGCTATATATTATACATGCATTTGTTGTCATAATCGGTCATTAAATTCTGGATCCTTTATGTATATTATTATTATTACATAAGCTTAACACCATAATTCTAAATTTTATTGATCCCTATTAAGAGCATCGACAACCATACCAAATGCAACTAAACAGACTAGGAGACGAAAGGGGAGCTATTGTTGCATATATATTTTATATACATAGATATTCTGATATACGTGTGTGTAATTGTGTACTGTATAATTATGTATATATATATATTTATATATACACTATACAGTATACTATAATTATATATGCAGATGCATGCAGTATGTTGTATAAGGAGGTGAGAGGTAAGTAGACATAGATGGATGCATAGAAAGAGGAAGCTATATAATGATAGACATGCAGACACGCAGACGGAGTCAGGCTTGGATTAGGCTAAGCCCTCAGTGGCCCGCCGCCATATTCTCAGGGGGCCCTAATCGACCCTTACCTTTCGAAACCATACTTCTCCCACAGTCCCGCATGTCTATGCATGCCAATAAGTGACTATATAAATTAAATTCAATTATGTGTACCTTTGTAAATGACACTTTATACACGTCAATGCATCTATATTTGTTTAATAAAATTCAATCTGACAAACCGCAGAATGATTACAAATACAGGTCATACGAAATACGGCCCACTTCGCACGACACGCAGGTCGGCTACAAGGGCGGATCCAGGGGGGGCCAATCCGGCCATGGCCCCCCCATTTAAAAATTGCATGGGACGTGGCCCCCCCCATTTGGTTTCAACAAGTACTTTTTTCACAAAAATTGGCCGATGACTAAAAAAAAAAAAAAAAAAGGTCATCAGTTTTTTCGGCGGTTGAAATGGTATGTCTTCCCCGGAAAATTGGCCGACGACTAAAAAAAAAAAAAGGTCATCAGTTTTTTCAGCGGTAAAAAAAAAAATTTTCGCCGGCAACACCAAAAATTTTGGCCCCCCTTCGAAAATTTCTGTATCCGCCCTTGGTCGGCTAAACAGCAGGTAGCTTAACACTAAATAATCCAATATATATTCGTTTGATTGAGATTGTCGCTGACACACTGCACCAGTTACAAAATTTAAAAACAAATGACTAAGAAAAGCATAACAATTTAATCAACTGGGTGGAAGTCAGAAAAAGAGGCAATGGTCGAGTATCTGTAAAGTACTCGAGAAATGAAATTTCTTTCGTCCTTAATTGGTAGTTCAAAACTGTGAGGACGAGGACGAAGATTGTACGACCTCTGGGCTTTCAGTGGAAAAATGTTAACCAGGACGTGTGAGTCGAGCCGGATAACTCTATGAAGTAATCGATTTTCAATGTCATGTACAAGAGCTTCAACGCTCTTAATATCAGTCGTAAGAAAACCGTAACGTCCCATCTTACGATGAAAACGCTCTAGTTTTGAACGATCGTCAGCAGTAGTCAAGCCCCACTAGGCAGGGGCAGCGTAGAGGAGGCGCGCTGTTGTTGTAGCTCTGGCAACATTGTGTAGGGCACTTGGTGGCAGACCATGAGCTCTTAGGACGCTCAAGGCGTAGATGGATGAAGAGCAGGAGCTCAGGACACGACTGACATGCGACGAAGCCCGTAAGTCACTGCTGATGGTTACACCTAGAATAACCATGCAGTCAACCCTCTCAAGTTCTGGCAGCGGATGAGGAAGGACAGCCCCTTTTGAACGCCGGTTGAAAATCATCTCACGCGACTTTGTTGGATTAAGTTTTAAATGGTTCATGGTAGCCCATATCTCAATTGCGGCAATCTCAGTCTTCAGAGTTGTTCTCATCGAAGCAGGGATGATGAGGTAAGTATCATCCGCAAACTTAACAATTTTGTTCTGCTGATAGACTGGGTATATATTGTTCAGTTTAACGGTTTAAATTCTCTGATATACCGACTTGGTAACGCGGGGACCTATAAGGAGGATAGATCATAGAGGACGGTCCCAAAATTTGTGGGGACGGAGATGCTTATATCCCACCAAATGGCAGCTTAAAATGCTACCATTACAATGTGCAAAACAATTTTTTTGAACAATTGAAGGGGTAATTCATTGAAGACTTAACTCTTAAACAACGTCAATGGCACTTATATAATGAATATTTTTGAATATGATAGCGTCAAAAGCCACGGTTACAGTGTGCAAAAAATTTGTAGGCTATTGAGAGGCAACACGCTGAAGTATTAAACCATGACCATCAGCATTGAAAATGAACAGTGTTATTAAGGTGACAGCTTAATATGACATAAGAAAATGCAAACAATGGGGAGAGTACCTCTATTTAAGTCTTAATCATATCCTTCAGCAAATTTAATTTTGTACTTGCATTTTGTACCTCATAGTTGAGGTGACAGCTTAAAATTTTACCATAAGAGTGTGGAAATAAAAAAATTAAACAATGGGAGGAGACGCTTTCCAAGTCTTAAACCACGACTATGAGCACTGAAACGATTGGAAATTTTCTTAAATTGACAGCCTAAAATGCTACAATTGCAGTGTGGAAATAAAAGTAAATAAAGAATGGAGAGGAATGTGCCACTCCCCAAACCCTCCGCTACTTGGCGCTTCGCGCCTCGGTCGTCGTTTTCCGGTTGCTTGTTCGCTCACACCCTTTAAAAAAAGTCGAAGCCAAGTCTTTGCCTCCTATAATACATGTATGAAGGCGCCCATGCTATGGTTCACATTTTTCTACTCAGGGCGGTGCAAACTGGCCAAGAATGTCATTGAAAAAACTGGATCTAAAAGACCATAGCAGAAATAATTATGCGGTAGTACCGGATAGCCTCTAACAGGGCCGTAAATCTGTAACTAAATGTGGGGAGGGAAAATTGTCCCTTCGGAATTGTGTGTATAGTATACCTCCCTCAAGAAGCCCACCCAAAGTTAGTGTTAAAAATTGTTGGTTCGCACTATAGGCCTACAACTCATTTGTAGGCCTACTGTAAACTGAGCTGTTAGCCTGTTACCCGCTTCTGAGGCTATTCAGTGTCAAATGTTTAATCATCAAGTTAAACAACAATTAACACGGTTATATTCTACTACAATGAGTTGACAAGGGGTCAAAACATGTCTGAACGTTGAATGAATCTAAGTCGATAATAGGCCTAAGGTGAAAACTAATTTTAATTAGACATAACTTCATAATTATACTTGCAGGCTCATATAATCCACAACAGTACTTTATCATATCATTTGTCGTTTTTGCCATCTCTTGCCTATCGATTGTTTTATTAGCCGAATTTATTTTGACTGAAATCCGCGAGATAGTCTATCTTGCTACCTAGCCTAATAGATCATGTGGGCGCTGGAGTAGCCTACTCTGGAGATTTCGATTACAAACTGCAACCAAAACAGATTCCTTATACGTAGAAGATATAAAATGACAGGAATCTGATCATAATGATATAATGCTATTATGCAATGCTGATAGTCACTTTTCTGGAGCACAGATTTAGGAAATGGCTATAATATTGTTTGTATAGGCCTATGTGAAAAGCTGTTCTTGATAGAGAAGGCAGTGCACATTTGCACTATTTCCGTCATGGGCGGAGACCTAGGCGGAGACTGGGGGGAGGTGGAAAGACGCGAGATTTTTTGACGGACGAATGGCTGAGTGCCGCCGAAAAATTTCCATCTTTTGCCGGCCAAAATTTCTGACGACCTTTTTTAGTCATACGGCGAAATCTGGACGGAATTTTCTATTTTCGCAGCCAAAAAGTTGATGACCTTTTTTAGTCGTGACACTCAACGATGGGGGGGGGGACAAATGCATGGGCCGCCTCCCAACACCTCCATTGGGGGGACCGTCCCCTCTGTCCCCCTAGGTCTCCGCCCATGATTTTCGTACCACTTACCAGCACACCATTCTGCTTGAAGTCATTTGGAAAAACGAAAGAGATGAGACTTCTTAATTCATTTAACGCACCGCACTCTATTCACGAATTTTATTTCTTTAAATTTATTTGTAATCCTATGTAGGCCTTCAGTCGAATATGTCTTTCAAAGCTCAGAGTCCACGCTTCCAATATGATTAGCCTATGTACTTGTGTATACATTTATGTATGCATGCATGAACCCTGAGTGCACGTATGTATGTATTGTAAACTTATATGCCAATTCACAACGCGCCTTTTACAGTACTAGGCATTCAGAGGCGCTCTCAGCTTGAAAGCCCTGAGGGGAATAAGAATGACCTGTTCCAAGCAGTGAAGGGCTGAAGATGTCGCCCTCTAATAAGTCTAGATAAAGGGAAGGAGGTTATTCCACATAGAAGGGTTTACAATGCAAAAGCTCGGTGTTGGGCCATAGTTGTCCCTGCCCGATGAACAGTACTATAGATCAAGTCGACCATCAGACCGGTTAAGGCGGGAAGGGACTGCGGAGAGGGGTTTGTTTATCAAGCCGCAAAGGTGTTTATTAGGAGCTTGTCCATCTTGGGTACGGGTATGTATGCGATATATATATATACATATATATACACACACATATATATATATAAACATGTGTGTGTATGATTAGCCGTCTTCCTCCTGCAGTCTTTCAGGATGATAGCCTATATTGGGTGTGTCAAATCATAAATTCCTCTCTCTTTGTATTAATAAAGAAGAGATTTTATCTATCAAAGAACACATTTACACCTCTTTTAGCTGTGCTGCTTTTGATCCGACAGAGCAAATCTTCAAATATCCACGTTTCGAGTGATGTGCAGACGCTTACAGCTTACCGACTTTAGCATTTGCGACGCAGCTGAGAAAAATTGTGGGGAGGGAATTCCTTCACGTTCCCTCCCCGTGTAAGAATGTGGGAAGGGAATTCCCTCCCTTCCCTCCCCGGGATTTACGGCCCTGGCCTCTAAGATACCAGACTCACAAATTTTAGACTGCAGAATGCAGATGTTGACCTACCTTCAGTGCATGGGGGCGATGAGGCTTAAATACCATCAAACACGCCGATCTTGCCCTTCCTTTGACTCATCTGACGTGACTGTCACTTTGGAGCTTATGAAAAATATCCATTTTAAGAACAGAGGAATTAATGGTATTTCTTCTCCTGCCAGCGGGCTCTTTGGCTATTGGCTATTCGCCTTTTCTGAGCACCGGAACGTTGAAATATTTCGTTATTTGGCATCGTTTGCTTTCAATACAAAAATAATTATGCAGGGATCTTATACAGGTACTCTAAGAGTTATAGAGGAACGTTCTCCTTTAAATGAAATTGAATATATGGGAAAAGGCACATTAAAAATTCGTGTTGTTCACGCATGGGAGCCCTCTGACGACGGGGACCGTCGTCATGGCAGACTTGGCACACTGGTTAATCGGGCCCTGGACGGAGTGGGAGAGGGAATATGAAAGAGGAGCATAAGAGAGTGGCATACTCACGGTTAGTATGTACCGGTATAATACTTTGGATACTGAATAAAAACATTAGATTCGGAATCAGCTGGCAAGGGGGTGGGGTAGTCGCAGAAAAGATGTTCATCGGATATTGCCATTGCTGCTGCTGCTGCTGCTGCTGCTGCCGATGCAGTCTGTGCGATCAATATTACGCAACCGAGGCAGCGAGAAAATCTCGTCGATAGTTCTATGCATTGGATGGAATTTCCTTCCTCTCTTTAACAGTTCCATCACGTTGGCCGAACAATTCTCGACGCTTATATCAGACACAATCGCTTCACACATCTCACTCTATATGTCTGCACGTCTGTCTGTCTGTCTGTCTGTCCGTCTGTCTGTCTGTCTGTCCTTGTTGATCTCCATATGCCTTTCTGCTTGTGCATTCTCTTACATTCTGTCTGTCTGTCCGTCTGTCTGTCTGTCTTTGTTGATCTCCATATGCCTTTCTGCTTGTGCATTCTCTTACATTCATTTGACTTGCCTTCCCTTTCATTCCGTTTTCTTTCGTTGCCCTCTCTTACCTTCCCTCCCTTCCCTTCCCTTCCATTCCCAACCCTTCCCCTCCCATCCCTTCCCTTCCCCTCCCTTCCTATTTCTTCCCCTCCCTTCCCCTCCCTTCCCTCCCTTTCCCTTCCTTCTCTTCCCTTTCCATTTCTTCCCCTCCCTCTCTTCCCATCCCATCTCTTCCCCTCCCTTCCCATTTCTTCCCATCCCTTCCCCTCCTTTCCCTCCCTTCCCCTCCCTTCCCCTCCCTTCCCATCCCTTCCCCTCCCTTCCCATTTCTTCCCCTCCCTTCCCATCCTTTCCCTCCCTTCCCCTCCCTTCCCATCCCTTCCCCTCCCTTCCCATCCCATCCCTTCCCCTCCCCTCCATTCCCCTCCCTTCCCATTTCTTCCCCTCCCTTCCTCTCCCTTCCCTCCCTTTCCCTCCGTTCCCATCCCTTCCCAAAACCCTTTTTCCTAACGTTTGCTTGCTGACTATTTGTTTTCTCGGTCTCTGGCTTGCCTGTGTCTCCCTGTGTATGTGTGCCTCTGCCTCTGTTTCTGTCTCTGTTTCTCAGTATCTCAGTATCTGTCTGTCTGTTTCTCTATTTGTCTGTCTGTTTGTCTGTGTGTCTGTCTGTGTGTCTGTTTGTCTGTATCTTCCACTATTATTACCCTAATATGTTTCGCAGAATATTACTTTCCTCTCTCCGCCACAGTTGTCGTCTCTTTTCTTATTCATGACGAGACTCGTCGTCGACAGAAGCCACCTGGCGAGTTGAATAGGAAGCTCTCACCAGGAGACAAACAATCAGAGCGACGACAATATATATATATATATATATTCATTTATATATATAATATATAATAATATTTATGTAATATATACCATGGCGTACTGTTTCTACCCACATACACACACATAATATTTACTATAAGTCTGAAAGTTTGTCTGTGTATTTTGTTTCTTTGTATGCATTTCCGGATGACGGTTCTGAAACGGAACGCTCTATAGCAGTACGAAAAATGTTTGCGAAACGTTTTCATGCGAATAATTATGTTGTCAACGCAGTTGGTTCCAGCTAGACCTGGGAGTCGACCCCAAAAAGTCGACCCCAGTCGACTTGGTCATCCCAAGTCGGGTCGGGTCGTTTCTGCTCACCGCAACTGACCCCAAGTCGAATTTTGTAGATAGAAGTCACTTGAAGTTGTTTTTGCCTCAAGTCGACTTAAACCGACTTGAGACACAAACATAGTTAATTTTTCACTTCAAACCAATGATTGTGACAACATTTAAGCAGTTTTTGTTGCCTAGACTGTGTTTACAAGAATGAATGATGCCTTTGCTAAACGGAGACTTAATATGATTAGGCTAGGCTACTGATTATTTTGCCGGTAGGTTATCTTGCAGACTGCCGTCTGCTGATCTATTCATATAATTTTTATAATTTTATGCTTATAGTCAGGGATGGGCAAATTACAGGGCAACATGTAATTGAATTACAAATTACCAATTACTGGAGAAAATGTAATTGAATTACAAATTACAAATTACTTTTGACTCAGAGCCTCAAATTACAAATTACAAATTACGTAATTTCAATTACATCAATTACAAATTACTTTGGGGCTGAAATCATTGGAATAAAAAAACACAAGCAGGAAGTGCATGCCTTTTTTCTTATTTCTATGTGTATTATTATTTATTGTGTAAGAAAAATTAATGTCTATTTAAATGTCTTTGAGAAGCAACAGCTGTTCAAACAATTAAAGCCGTCTGTTGGGCCTTACAGTCATGCCTGTACAAACTAAAGAGTCTCTCTTCTATTGCAGACCAAGGCATGGCAGCATTAAATTGTATAAGCAATTTGTTAGCAGTTGGCTAGCAATGAGGCACTGCTAGTTCCATTTCTGTCATCTTCTATAATATGCTGCAAGATTTCTAAATCGTTTTTGTTTCTGCTGGTCGACTTTGTGGTCACTGCATGTTGCACACTAAAACCATAAAATTCTTCATCTTCCTCTCCTTCTTTATGACCACTAGATTCCCAATATTTTGTTCGCTGCTGGTGGCATTTTCAGATATTGTTACTAGCAATTCGTATATATTCTTTTAGTTTGATCTGCAATTTGTGCAGGCAGCCAGCATAACTTAAAAATGGGTGAGCCACTGTTGCAAGGATCGCTTGATTCACCAAAGAATCTTAGCATAGCCACATCCAAAGTAATTTGATTTTGAGAAATGTAATTGAAATTACAAATTACAGGGGAAAATGTAATTGAATTACAAATTACAAATTACTTTGATTCAGAGCTGCAAATTACAAATTACCAATTACAATTGTAATTTAAATTACGTAATTTCAATTACTCAATTAAATTACTGCCCATCCCTGCTTAAAGTTATAGGCTAAACGTCACGCTTAGGCATTCGCTTAATTAAAATGGTGAAACAAAATGTTACTAAAATATTAGCACTTATGCTTATCAAGCAATCAGTGAACTTCTATTGGTCAGTGAATTTGGTGCAAATAAAGCTGGATCTAGGCTACAAGGCCTATAATAAATCGATAGTTTGGCGCTACTTTGGATCGCTGCATTTGGAGTTGTCTGCAGACGGAAAACTATTGTAGGGCCAATTGGACAATGAAAGACTTTACTGTCAGTGAGTAGACCTAGTAGCTGTAGTAGCCTACTGTAGGATGATGCGCTTGTAATGCTATTTGCGAAGTGGCGAAATGATGTTAGTGGCCAAATAGCCTAATTATGAAAACAGAATTACAAATTAGGCTTATCATAACACGCCATTCAGTGCAACCATGCAGTCCGCGGTCCTCTCTTTTATCTTAGACCTTCCGCTTTTTTACAAATTTATTTAACATTAATATTATAAAATAATAATAATGAGTGTAATCTGAATAATCACAGACAATGGACAAGCTAAAATTCACAGGTTTAATAATTTGCCGTCCCATTGTCTAGGTTACTAGATGGCCCAAAGCATCACAAAACTATTCAAACTGAAACACAAACAGCTTGAAATGGGCCTAATAACACTTTAACAAATTCATGCATCAATTAAGTGTTGAGGTCTCATTACTCATTTGTAGGCCTAAATGAAATGAATGCTTGCAGGAAAATTGGCTTGACTTCTTGCATTAGTATCCGTACGTAGACCTAGGCTAATGGCTAGTACCATGTCAGAAGTCGACTTCAAGTCGGAAGTCGGTTGTTTCTCTGCCAAGTCGGGTCAAGTCGTTTTGACGCCGAGAAGTCGACTTCAAGTCGACCTCAAGTCACTTTAGGGTCAAGTGGTGTCAGATTAGTCGACCAAAGTCACTCCCAGGTCTAGTTCCAGCTCACAATTCACTTAAAATTCCCAGATACTGGACATTTAATATTTCGACATTGTTTGTCTATCGAAATTCGAAATATGTGGTGTATGCATGGTGTGCAATTCTCTCAACTTGCATTCTCTAAAAATGTCCGAATCGGCAGAGTCTTTTTTGAAGGCTTTGCACAGTTACATAGAAATTATGACTGCAGATTGGCCACATGGGATTCATAATTTATAATAGTTAAGAGAATCTCTCTGTTTCATTTTTCAATCTTTGCTCTTGCTTTACTTTGGTAGCATGCATGTGGTTTACAGATTTTATAAAGCAGGTTCTTTGGAAACAAAATCACTATTTCGTGTCATCACTTCTTATTTTCTGAAGTCTTGAAATTCATGTCATCACTTCTTATTTTCTGAAGTCTTGAAATTCATGTCATCACTTCTTATTTTCTGAAGTCTTGAAATTCATGTCATCACTTTCCCTGTTGCCAGCTTATTTCTGCTGCGAAATTTCCGATATCAACACTGTTTACGCTTTGTCCAACATTCCGATCCGTGTAGCAGAGTTGGCTGACAGAGACACATGCAGACAGACAGGCAGATTGTCTATCTGACAGACAGGCAGACAGACAGGCAGGCAGACAGACAGGCAGGCAGGCAGACAGACAGACAGGCAGACAGACAGTTGCACGGACAGAGAAAGATAAAGATAAAGAGAAAGACGGAGAGTGAGTACTAAGGAAAGACAGTAAAAAATTAGAGAGAGACAGGGAGAGAGAGAGACAGAGACAGAGAGAGACAGAGACAGAGACAGAGAGAGACAGAGAGAGATAGATAGAGACAGAGAGAGAGATAGATAGAGACAGACAGACAGACAGACCCATAGACAGAAAGACAGACATACAGGCAGACATGAAGAGGATGAGATGGAGGCAACACGTGGCATGAGTAGCTTCCTAATTCATCGGCTAATCCAGTTTGCCAAGTGGCCAGCATTGCAGCAGCTGCCTTAGCCATCCGTCGTTGTTTCAATGACGCTGCAGCAACACTAGCAGCTGCCACAACGTCAGGGTCCGTGTTCACGACGACAACTTAGCCTATGCACTGACTAAACTTTACGATGCGACTAGACTGCAGCGTGCGTCTTCGAGGTTGCGATGGTCGGTATTCACGAGGCACAATAATGGATCACTTAGTAACTAATCATCGTTATTATTGCAATCGCGCATGCGTAAGAGATGCGGTCGACCGCGCACGGAAATAAACAAAGATATAATATCAAAATAGAAATATGGTTGCAATGCTTACGGAAAGGATTTCTCTGGCTGTGTCTTATTGCGATCTAAATGCGTCTTCTCACACATTAATGGCATTTTGTGACGGCGAAAACAAAAAGCCTAATTAAGCTCATCATCCCTCGGCCAGCTGAATAAAACATAGCCAAAAACCTAAATCTCTTTCTGACGTCTTAAAGACTTAAACTTAGACGAAACGGACGAATCGCAAATATCCCACCGTGTTTTGACCTTCTGACGTGGTGACTTAACCTAGCCAACTTAAGCTATCATCAGAGACCGACTACCGCTAGTTGTCAATTAGACGTATAAGATGTCGTCGTGCATTGCCGATTAATTTGTTAGTTGCCAATTATTAACCAAATCTAATCAGCGACTAATACAATACAATGCAATACAATACAACTGAACTTTGATATTGTTCTACTTAAAAAGCTCAGAAGTTCACACACGACTCAACGGCGAAACTGCAATAATTGCCATGCAGAGCATTTGTGAGCGAAGTCTTGGCTTAGCATGCTCAAGGTTCCTACACAGTAATCGCCTCGGACGGGGATCGAACCCGCACTCGCCTCGCTACAGACGGACCGCTCTAACCACACAGCCACCGAGCTTCACAAAACTTACGATATCGTCATGAATACGGTCCCATCATATGCTAATACTTATGATGGTAGGAGCTGATGCAAAGGTCGCTTCATGAATGTCTGCACAATGAACTGTTTACTGGCGAGTGACTGGTGGATGACTGTGATCCCCGGCCACATTATAGAACCATTGCAGCTGACTACTTGACTCTGTGACTACGTGATGACGCAACTCAATCAAGTCTTGGCTTAGCATGTTCAAGAAGATCATTACTAATTGTAATAAACTGAGTTGATTAGCGCTGATTAAATACGCGACTGAACAGATGCTTGCAGGAAAGCCAGTCAGTACGTTAGGTGGTTGGAGAGATGGAAGGACTGAGTAACTTATTGAAAGACAGACAGAGAGAGAAAGACAGACAGAGGATATAGAGACACAGAGACAGAGAGAGACAGAGACATACTGAGAACAGACAGACAAGCAGACATTCAGATAGACAAAGAGAAACACAGAGAGATGCATTGATATAGAGAGACTGAGAAAGGCAGAGAGACAGAGCGAGAGACCATGCAGTCAGTCAGTAAGATGATTGGAGAGAAGGAAAGAAAGAATGACTAAATTGACTGACATAGACAGATAGATACATTCAGCCAGATAGACAGGTGGACAAGGCAAGGACACAGACACGCAAATAGACAGATAGGTTTTGCAAGACAGACACACAAACAGTTAGACAGACAGTTAGACAGACGCAAGGACTGGCTTTAGAAAGACAGCCAGCATACAGATGCACTTACAGACCACCATACATACACGCGGACGTACATACAGACATAATATAATATATGAAGGTAGGCAGGCAGACGGACAGACCGACAGACAGAGAAAGCCTCCCAGAAAATACACAGCCAGACAAAGACACATAGACAAAGTCACAGATGATGATGCTGTCCATCCTCATTTCTGAGGGTCGGAGACCAGAGACAACGACAGCAGCTTCAGACATAGACACATAGACAAAGTCACAGACATAGACACATAGACAGACACAGACAGAGCGGCAGGCATTCACGTGGATCCCATTACAGGTACTCATGCACAGCGAGTATTTTCTGAAGATGACAGATCGCTGACTGTGGCTCCCTCTGTAGTTTCACGAGACGGCGTCAATAGAATCAATTAAACGGTTAATGGTCTATGTTGGTATATGACGGTTTATGATGGTCTATTATAATGGCATATGATGGTCTATGATGGCCTATGATGGTCTATGATGGTCTATGATGGTCTATGATGGTTTATAATGGTCCATGATGACCTATGATGGCCTATGAGGGTCTCTGATGGTCTATGATGGTTTATAATGGTCCATGATGACCTATGATGGCCTATGATGGCCTATGATGGCCTATGATGGCCTATGAGGGTCTATGATGGTCTATGATAGTCTATGTGGTCTATGATGGTCTATGATGGTCTATGATGGTCTATGATGGTTTATGATGGCCTATGATGGTCTATGATGGTTTATAATGGTCCATGATGACCTATGATGGCCTATGATGGCCTATGGTGGCCTATGAGGGTCTATGATGGTCTATGATAGTCTATGTGGTCTATGATGGTCTATGATGGTCTATGATGGTTTATGATGGCCTATGATGGTCTATGATGGTTTATAATGGTCCATGATGACCTATGATGGCCTATGATGGCCTATGATGGCCTATGAGGGTCTATGATGGTCTATGATAGTCTATGTGGTCTATGATGGTCTATGATGGTCTATGATGGTTTATAATGGCCTATGATGGCCTATGAGGGTCTATGATGGTCTATGATGGCCTATGATGGCCTATGATGGCCTATGATGGCCTATGAGGGTCTATGATGGTCTATGATAGTCTATGTGGTCTATGATGGTCTATGATGGTCTATGATGGTTTATAATGGCCTATGATGGCCTATGAGGGTCTATGATGGTCTATGATGGTCTATGATGGTCTATGATGGCCTAAGATGGCCTATGATGGCCTATGATGGCCTATGAGGGTCTATGATGGTCTATGATAGTCTATGTGGTCTATGATGGTCTATGATGGTCTATGATGGTCTATGATGGTTTATGATGGCCTATGATGACCTATGAGGGTCTATGATGGTGTATGATGGCAGAGTCATGCAGTCTCAGATCCACGGATGCACGTGACTGCTTTTCTGTAAATACGATTTGAAGCCACTCATGTCCCTCGCTGAGGGACATGAGCGCTGCAATGCATGGCCATCTCGATCATTGTTGCTATTCATTTGCTATGCTCTCTGGATATATCTGTGCATTTTCCTGCTGCGTCTTCGTCTCATTCTCTCTCTCACTCTCTCTCACTCTCTCTCTCTCTCTCTCTCTCTCTCTCTCTCTCTCTCTCTCTCTCTCTCTCTGTAAGTCTTTCTCTGTCACCTTCTGTATGTTCCCATCTGCCTCGCTTTCCCTTCAGCGTATGTTTGACTAAAATGAATTCTCATTCATTCGCGGATTCTTCAATAACAGTTGAATGTCCTAAGGCCTTCATAGCTCCATCCTCTCTCTGTCCTCCTCTCTCCCTCTCTGTCTCTATGTATGTGTATCACTGTCTCTGTCTCAGTTTCTCTGTCTCTGTCTCTCTCTCAGCCGCCCTGTAATCTCAGTCTCTGTGTCTCAACCCGTCCATTTCGTCATGAATACGAACTACATTTCGTGATATTTTTCTTTTCCACTTTCTGTCCGTATGTAAGTCAGTCTGTGTGTATAATTATGTCTGTCTCTCTATCTTTCCCGTTTCCGTCATGAACAATTGAGCATACATGTATTTCATATATCATATTGTCAATCACTTTCTTCTCTTCTTTCATAATAATATTTTCCAGTCACTTCTCCATCTCCATTATTTCCTTCCATTCTCTCCCTCGTTCACCCTCTTCGACTCCTCGTTTGACTCCTTCTGTCTCATTGCTCCCCTCTTTCTTGACCCTGATTCATCCACATTGCCTCTTTCCATTATCTTCTCCTCGTCCTCCTCCTCCTCATGATTCCCGTTCTTCCGTCTTTCTCCAATTCCCATCATTGCGTCGTTTCCTCGTCATACGTCCTCTGACTCATCCCTCTACTACTCGTCCTCATTCTTACCCTATTCTTCCCTTTCCCTCTCCCACTCTGTCCTCCCTCCCTTCCTCCTCCGCCTCCCCACATCCCCTCCTCTCCGTCCGACCGTCCTGTCGACACCGGCCGACATGTCCAGGCCCGTCCGACCAACGGCCACTGACAAACGCGCTCCAGCCACCGGTAAGATGCAGGCAACCAACCTTCCGTCCGTCCGTCCGTCCGTTCCTCGAAGAAGGCCTGGGCGCTAGCAGCCTTGCCTTCGACCGACCGACCGACCGACCGACCGACCGGCATACACCGTTCGGTCAATCGATAGGAAAAACCAAGGACGGATCGACGACGACGACGACGGGATATAGAGGAATAGCATATCAATATGGGGAGTAGGCCAACGACATAGAGTCAAACATGTGAGTATTATACACGTCGTCTATGTCAAACGCTACTTATCTCGCACATAAGTGGCTTTCCTCGAGTATAAGTCGATTTTTATCGAGTATAACGCGCGTCGGACATTACATAAGTAGCTATAGCCTCGGAGCGTATTAGGAGCATTCTGTTTTTAAAACCGAGAATTCCTGCAGTGGTTGGCGGCTTTTGAATAAAACGCTGGCCAATTTCAAGTGTGTAGCCTTCGCTACTTGACAACTGTCGAGAGATCTTGAAATGAGCTAAGCAATACTCTTGAGCACATAAGATTTGTCTATCTAAGTAGAATCTATACATTGGAGTCACTCATTACATAAAGATCTCATGTTCTTAATGTGACTTAAGCTTAATAAAGCTATAGCAAAGGCAGCAAATTTTTCTCCCACAACGGCCTTGAATTTTTAGCTTTCGGAGAAGCCTCAGATATGTATGTAATTCGCTTTTAAGATAACAGTTTGTGATGCGCCATAGTAATCCTTCATGTGAGACACCACAGTGTCTTCAAGTTATTAGATCTAAACAATCGTCTGCTTAAGAGAGATGTTGACCTGATTTACAGGTTGATAATTTACAGCTTCGATTTGATGTGTTACTTGTTGATGCCTTGGGAGTTGGGGATTAGAGAATTGCGCAATATAAATCACTAATCGCAATTATAATTATTATTATATCGACGAATGTCTTGCTCATTATGATAAAGCTACTTGAACATAGGCCTAGTCTGTTGCAATCGATTGATTGCAATGGACTAGACTAGGTTAGATTACTAGACTAGATTAGACGAGACTACGCTAGATTAGTCACATTTTGACTTGGCTAGGCTAAGATTAGGTAAAACTAGACGGGATTTCAATAGACTATGGAATCTAGATGTAGGCTAAGACTGGGCGAGGCTATGATATTGAAATCTTGACGAAGCTTTAACACACTATATTATGTAAACTAGACAAGACTACGATAGACTAGACGAGACTACTATCTATAGACTTTTTACTAGACGAGACTAAAATAGACAATGCAAAACTGGATGAGACTATGTGGGTCTAAAACTAGACGAGACAATTTTAGTCTATCTAAACAACTAGTGCCAGGCTAAAATAGATTAGATAACATAACTAGACCGTGTTACAGTAGGCCAGCCAAATTTAGACTGCGCAAGAGCTGCTAAATGCTATAGGCGACACAGGACAAGACAAGCTCAATTTAGTCAGAGAAATAGAGAGCAGGCAAACGGAGGAAGAGCATGGTAAGGACAGGGTGGAAAAATAAAGATGCAAAGGTCTGCATGAAAAACACACACATAGAGAGACAGACAGACAGACCGAGACAGAGACAGAGACAGAGAGACAGAAAGACAGAGATAATTAGCCCTTCAGATAGACAGAGCGGGGAGCGAGAGAGGGAGGGAGGGAGGGAGGGAGGAAGGGAGGGAGGGAGGGAGGGAGGGAGGGAGGGAGGGAAGGAGGGAGGGAGGGAGGGAGGGAGGGAAGGAGGGAGGGAGGGAGGCGAAGAGAAAAATTAATAGCCTGACAAGTGGGTTATTGGTCACTGATCCACTGAGACGACATTTCATGATGATGATGATGATGATGATGATGATGATGATGATGATGATGATGATGATGATGATGATGATGATGATGATAATGATGATGGATGATGATGATGATGATGATGATGATGATGATGATGATGATGATGATGATGATGATGATGATGATGATGATGATGATGATGATGATGATGATGATGATGATGATGATGATGATGATGATGATGATGATGATGATGATGATGATGATGATGATGATGATGATGATGATAAAGTGGCGTCGCCTGACATTACGGTCCGTTGTTAACCGTAATAGGATGACTACGATGAAATCTCATACAACATGCAGACCTTAATAATAGGCTATTAATAGCCGTAGCAATATGAGATCAGGATCATAATTAAGAGACGTGGGTCAATGGGTCAATGGGTCAACGGGTCAATGGGTCAATGGGTCAATGGGTCAATGGGTCAATGGGTGTTCCTGGCAGCGGATCACAGTTGCTGCTAGATTCGATTATTTCAGTCTTTCAGATTGTTGATCAAGCTGAAGCATTGCGTCGTTTAAGTCAACGGACGATTTGAAAACAACTAATATAGGCCTAGACTACAGATATTAGATTCTATTGTTGTCTCTGTCTCTCTGTCTCTCTGTCTCTCTTTCTCTCTTTCTCTCTCTGCTTCTCTGTCATCATCAATCTGACTTTCTATCTGAATCTGTCGATCTGACTTTAACTCCATCTACCTCTGCATGCATGTCTATCTGTGTTTTTCCGACTCTTTCTCTGTCGAATTGAGATTGATTGTAGTTACAGCATATTAAAGACAGTTAGAATGCAAGTTTTTATCAACTTGTTATACGAAGGGATGCATACGCAAAGTCGTATAGAGTTTGAGATTCCAATGCTCATGCGCAAGTGCCTAGCAAGCCACGATTTATGTTAGGGAGCATTGCGTGCCAATGACATGCTATCCAGGCCTTAGATTCCTTCGCTCTGCTACACAAGGTGACCTGGCTGTCCCTTTGTCTCTAACTTCAACAATCAGCAGTGCTGCACAAAAGCTTCACTGTGGTAGGTCTATATTTTGGAATACGTTCTCCGGAATTAACTTTCTGGTCTTTCTTTGCCCCCTTTCCGCAAGCATTTGAAAACCAATTTCTTTGTTTTGTGGCTTAGTGCTGTCAGGTCTAGAGCGCCTTTGAGGAGTTTCTCTTGAAGCGGCACTATATAAATTCATGACCATTACCATTACGATCATGTTGATTTGTCTTACTACAGACCAGTGGTTCCCAACCTTTTTTTGGCTGTCGGACCACTTTCTATAAGTTGGAGGACACGAGGGGGCCACAAGGCTAAAATTTCATTAACTAAAGGCTTATACAATTGTTATAATTGAATCAAAATAGAATGTTTGATGCGATTTATTAACGTCCAAATAAAATAATTTGTAATAGAAAAGAATTATATATTCTATCATGTCCAAATTGTCAATTTCACATATATTTTTTCTTAATTCCTTGAGGTGCTGTGGGCCATTTTTGTCCCGCGGGCCACGGGTTGGGAACGGCTGCTATAAACTTACGCTTGGATGTGATTGTCTGTTGCAGATTGGCCAATGTGATGCTGGCAAGAAGACGCAATGCCATCTGGCGGACACCAATCTGTCGCCGAATCGTTTGAAGCACCGCTCGTCATCATAGGTAATGACGATGATGATGATTATGATGATGTTGTTGTTGTTGTTGTTGTGGATGATGATGATGACGAAAATGATAATAGTAAGAAGAACTACGGCTACTGATACTGCTGCTTTTATGCATTTACGTCCACTACTGTACTACTGCTGCTACTACTACTACTACTACTACTACTACTACTACTACTACTACTACTACTACTACTACTACTACTACTACTACTACTACTACTACTACTACTACTACTACTACTACTACTACTACTACTACTACTACTACTACTACTACTACTACTACTACTACTACTACTACTACTACTACTACTACTACTACTACTACTACTACTACTACTACTACTACTACTACTACTACTACTACTACTACTACTGCTTCTATTTATGGCGCGGTGGTGTAGTGGTGTAGTGGTGAGTTCGTCGCTTTGGAGTCGGAGGGTTTCAAGTTTGAATTCACCTCAAGCCGCCGCGTGTATACGGACCATGAATAAGTCTTTTACTCGCAAATGCTCGTGCGCTTCGGCGTGAAACTCCGATGCAGTGTCCGCTGTAGGCTAGTCGGGAGTACCTCTGAGTAGAAAGCTTGAATTGGCGCTACAGTGAATGCAACAAATAAATAAATGCTGCTACAACTGCCACTGCCACCCCTACCACTATCCCTACCACTTCACTGCCACTAAGTGGCGTAATAAAAAATGTAGCTTACTTGCTTAATATACTTACTTGTTGCAGGTGTTGGCGGGAGTCTGGCTGTGGTGGGGACGGTACCAGTTGTCATAACGTTGTCTCTCGGAATCAATACATCGGCCACAATCATCGGCGTCGGATTCATCGGGTTCGGTTTCCTCATCATCGTTCCTGGCATGTGCTGGTGTCTGGCGTCGCACCTTTACAAATATCGATTCTGCTGGCGCCATGCCTCACATGAGTCACGCTCCAGAGACCAGGAGGAGGCGCTCGTGCTCAGGTGAGAGACTATGATAGACGAACAGGTCGATATGTCTGTCTGTCTCGTTGGGTAGGTCTGTCTAGGTGCTTTTTAAAACCTATTTCTGTCTCTTTTTCTATCTTTATGTTCCATATTCTGTATCTCTCTTTCTCCCTCTGTTATGCATATCTCTTTTAGTCTTTCTGTCGCTCTGTTCGGTCTATTTCTCTCTGTCGATCACAGTGTTTCGTTTTCTTTCTTGTTGTCTCGTTTTATGTCTATGTATCAATTTAACTCTATTGATCTGTACTTGTCTGTATTTTTCTTTCTCCGTTTCCCTCTCTTTTTTACTCAAGAGCTCGCTCTCTCCCTCTGTCCGCCTTTCCGTATATCTGTCTTTTGTAATTCAATGCCTCTTTCTTTGTTTATTTGTTTGTTTCCACCTGTGTCTGTCTGTCTGTCTGTCTGTCGCTCTCTGTATGTGCCAAATGCTTCCTGTTTCACCACGTTTGTATTTCTGTATCCTTCTGCTTTGCCCGTTTCAGTCTGCCTCTGTGTCGCTACATCTGTCTCTCTGTCTCTTCATATTCATCTCGATGTCGCTTTCTTTATCGCAATGTATCGCTATGTTACTTCTGCGTTTTTTAGGCGCAACTATCTGATGTGTCTCCAACACGCACACTACACTGAAAAATAATATTATTAAGGCGATCGATTATTCAGACAAATTGGCATGCGGCCTGTCTCTCCGCCTACCTGTCAGTCTCTCTGTCTTTTTATCTGTCCGTCTGTCCGTCCGACTGTCCATCTTTGTATCCAAAATTGTGTCTGTCCGTACTTCTGTCTGTCTGCTTGTTAGTCTGTGTATA
Source organism: Lumbricus terrestris (assembly GCA_949752735.1). Taxonomy (NCBI): domain Eukaryota; kingdom Metazoa; phylum Annelida; class Clitellata; order Crassiclitellata; family Lumbricidae; genus Lumbricus; species Lumbricus terrestris. Next base: position 97,628,055 of record OX457036.1, read on the forward strand.
TTTCTTTCCGTCTGGATGTATTTTTGTCTGTCTGTATATTTTGTCTGTCTGTATTTTTGTCTGTCTGTCTTTTTGTGTGTCTGTATTTGTTCCGTTCGTCTGTCCGCCCTTCTGCCTGATCATCTATTTGTCTCTCCCTCTATCTGCCTTTCAGTCCATCTGTCTGTCTGTCTGTCCGTCTGTCTGTCTGTCTCGTTTCGTCCATGTACCATTGTACCTGTTTGTCCTTTTGTTGCTCATCTAATAAAGGAAGCCGTCAGAGGCGTAGATCAATCGCCTGATAAAAGATCCCCTTCTCCTCCCCTCTTCTCCTCTCCTCTCCTCTCTTCTCCTCTCTTCTCTTCTCCTCTCCTGTGTTGTGTGTACTCGTCGATATCCTCCTTGTTTAAATGCCTCACATAAATCAACTCTAATCATCGCGGCACATCCGCCGTCCTCTCTAATTGTCGTCGCCATCATCATCGCCATCGTCGTCGTCGTTGTCATCATTCAATGCAAAGGACACTGTGGACACCTGAGCAAAGTTTTACTCGTTTGTGGCCGTTCACCATGTTTGCAAAATATCTATGCATGAATGCATGTTATGTAATGTGTGAATGAGCATGCGAATGAGTGTGCGTATATTATGCATGCATGATGCAGATAATATTTTCAAGATGTATGGATAGGTTTTGGATAGGTTTTGATGGAGTAAGCGGCGCCCGCAGGACTTTTTTCTTGTACGCACAGAAATTTTCGAAGGATGGGCGAACAGGGAAAAATTTTCGTTAGGTCGCCGAAAAAACTTTTTTTTTTTTTTTTTTTTTTTAATCATCAACCTAGAATTTTCCAAAAACATACCTTTTCTATCCGCCGAAAAAAACTGATGACCTTTTTTTTAGTCGTCAACCTAGAATTTCCCCAAAACATACCTTTTGGGTCATCGCGCTGTACGCACTTACGTATGTGCGTACGTCTGCGGGCGCCGCTGCTGTACGCACTTGCGTATGTGCGTACGTCTGCGGGCACCGCTGCTGTACGCACTTGCGTAAGTGCGTACGCCTGCGGGCACCGCTGGAGTAAGCCCTAAGCCCTATTCTCGGTTGCGTCCACATGGCAAAATCCAGCGCCAACATCTTAGCAACTTGGATGCATACTTGACTTCAATAATGCATCTAATCGCTAGATCTACAGTTCACGCCAAATTTCAATACTCTTTTCCTGAAACATAATTATAGGCTATGTCACATGAATATAATCCGTCTCCAAGCGATTCAGTCTGTGCTAACAACAATTATTATGATGACCGTGTCTTAGGCCTACATTTGTTCCAGTAAATTTTTAGCTACTTCCGTTCGTTTATGCAATTGAGTCCACAGAAAGTAACTGCACAAAATCTGATTTTCAACTGCACGAATCGCCGCATGGAATTCACGGCTTCAATAAGCCTACATGGACAATTTCTACAACTCGTAGCCACGAAACAAGATAATTTTTATAGACACAATAACCTTTGCGATCATCAAAATTTAGCAGGCTCAAGCGGGTCCGATGAGAAATTCTTGGTCGCTATATAATAGGCAGAGCTCTCACGGGTCCTTAAACTATCTTAAGGCCATGTCCATACATGAGAAAAAAATTAGAAACAAATTGAAATAGGCCTAGCCTAATCAAAGTTCGGCCAATACCTATGCTATATATAATAGCGACAAGTTGCCTGTTTATATAGTGGATTTTAGTTAGGTGTAGATCTATTGAATCTCTCACTAATCTCCTCCACTTTTGGATGTCCCCTGATCGCCTCTTCCTTCCGGGTTTACAAGACTTAATTAATCTGGTTAGATTCCCCAGCAGCTCCAGAAGTTTCATCTTATTCTGCTTTCTGAAAAATTCTCGGTTTATTTCTCCTTGTCAAGTGTGTGGGATATGGGTGTTGCACTTGATACTCTCTCTTTTCCCTTCTCTCTTATCTTTTCTCAACAACAGCTTCTACTCACGGGTCTTCAGCACTGGGAGCGGGGCTGGTTCACCCTACTACAGAGGCGCTTTAGGCCTGTAGATGATCAAATACGACATAGCAGAAAACAATATACCATTATGAATTTATTCAGTTGTTTATCTTAAGCTTAACATAAGTGTCAGGAATATTATACTATAAAAGGCATAGATCTACATCAAACATTTCTCTGACTGGCCAGACTGGGTCGCTAAAAATAGCCGGGTTCCAGGGTATTTGCCCTTCTGCCCCTTCTCCCCGGGTTTGCGCGTTCACTGCTTTTGTAGAGAGACATAGGCTACAGACTTCTAAGCGCACGACGTCAATTATTCAGGAATAATTCTTTCTGGCAAAATTAAAATCTTTGTCCCAATGTCCCCTACGCATATGGTTTTCGGGTTTTACGTATGACAGACACAAAATTTATCGCATTTAATCGAAGTTGCATTTAGTTGAATGATCGATAAACATAGCTTCAATCAGAAGGTCTACCACTGGCTTTCTCTTTCATACTTTCATCCGTTCCCTTTCAAGGCTCCGAAGACGTCTGTTGCGTTTCGTAGTAATGCATAATTACACTTTTGTATTATTTTGGGATGGTCCTCATTCAATGTTCCCGCTTGTATGTTTGTATGCAAATCTGTAAAGTAGCGCTTACTTACTGACTTACTTTTTTATCAGCCCTAATATTACTATATGCGCATATTATATATAATATATATAATATGCGCACATATTATATGTATTTTATTATGTGTATAATTAGGTTGTTGATGCTGTTATCAAAGGTGGATGCAGGACCATAGTTAGAATTATTTTTATTATCAAATGCAGTTGTATTTAATATCGTCATTGTTGTTCTCGCAGTGACCTAGCGACAGCTGGTGACTACGGTGGAACGGAACTCTTGTCGACAGAGGGAGCAATTGATCACAAGAGAACCGACGAGAAGTGTGTGACAATGATCGTCACATCCATTCCCTGACACAAGCACCACCAAGAAACACCAGGAAGAACACGGAAAGAGGTGTGCGCCTGGAACCGACAAGTTTCGATCACGTGATGGTCAGAGTCTTTGATTGGAAAGCGGTTGTCGAAACAGCGAATGCTGGAATTGATTGAAGAAATAGATTGGCGACATTGATTTGTCTGTATTGACAGGCGAAAACAATTGGCTGTTCGATGGGCTGAAAGAGATTGGCGCAATAGATTTGTGCAATATGAAGCTCAAATGTGATGTCATTCTGACGTCAATCGAATGCCTTGATGACGTATCTAACCGGTGGCTCAATTACATATATATCGTCTTTTCACAGGGACAGAGCGACATCTGGGGTCGTCAACCAGTGGGCGATAAATGAAGTGATTTTGGATAAAAATGGTTGACGTTGTACATTGTAAATATCACATTTCTATGACTGAGTTGATGACGGTTGCTTACGTTTTTGGCAATATTATCAGTAATACTACTATCTCTTTCGTGAGAGTTTAAAGATGGCGGACCGAGTTCACTTCAAAGAATTGCTATTATGATGCGAATTTTGCCATTCCACTGACATATCACGTGTCTTCCTGTTTTTTTTATTTGTCTCGATTCGTTTTCATTCTCTTTTTTTAGCGAACACAGATTAAAGAGAATTATTATTTCTGCGCAAATGTATGCCGACTGTTTACAATTCATGTGCGTTTGTCAAAAATGACAATTATGGCATGATACATACGTACATACATACATACATATATACATACAAACATACATATACATACATAGGCCCAAACATGCATATATAGTAACATAGTACATAGGCTATTATACATACATACATACATACATACATACATACATACATACATACATACATACATACATACATACATACATACATACATACATACATACATACATACATACGTATACATACATACATACATGCATACATACATACATACATACATACATACATACATACATACATACATACATACATACATACATACATACATAAATACATACGTTAATCTATAGACACCTTTACATATGTATGTATACTTTGCATAGGCAGATGATGCATAATTAAAATTCATGCATTTATTTGAGTGATATGTTTCACGTTGCGATTGTTATGCACAGAAATTAATGAAGCGAAAAAAATCAGAGAAAATAATGCAATATTAAATGTCTTTAATAATGAGGTATTAAGAACGAGATGTTTGTGAGTAATTATTCGATGCAAAGACACTTGGTCGCAAGGTCACCAGTGGTCGACCCCACAAACACGTAGAACCAAGCCAACGAATATCGCACTACAGACGACAGATGATTGAATGTTTGTATGTATGTGATCTACTCCAAGTTCGATCAATCAATCAACCAGTCAATAAGTCAGTCAATCGATCAGTCAATCACTGTCTTAGTTGATCAGTCAATCAATCAGTCAACAAATGAATCAATTAATCATTCTGTCAATCAATCATTAAATCATTCAGTCAAACAATCAGTCACATTATCAGTCAAGCAATTAATCAGGCACTCAATCAGTAAATCAGTCAGTCAATCAATCAATCAATCAATCAATAAATCTGTCAATTATTTCTTGGATAAAAAACTTCAATAGCGGTAAGGCATGATGCTCAAAAGTTCAAATCAAAATTTAATCAAAATCGTTTTTCAAGCGGAAGTCCAAGACTGGTCAGGTCGAAGAGTGGGAAGTATGTCCAGGAAGCTTTGGGGTGATTGAGCCACGAATATTAACGAAACCATAGTAGACATCACCCTACCCACAGTGCAATAGTTCGGGGTGTGCCAGTCCTAAACCTGAGTTAGGAGGAAATGACAGCCTCATTTTGGCCTAAGGATGTCTTTTGAATCGAGGTTGTGCAGCTAGTCTTTCGTTGTAGAAGATGGAGGATCACAGCCAATTTGATTTGGTTGTTGGCTTACCAATTTACAAATTAACATCAAAAGGAAGAACCAAATCACTAAAAGAACAGCGTTGTCATTTTCTTGGACTATTTATTCACGTGTTCTTGTTTTGCGTCTTTTTTGCAACTAACAATGCTTTGGTGCGGCAAAAATTCTATGTGTTGTCTTGTATAATTTTGTGTGTATGAGCAGCGGTTATTTAAAGGACGATCGGTGATAGGACTATTATTGATCATAGGATGTATGGTCATAGGGCGATTGGTCATGGGGTTTATGGGTCATAGGGCGATTGATCATAGGGTTTATTGGTCATAGGGCGATGTGGGTTTTATGGGTCATGGGGCGATTGGTCATAGGGTTTATTGGTCATAGGGCGATTGGTCATAGGGCCTGTTGGTCACATGAACGATTGGTCGTAGGGTCATACAACGTTAAATTAGTCAATTATAGATATTGAATATAATTTATATAGGCTAGGCCTACTTATGAAAGAGGTCAAAAACACGAACAAAATTTACTAGATAATTAAATGTAAAATACGTAAAACTCTAGCGAGCGCAAAGGCATCGGAACGACAACAGAACAGATAACGTTTGAAGATGTTCACTGCAAGTATTCTAAACAGTTCAGAATTAACGTTGGCTGTGAGAAACTTACATGTATCTGGCAGAACTCTGTAATAATTATACTAAAACAAATTTCTCTCTATTGCTGCAAATAGATGTCTTGCTTTGTTTCATGGCCTTTCACATCATTTCTAAGCAACGTACGGGTCGAAAGTTTATTATTTCGTGGTAGGCCCTAGTCAATATCCGTTCTTTTAGGCTAAGTGCGTTTTCAGACTAATCAGTTCCAAGTAGGCTATTTCTTAAGTTCCTTCGTCAGTAATTGACACCCTCGAGCAACAATTATTATTATCATAACAGGATTCTTGGTTGGTGGTAATTTGGTTTAAAACGCTGAATGTCCATAATTGATAGCCTACCTGAAAGAAATTATGCAAAGAAGATTGCCAATTTTGCTAACGGTTTATTTGTTTGGAAAATAAAATTCATCTCGTTTAGGCTACTTGCAGCATAATAATTATGGCCGATGGTCTTATGAGTTATGACCAGCATACCCTATGACTAGTCGTCCATATGACCGATCGTCCTATGGCCTAATAACCTATAACCGAGGACAAAATACATGAAAATATTACGGTACGGCGAGCAGGTGGCTGTGATTGTTTGGTCAGCAAAAACCGACAACTAGGCCTATTTCTTTGGGAATGACTTTGAGAATGGAGGAACGATTTCCATATAGTGCTGCTTATGTGACGAGAAAGTAGCCTACTCGTCCCAGTGTTGTTATCATTTACTGCTTGTTAAAATCAAGTGCCCCTGGAAATTGTTTTGCGGCTGGATAGTTAGACATTCAGGACTTCCACGTGCACCCAGCGTAACAACAGTGAAATTTACAGGTTAGCTTTCTGATTACTTTAGAACATTTGAGACGAGTCTGAATGCCAAGAAGACGTTTGTAGAGAGCGTATTGAAACCAAATTAAACAAAATAGGCCTAATTATCATGTCTAAGTGCAAACAAAAACGATATCTGTAACATCAAATGTTCATTTTGATCTCAGTTGTGAATAGCCTGTTTCTAACCAAGTGTAAAAGTCGTGCTTTTATTGCTGTTTTTTAAAAAAGAATGAAATCTAATCATCTATGCTATGCAAATAAAAAAACGTTTTGCATTCTATTTGCCTCATCGATTCATTTTCAACGTGGCTGCATTCTGGCGAATCTTGCAGAAGTGACAAACTCATGTGAAATTTCGATGAGGACCTGGAGAAATTCGAAAAACGTGAGCAGCGTGCCTCCGAGAATCACACTCATGGCACTGCCAAGGTCGCAAACCAGTGTGAGGAGATCGTAGGCTGGATCGAGTTGTTTGGATGTTGATGTAGTTCAGCTGAGAGTAGAAGATATCCAGGTAGACGAGTTCCTTGCTCAGTCTAGACATCGTCAGATTCCGTCCCTTGAACCGAGTCTTTTGCGACATGTAATTGAGAAAATGCTGTGACAGAGGACTTGTAGTGACTGAAAACTGATATGTGGGTTGGTGGCACTGGAGAGTGGTGCGACTCGCCGGTGTCACGAAATAGAGTATCCCCGTATTAATTGTACCCCCCGCAAATTTAAAAAAGTCGAAAAACCCGCTTCCGTGTCTATTTTTTTGGCAAATTAATTTTCATCTGCTTTGTTTGAACAATGACACTAACAGGTATGTTTAGTCCTACTGGATAGGCTAATTTGTTTTGCCCTGTTTTAGAGCACTTAAAACCTTTAAAACACTTAAGAACACTCAGAGTCACTAAATAAATTCGAGATGCCTTTATCTGATCATTGCTTAGGACACTTAAAACAATTAGAGTCACTTTAAATTTTGATTACAGAATAAAAAAATTATTATGCGCATGCATTTTTCAAAAAGGGGATAGAATGGTTTATCCCCTCGGATCATATAGACCGGTTAATTCCATCCGGGGGGTTAGATTAATTCACCCCCCGGATAGCTTTCAGAGAGGATACTCCGTTTCGTGTCACCGGAAGAAATGAAACTCCTAATTCCTTTCGACGGGCAGAAATAGGTCGAGTCTATTGGCTTAATGAAGTAAACGATGGGTGGAAGAGAAAAAGCTGAATACCTTGAAAATAAGTATGAGGATTTTAAATGGAAATGAACAAAATTCATCAAAATAATTTGAAGAATGATAAATTATTTAAGTGTAATTATTTCTGTACTAAACACAGAATCGTCACATGTCGCTCAAGCGCACACCACCACTTTGGTGTTCTTAGTTTCCGAAGTCCAATAGCATAGCTATTCTGGCAAAGAAGATGTGGCAACGATATCGCAATCTGCGCACAGAGGCTCTACGTGCTCTGCATGTGGCACATTGATACGGTGCATGTCACGTGTGCACCACACAAGATCAATATTATAAATGCAATACAATTCTACAAGAAATTCGCCTTTACCCTATGCCAAAAGTCACGCGCTGGTGGAGCTGACTAAGGTATATAATTATCTTATATCCAACGGGAATTTGTAGGCAAATAAATCAGCAGGATAAACGAAGTTCAACAAGCCTGACAATTTCAAAGGGGTTATTCAAATATTCAATGCATGAGAGGAAGCGACCAGTGCAATTACGAGCGCTGCCTCTTTGACAGATAGGCCTATAGCTAAGACTAATTATAATTGTCACAGATAATATACTTGGTGCATTGCTAGAACAAAAGCGAAACCGTCTTAGCAAACGCAGTGTGGTCTATTGGGAGGATGGCGGACCACAAAGAGAAATGGTGGTTAATGTTTAATCATCTCTTAGTGAAATTTTAATCATCTCTTAGTGAATGTTTAATCATCTCTTAGCTTTCGACTACAAAGGCAGAACCTCATTAGACCAGCTGCGGTCGAGAGACGCAACTAAATGACACGCTGATGTCCATTCTCCATTGTTCCATCGATCCTCTGCTTCATTGCTTCTCGGCTCCATTGACATGACAATAAATTGGTTTGAACAGTTCTCGAATTTCGTATGTTATTGCCAAAATACATTTGCGTGAAATGTATACACACTAACTCTAACTTTATTATTATTATTATTATTATTATTATTATTATTATTATTATTATTCAGCAGTTTAACGACATCTTGTAACAACAAGGGCTGCTGACGACTTTAAAAATTTAAAGTTTGCAATGTATTTCCATTCACTTTTGTTTAGCTATTCAGTAGTTTCTGCATCATACGGTGGCAGCGTGGCTTATGTCATGTAGGAATATCACTATTTAATATATATATATGCATAGGTACACATACATGTATATACACACACATATATATATAATTTATATATGACCTAATAATTACACATGCATATAATTCTAAATACACACTTAATCACACGTGCACATACATGTATGTAGGCCTATTATTATTCATTTGGACATTTCAGATATTCACATAATATAACATCTAGGTCTACACAGGTAGATGAACATAAAATATTTATACAATTTTACAAGCAATTTTTTACATTCGTATTCCTCCAATAAAATTACAGGCAAATAAGATATTCAACATTAAAATGAAAATCAAATTTTTGAGCCATCATTTAGAGGCTTAAGCAATAATAGCAAGATCAGTTTATTTAATGTCTGTTTCATCTATTACTTAATTATTCAAAATCACCAGTCTTATACACATGTAAAAAACACACATCAATTTTAAAATATATAAAACATAGTCCAAGGTTATTATAAATCTTACTAAACATTAAGTTTATCTTTACCCAATGCTAAAATGAAGCAAAACTAGCTAAAGTTATAATTCACATGCATTTCACATTGCAAACAGACCAATTATTATCCTGTAGCAGGAGCAGTATTCAAAACAAAGTAAAGACTTCATTCTAGTAACCCTAAAACTAACTACAGAGGCCATTAATTAAGTTAAGCTGACACATTATTCTAGCACATTGTATTTTCAGATATTTAGAGAAATATTACTTCTTGCATAATGTTTCGATTATTTAGAGTCATATGGATATTATAAGATTCAAGATAAATATCTTGAATCTTCTTCTTCTTTAGGTTCTCTGCCAAGTGGCAGGTGCAAAAGTACAATGTCTCCATCTTTCACGCTGTTGTGCCATATCCTTGAGTTCTCTGTAGCCCTTCTCCATCATCCCATCGAGCAGTTTTTGTCTAGGTTTTCCTCTGCACCTTTTTCCACTCCAATCTTCCTTCAATTACTTTCTGCAGAAATATCTTGAATAGAAAATATATATTTAATTCAGTGCATTCCACGGTCCATCTTTTCTCTACACATTTTTAAAATAGTAAGATTGATAATTATGTCATTCTTTTTATAGGCAGGCAGCATAATTATGCTTAGTTGTTTCAGGCAATTGGCATTAAGAACACAGGTCTTTTGTACTTTTACCTACCTATCAATTTCAACCAGGTGTTATTAAGGACATGCCCCATTCTAAGTCTGGTGATTTGAACTTCCCGCTTCGTTATAAACTCCATACATTTATGTAAGTGGATACCAAAGGCTGAATAGATTTATAAAATCGCGTTTTTCGTTCATTATTATATTCAATTTGCCATATATTAAGAACATAATAATTTCCTTATTAAGGAATAGGTTTCCTTTAATTCTAGATGATTTGTAGAGTAATTAAGTTAATCCCCACTAGTCATTGTCCCTTCTTTGCTAGGGTGTCTCCCATTGCATTTCCAGATAATCCATTATGGCAAGGGATTCAAGCTACTATTATTTTTAGTTTTATTAATATTATCCTTAAATTCAATAAATACATTAGGCCGTGAATAAGATCTATCCTTTATACATGCGGCTACACTCAATGAATCAGTATATTTAATAAACTTATTTCTATTTTCATATAGGCCTACGTTTTATTTTTGAATAATCCTTTTATCGCTTCAATTATTGCTTACTAGCTGGGGTACCCGGCGTTGCCCGGGAAATTTAGGATTCGATCCGGCCTCAGCCCCACCACACCACGCCCCACCCCTTCAACCCCCACCCCACAACACCCCACAGCACTCCGACCTCCACCGGTACGCCACCCGTGAAATTACGGTTTTCGGGAAAAATTCCCCCCTGACCCCATCCCTCTCACCCGCACCCAACCCTCCCCACCCCCACCCCACCAAACCGACCCACCCCTACCTTCGCCTCCCCACCCCACCATCCTCCACCCCACAACGCCCCACCGCACTCCGACCTCCACAGGCACGCCACCCGTGAAATTAGGGTTTTCGGGAGAAATTCCCCCTGACCCCCACCCCTCTCACCCCAACACAACCCTCCCCCACCTACCCCACCCTCTCCTCCACACACCCACCCCACCGATCCACCCCTACCTTCGCCTCCCCACCCCACCATCCCCCACCCCACAACGCCCCGCTGCACTCCGACCTCCTCAGGTACGCCACCCGTGAAATTTTGTTTCGGGGAAAATTCCCCCTCACCTCATCCCCTCCCCTCTCCTTCCCTCCACCCAACCCTCCCCCCACCCCCACCCCCACCCTCTCCCCCACCTCATCCCACCACACCGACCTGCACCAGTACGCCACCCGTGAGGATCTTCGTGAAAAATACATCATTTGCGCTGGCCTTTTATATAATGACCATGCAAGCGTTTAAAAAGGTGTTTAAGAAACTGCCGTCTCAGTGTTTTCGGCCCCCACCCTGGCCCTCTTGGTGGTAGAGATTCGCCAACCAGTGATCCGGGTGGTTCTGATGGCCCTCTATCTGGGTAAAAAAAATCATATAAATGGCTGCGTTTTTTTGAAAAAAATTTGGGGGTTTCGCCCCCCATCCTGACCCCCATGGTGGCAGAGAATCGCCAACCCCTCGACTTTGTGTCTCCTGCCGAGACCTACACAGTAGTGAAGGTTTGGAGTGAAAAGCTCAAAAACTGTGGAAATGCATCCCGGACAAACAGACAGACAGACAGACAGACACACGTTACAGAATCTTCTCTTTATTTATATAGATGACTGTTAATTCAGCAGAATAAACAGAAGAGTTCTCTGCTAGATACTAGACATTCGTCTGTATGCCAACAGCAACGAATAATGTTTCCGCTGACAAAAGGCCTAAATTATTCCAACTGATAATTGTAGGCAGCGATGCTTCAAACAAAGGCATAAGCAGGACACACGACGTTCACCAAGTCTGACAATTATTTCTAAAGCGCCATCTGATAGATGAGAGCCGAGCATTGCCAGGACAAAAGCGCACCCAACAGAGCAGAACTAACTGTCGACTATTATTCGGAGCATCGTGAAACAGGAAGAGACATGTAAGACCGGTTAAGAGCTGAATATTTAATCATCTCTCCATTCCCGACTACAAACAAATTGAACTTGATGCTAGGGACCAGTGATTCCGTTAACGTGCGTCCGTGCGTCCCGGACGCACAAATTTTGACGCCGGACGCACAAAAATAAAGGCGGTGCGTCCATGGACGCACTGAAGCTGTGGGTGGACGCACAAATAAATTAACGATGCGTCCATGGGACACCAATAAGAAATACCGTGGGGTCCGTATATGTGTAACTGTCTCAGTTTATGCATTGCGTATTAACTGACTGGTTAGTGGTGAATAATTTATGCAATGACCTACATGTATTTATGAATATTTCATTTCTTTGTAAGTGAGTGACGTACGTACATAGCTTACACGCAGGCCTAGGTCTGTAGCGTTCAACCGTTCCCATGAGCTGGCTTAAAAAGACTAATGATCGTCGTCGGATAGATTCAAAAATCAAGAAAATTAAAAGAAGTACAACAATGCTAAAATATTTTTTCTTGGAAAATATAAAACTTATTATCGTCGGGAAGATTGGTACTAGTTATAGGCTATAGTGTCCTAAAATTTCCCCGTTTTTAAAAAAAATGATGTCATTGATATTAAACGACAATCGCATTTTAGCTCTCTCCTGCAGGCTATGTAGCCTGTAGGCTATTCATTCGTTCATTCATTCATTCATTCATTCATTTCAATAAGTTACATAACGCCTCTAAAAGAAGCCCTCTCAGAGGCGCTCTCCAGTCAATATTAATGCAATATGATGCAATCTGATTATGCTCTAACTCCAGCTTTTGCTTCTAAATGGCTGTTAATTTTTTCTCAAATTTTAAAAACTAAAATCGTCTACTTATCGTTGGCTCATGCTATAGCCTATAGACCTATGGCCTAGGCCGGACTTGACCTTTCACGATTCCACGATGCAGGCCTATATTTCATTCCAATTCAGCCTACCTCTGGAGAAGCTGGCTGTAATTTACGAGTTTATGACTTGGTATTTTCCGTATTGGTATCGACAAATACTTCAGATTTTAAGACACACAAAATAGCCAACGGTGAAATGAATTTTATAGCTGACATTAGCTATATAGCCTAAATGAACTTTTGTCAACGGAGAAGGGCTAAAGCCAATTTTGACGTACGCATGTGGCTGTTCGCAAAAAATGTACGAGTTGCAACAGAATGAGGGGGCAAAAATACGAATTTTTGCGTAGGTTACGTAATAATAGGCCTAATGGTAGGGCCCTTTGTCGCCTGTAATATAAGAAGTTCGGAATTTTTTACATTTGGCCTACTATGGCCCGATGGGACTCCAAAAATGGATGGGTGTGGAGTCCATGACTCTTATCCATTTGGTGTGGACTCCAATTTTTTTGATGTGATGCGTCCATGACTCCAAGAATTCAGACCTTAACGGAATCAGTGCTAGAGACTATGTTGGTTTGCCACACTGCTCCTTTGCTCCATTACACCGTTCTTCCATTGCTCCTTTGCTCCATTACTCCGTTCTTCCATTGCTCCTTTGCTCCTTTACTCCGTTCTTCTATAGCTCCGTTCTTCCACTGCTCCGTTCTTCCATTTCTGCGACATTCCAATGTTCCATTGCTTCCCTGCTTTTTGGTTCATTACTGCAATGCTCCATTGCTACGTTTCTTCAATGCTACATTGCTCTAGTGCAGGGCCTTTTTAAAGGATGCTTTCACATTGCTCTGGTGCAGACTTTTTTAAAGGAATTTTTTAAGCTGCAAAAAAATTGAATCTGCTGTGCCTTTTGCGGCGAAAAATTTCTGACAACCTTTTTATAGCCGTTCGTCAGAAATTTCTCAAACAAATGTTGCGCAAGTCGCCGTCGAAAACTCTCATGACTTTTTTGGTCATTCGCCAGAAATGTCGTCTTTTGACCTATTTTTCTCTGCACAATCCCTTCGTTTCATACCGCTCTTCCGTGCTAAAATGATTTTCACAACACAACACTGCTTTTGCAGCTGCACAAATTGATTTACAACTGCACATTTTGTGTACAACTGCGCGTTAAAAAGGTCCTACTTTAGTGTTCCATTATTTATGGCTTCATTGCTTCATTTCTTTCTGTTCCAATCATCGCTTCAATGTCTCGCTGCTCTAATGTTCAATTGATTCAATGCGCTTTTGCTTCTTGTTCCATTGCTCTAATGTTTCTTTGCTTCTTGTTACATTGCTCTAATGTTTCTTTGCTTCTTTTTCCATTGCTCCAATGTTACATTGCATTTTGTTCCATTGATTCAATGCTCTGTTGCTCCATTGTTCCATTGTTCCATTACTCCGTTGTTACATTGTTTCGTTGCTCCATTGTTCCATTGCTCCATTGTTCCGTTGTTCCATTGTTCCGTTGTTCCGTTGTTCCAATTTTCCGTTGTTACATTGCTCCATTGTTCCGTTGTTCCATTGTTCCGTTGTTCCATTGCTTCATTGTTCCGTTGTTCCACTGCTCCAATCAAGAGTACTTTCAATGAAAAGCAGCATTTGAACTTCGAGTGCTAAGTCAATTATAGTGTTTAATAGCAACCTTAATGACAGCGGAAGGACAGTATGTTTTGCATGGGCTCTGCTCTATATGTAATATTATATATGATTATTATATAATTATTATATAACATATTATAATGACAGTACAGATATGGGTGAGTGTGTGTTTGTTCGAACTACGCAGAGTGAGGCAAAGAGGCGCTATCAATAAGGTGAAGAAAACATTTTTGATGCAAACTGTCTACCGTTTTGGAGACTCCATTGATCCGAAACAACCTTTCATCAGGTAGTCAAAGGTCTAAGTCCCGATTGTTGAAACATATTAGTTCGGCGGGAATAAGTAAGTAAGTAAGTATATACTTTAATTAACCGCCTGCAAACGCACTGCGGGAACATCAATCAGTTATGATGAATATCTTAAGCAGTAAGCTATGAACAAAATAGGTGGCTACCTTCCTTGAGCTTAATAAGGTTTAAATTCATGAGGTGCCGCTATAAAGCAAGGCGAAAGGCACTGGCTTATTTACCAGCTCACACGTAGGGCTCCGATTGCCCCAAAATAGCGTGTACAGAACATGGTGGAAAGGTTGTGGAGCTCATCGCAGAGGACCATATGCGATACAGAACATTTTGCTTCAGATACGCTTCATGAATCCGATTTCAGAGGTCGAGTCCACATTCTTGGAGCTTCGAGAGACGAACTTTTGGTAGAGCTCAGACCGAAAGAAAATCGTGCAAAGCTCTGAAACGCGACGCCAATAAATACATGTATAGTCACTGTGACCGAGTGATGTGGTCTTTCGGACGGTCTGAGTTCGACCTAGCAAAACGTAAATAGATATTGAAGACATAATAATGGTAACAGTAAAAATAATTACGCCAATTTATATGGCACCGTAAGAACGCAAAAATAACTTTATAACAAGGATCTCTGCTTTGACGTTTGCTTCCAGCAATTTGTAAACTGTATAGGCCTATGCAAAATCACTCAACCTACATCAAGCTGGCGTTGCTCGAGACCAACAGGATAAAAACGGTTCTCACCAATCTTCGAAGTTCCCACGTTACACTATAAAATCTATACAACCTACAAGTATGCATGCATAACCTACATAAAGTATACCTACAAGTATGCAACTATGCATGCATAACCTACATAAAGTATACCAACAAGTATTCAACTATGCATGCATAACCTAACTAATGGCAGGAAGGTGTTAAGCAAGCAACGCATAGACCAGCCAACAAAAGATGTCGGCTTGTTCATTGTTTTGACATTGATGGATCGAAATAGAAATGCGCATATTGCTGTCCCACCGCGAATAGAAGAGAGTATCGAAGACTGGAAAGCTGAACACAAAGAGGACCCATTAATAACAACACATTGAATATAATATATACCACAAAACCGTTATGTCTAATTAACATTGGTGGTCTAATGCACAATATTGTTTTCTATAATGACCCACGTTCAGTCAACAATGGTCAGTGTTTGATAGATGGTAATTATTACGGTCAAGAGAGAATACAAAACGCATATTTTGACTTTGCCATTTGATTGTTTTTTTAATGTCGGAATTTAATCGATCTGTGGTCTGGATGCATAGACTGGTTCGGCCTCAATCAATAATTGGTTAGTAGCCACCGCTCCATGAATAGGCCTACATCATATTCATTCATTCATTCATTATTAGCATTTATATAGCGCCCCTTCAAGAAACTACTCAGAGGCGCTCCCAGCCCAGCCACGGCAAAAGAAAAAAGATTTAAGGGACTTAAGGAATAAGGATTGACTGGTCAGGTGGAGGAGATGGAGGTTAGGGGGGAGGTCATTCCAGATTGACGGCCCCACAACCGAGAAGGCTCGACACTGTCTGGTAGCCAAGCGAGCCCGTGGAACAAGCAGTTGTCCCTTCGCAGCAGAGCGAAGGGCCCGACGCGCTTCAATGTCAGAGACTGGGCGACAAAGAATGCGCAGTTAGGATGGAGCGCAACCAAGGATACAACGTGAGACCAGGGCAGCAATTCGATAATGGATGCGTTGGGCTATTGGCAACCAATGCAGCACATCACGCATGTAGGTAGAAACAGAGGAGAATTTAGGGATTCGTCCAATGAGCCGGGCAGCAGAGCGCAGAACCCGATCTAACCGACCCAGAACCCCAAGGGGGAGGCCAACAAGGATTGAGCAACAATGGTCGATTCGACTGGTTACGAAGGCATGAACAAGAACTACCAGCGCATCATGAGAGAGAGAGAGAGAGCGTGCAATCACTCGAAGTTGACGAAGCTGGTAGTAACAGCTTCGAGCAACAAGATTGACATGCTGGCTGAGACTGAGTTCACAGTCAAGGGTAACACCCAGGTCACGAACCGTGGAAGAGAAACTAATGTCAGGAAAGATTTGGGCTAGCAGAGGCAAATCGATCTTCTCAAGTTGCCGACGGCCACCCAGCCAAATGAATTGAGGCATAAGCTACACGACGGCCGTCTTCAACATCGCAGATTCAGTGTATCCAAGTTGAAGCCGATGTGGCTAAAGTCAGCAGTCGACTAACTTATCACACTATTCATCATGAACAATAATTAATTAATACTCCTGGACGGCATTTAAATTTATAGGGTTGGGTTGATTACATTCGAAGAGTGTATCGCTGGTGTTGATGTAACCTTATTGAGTAGAAAAACACGCATCTAGACATTAAGTTGAGTCGAACACAGAAACATTTATTTTCTACTTTTGTATGGCGGAAAGGATAATAGGCCTATCTGGCATGATATTATGGGTTATTGCTGTCGGTAATAGATATTTTAAAATTGATTCGGAATCCAACCTCATCACGATGTAGAGATATTCGCGCTTGAGGTCTTCATCGTGGGACAAGTCTTAATAATTATGTCAATGTTGGAGGATAACATCCTTTGATCATAGAAAGCGAACCTCGATAACCATATTTTGTTTCAAGCATACATTATAGGCTAATATTATAGGCTAATCGTCTCACTCTGAGAATCCCTATGGATCCCGCACCCGCCAATCACATAATCAAACACCAATCCATTTCTGAGCTCGTAGCATAAACTGAAAATATTAAATGAATCATTGTGAACAAGACTATTCTTGAAAAAACTTACGATTGTTGTTATTGCCGAAGCAAAAAACCGACTACTATCACCATTACTTCTACTACCACTACCACCACCACTACTACTACTACTACTACTACTACTACTACTACTACTACTACTACTACTACTACTACTACTACTACTACTACTACTACTACTACTACTACTACTACTACTACTACTACTACTACTACTACTGCTGCTGCTGCTACTACTGCTACTGCTACTAAAGTAACTACAACAACTACTACTACTACTACTACTACTACTACTCCTACTACTTCTACTACTACTACTACTACTACTACTACTACTACTACTACTACTACTACTACTACTACTACTGTATACTACTAATTCTGCTCCCACTACTACTACTTTATTATTTCAGTCCTTTATTTCAATCATTTAATTTATTAAAGTTTCACCAAATAATGACTTTCCATATAGGAGTCTTTATGTATCGGTTCTTCCATGATCTTCTACCCCTTAATTTTGCAGGGTACTTCCAAAAAGGATCTGAAATACACTACTATTCCACTAGGAACTCCTCTCATTATCGAGCCATATCCGCTCGATTAAATTCAAGAAGATTCCGTATTAAATATACTGGGCCATGTATGTGGAACTCGTTTCCTAATCATATTCAGCAAGCTTCCAGTTTACAAAGGGCAAAAACACTACTGTGCAACTACTTGATTAATGACTGCAAAGATATTTAGCACTGATTTTTATTTTATTTTTATTATTTTTGTGTGTGTTTGTTTTATGTTCTTTAGTTAAGTTTACTACATTATTGTCATCTCATGCTGTTTTTTTTAGCCTATTGTTCAATTCATGATGTCAACCGTCTAGCCAGCTGTTAAAATTGCACATGTAATTAGGTGTCCCTGTTAGCGGGATATTCATCCCTTAGGGCCTTCCTTGTTGCCATCCGATTATGTGAAGCATGTTATACTATGTCTATTGTTTATGGTTGATGGTTGCAATAAATGAATTGAATTGAATTGACTACTACTACTACTACTACTACTACCACTACCACTACTACTGCTACTACTACTACTACTACTACTACTACTACTACTACTACTACTACTACTACCACTACTACTACTACTACTTCAACTACTACTACTACTACTGCTATTGTTACTGCTACTGCTACTACTGCTACTGCTACTGCTACTACAACTACTACTACTACTACTACTACTACTACTACTATTACTACTACTTCTACTACTACTACTACTACTACTACTACTACTACTACTACTACTCCTACTACTACTACTACTACCAAAGATATTAGAGTCGTAGACTATAAGATCTTTGCTACTACCAAAGATATTAGAGTTTTACTATTATAAGGTCTTTGCTACTACTACTACTACTGCTACAGCGGCGCACTTTCTCAGTGACTGGCACTAGAACCTGGAATGGGTTCCGCGTGTGCACACCACTATGTTCCTTTCTCATTTAAAGCTTCCTTATTTAGCCGTTGTTGAACTGGTAGCGTTTCTGAGTAGGTAACCTTGATGGTGCCCTATATGAAAAGTCATTAATAATATAGGCCTATAAATAGTAAAATGGCAAAAATAATAACAATAATAATAATAATAATAATTGTCACTATCATTATTGTTATTGATACTAATACTACTAATAATAATTATTATTAACCGACATAATTCACATGGCAGAATACACTTAGCCTACATCAAATTACATCAAACATTCAGAGATCGAAATATAGAAGCGCATGATTTTGTGGTTAGCCTATAAGCGCATAGAAGAGAGAATGAAACACTGGAACAGCTCACTACAAAGAGGACCCTTTCATAACTTTACAATGAATACCATAAAGCCAGTAATTAACATTGTTAGTCTAATGCACAGTGCTGTGTTTTACGGAATTCTAAAATGTAACACGTTAAGCCAGCAATAGCCAAAACACCAGTGTCTGTTGCGGCCCAACAGATAATATATGTTGGGCCGCAACAGACACTGTTATATTATAACAAAGCGAACATTAAATGCTGACTTTGCTCTTTTATTGCTTTCATAATGTCAGAATCTGACCGACCTGTGGTCTGAATGCAGCATATAGAGTGACTCGACATCAGTCGAGTCCACTGATCCAATCGATGCATAGACATCGCTCCATGAATTCATCGCATACGCTAAGCTTCTGTCTATATGAAAGCAATCTTCAACTGCTCCGATTCACAGTAGAATCTGCAGTGAGTGTATCCAAGTTGAAGCCGAGGTAATTAAAATTCGCAGGAAGAAACGAAGGTGAGTTTCTAAAGCTATTATTATGTCTTCTTCGCAACCTCACATTTACAAAGAGCATTTGCAGAAATTCGGAGAGACTGTGTCTGTCAAAGGAATCTCTCGTATCATCAAATCGAAAGGCAAACTGCTGAGAGCGCTGTGGTTGATCGCTGTAGTGGCCAGTCTGTGCATTCTGCTGTGGCAACTCTCGACCGTCTTCATGAAATATTTCAAATGGCCCGTTGATACCGTCATTAGCGAAAGTGATGATCCACCACGCTTCCCTGATGTCACATTCTGCAATACCTATCCGGTAAAAGCATTCAAAAAGTTTGCCGAAAAGATGAATTGGAGAGACTTTAAACTTCATTCAAAAAAGCAAATAAACGAATTTATATCTTCTTGGAATGTCGAAAATGGTAAAAACCTAACGGAGCACGATATCCACAATCTTCTCATGTACTTTTTTTCAAAAACTGCGTACATCTCGAATTTTCCGATGATCGATGATGATTTGGAAACCGACGATGGCCTCGTACTTCTCCAAACATTTTACAGCTGGCATTGGAGTGAGCTGGAACCTAAGTGTAGAAATGCGTCCATGCGGCTTCGGTGGGATCCAAACTACAGTAGCTGTACAACATTGCGGTTGCCCGAGGAATGCCAGAGAGAGATTCGAGGTGTCGCTCTCATCCTGTACATAGACAACTTCCCTGAACTGGTACAGCTAGTGTACACAACTGGTCTTATTGCTTCACAAGCCACGGGAGTGGCGTTTGTCATTCATGCCCCAGGAACAGAACCGGACCAAAGAACATCGCATTCCATTGGACCGGGAACTGAGGCAGGTATTAGTCTGTCGCCCATCATTCGTTCTCGACTTCCAAGTCCATACGGAGACTGCACCAATCAGAAGTATATTGAAGATACAGCAGATTCCGGTGATGACGACAAATTCCTTTATACAAAGGATCTCTGCTTTGACATTTGTTTCCAGCAGCATATCGTCGACGCGTGCGGATGTCTGAGCACCTCATTTCCATTCACTAGTCGCCAGAGACTGGAGACAGATGGAATCGTATGCGGAAATCTTAGCTTGCTGGAGAATGCCTCGTTTTCACAGACTATGCACGGATTTCATGATTACCTATGCAGCACACAGACTGCGTTGAATTTGGACTCCTGCGAAAACAGCTGCAAAGTACAGTGCGAAGAATTGATGTACGACATGACAGTAACAACAGCTCCTTGGCCTCACGTAACCGATGAACTTGCCTTTGCTAGCTCTTTTGCTGATAATCCAATATTTAAATCAAGGGCTGATTTTGAGATTTATTCCAAGATAATAGATCAGTTTTTAACTTCTGGCAATGATACGGAAACTCTGCGAGTGCTTGAAAGTGTAGATCTTATTAGGAGAAACTTTCTTCAGGTTAACATATTTTTTGACAGTCACGACTCTCTGGTGTTGAAAGATGTTCCTTCTCTGACAGCTGACAAGATGATGGGACTTATTGGAGGCAGTCTCAGTCTGTGGCTCGGAGTCACCATCATGACTCTTGTCGAAGTCGCAGAATTTTTCTACCCGTTGTTAAGCATGTACTTCAGCAAATAGAAAGATTCTACTCAAAATCAGCCAAAAAAGATGGCTGTTCTTGCCATTGGCTAAAGCGACAATGAAATCTTTTCCACTCGTTTTGTACATCAAAACTGATATTCGGAACAATGTTAGACGTTTGACGGAGGAACATAAAATTGTTAGGCTATTAGTAATACAAAAATGGTGATTTGGCAAAACATTTACATTATAGAGATCTTTTGCATATAATACATAAACTTTGAACTATGTTGCTCTCTGAAAGTTTGGAATTGTTCGATAGTCTGTCTGTTCAGAATTCAGTCGTTTTGCGATACAAAGATTGCACTGTCGTTCTTATCCTGCGTTTCTATAATCTATACTCGCCACAAATTTACCACAGAAAGAACTACCGGTAGCAGTTCACCTGTCCTCAACTTCAGCTGGAACAACTGATTCATTAGTTGACACATTGGAGAGACGAAACTTTAACGAAGCAGTACAACGTCGCCATCGAAGAGCGATAAGAAATTGCCGGAATGCTTTAGATAGGTCTACTTAATCCAACACTTCACCTGCAATTGGTGACTTCACGTTTTGGATACTTTTAAAATTTGAGTGAATTAAGAAAGTGGGACGTTTCAAAGATAGTTTTGACTTTGTTGAAGATTTGTATGGATGTGTCAATTAATGGCCTCGGAACAAAGTTTAATTGTTTGGTGTGTGTGATCATTTTCAAGAGGATGTTAGTTTTATGCTCAGGCAGAGTCTGGGAGATTTCCCCGTAGACATATCTCCCGTACATTGCCCACGGCAATCCACCCACGGACTCACATCGTGTAATTGCCTCCGGACTTTACCCGAAGCCATATAATTATTTTTATTTCAACATACATCACAGTTAGTTCAATATGTTAACTGTAAGCTAATTTTGTATAGCATTATAATGGTCAGCTAATTGTTATGCAAGAGCGTACAGCTGAGGAAGGCCAGGTGCCTGGGTGGCGGGAAAGTTGCAGCGGCGCGACGTCGCCGGAGAGCGAGAGAGACAGAGACAGAGAGAAAGACAGAGAGACGGACAGAGAGACGGACAGAGCGGCTGAAGGAAGAGTGTACGCTAAGAGTGAGATAGGCGTATGTAGGTGTGCTAGTCAGGTGTAGAAGGTGTAGTTAGAGTGAAGAGAGAATAGGATGGCGTTTCATTGAATTGTTTGCTGTTGTTGGTGAATTTTGTGTTGATTGCAACTTTTGGAGATTTGAAGAAACAGAATACAAGAAACCGATCGTTGTTTTAAGTAAACAAGTTAAAGAACTTTAGACACTTATAAACTAGCCATTAGCTACCTCAGTTCAGTCATTAGGTTAGGCCTATAGGCTGCGCTGCTGAACTTTTGAAGAGACTGGAAAGGCGTGAGGGATAAGCTCACATTTTGGTGGCAGCGGTGGGATAGTCAATCCAAGTTTACGGTCGGAGGAATATTTACGAACGGTGGGATAGTCAATCCAAGTTTACGGTCGGAGGAATATTTACGAACGGTGGGATAGTCAATCCAAGTTTAAGGTCGGAGGAATATTTACGAACGGTGGGATAGCCAATCCAAGTTTACGGTCGGAGGAATATTTACGAACGGCGGGATATTACGTATCCAAGCTAACGGTCGGAGGGATATTTGAATCGAAGTTACGCACAGTGGATTTTGAATCGAAGTTTTCGCTCGGAGGGATATCGAAGTCAGTTTACCAGTTTACGGACGACGGAATATCGAAACAATACGAGGAGCCGGCCACACGGGAGAAGGAAACTGAGCATCTAATCGACCGGAGAAATATTTCGAGCATCCAAGCAGCTGGTGAGAAGATACAACGGGCATACGAACGACATTACGACAACGCAACGCCAGAGAGAGGTATACAAAACTTGTTTGTTTATTCGAGGAACAATAAGAATTGAAGTCAACCAATCACAAAAATCATAGCCACTCCTTCGATTTCTTCACGTAAATCACTGAAGTAAATAAGTAAGATGGAGAAACTTACAGAACAAAAGAAAGCAAATATAAAAAAGATGGCTTCTGATCGAATAATAAAATATTTAATTGAAGCCGGTTTAGACGTGGAAGAAGTCGATGTGATGTCTAGGGAAAATTTGATGGAAGCTTTAGCTGAGGTTTGGCTTAAAAAGGAAGGTGAAGAGAAAGGTGCGGTTGGTGGGGCTGAGGAGAAGCCAGTTGAAAAACCACAGGCACCGATGTCTATGGAGGCGTTGATACAATTTATGATGATGAAGGAGGAGCAACGTAGGCAAGAAGAGAAAGAAAAAGAGGAGCAACGTAGGCAAGAAGAGAAAGAAAAAGAGGAGCAACGTAGGCAAGAGGAGAAAGAACGAGCAGAGCGATCAGAAAAAATCAGACAGGAAAAAGAGGAGCAACGGAGGCAAGAAGAGAAAGAACGTAGACAAGAAGAGAAAGAGAAAGAGGACAAACGTAGACAAGAAGAGAAAGAGAAAGAGGAGCAAAGGAGGCAAGAAGAGAAAGAAAGGAGACAAGAGGAGAAAGAGAAAGAGGAACGACGAAGACAAGAAGAGATAGAACGATTGGAAAAGATTCGACTAGAGGAAAAAGTAAGAACAGAAAAAGCAGAAAGGATGAGACAAGATTAGATAGAAATGCAGAAGCAGCAGTTCCAACTTCAGTTAGAACAACTGAAAAAAGATCGTGACGAAGCAGAACGAAGAAGGATGGAATTAATGATAGAATACGAGAGAGCAAGGAAAAGTGATGAAGAACTACGGAAACAACAGATTGAAGAGCAAAAGGCTCGTGAAGAAGACAAGGAAACTATGCGTTTGGCAGAATTAGAAAAAGCGGAAGAAATTCGACAGGAAGAATTGAAAATGGAGAAAGAAAGTCTGGAAAGAGCGGAAAGAGAAAGGGAAGAACAAGTACAATTAGAACAAAAGAAACTCGCTCTTAAGGAAGCACAGCTCAGAGAAATGGCTATTGAAAAGGAGGAACGCAGAAAGCAGCTAGAATTGTTGCAGCAGAAGATAGAACAAGAAGAACTGCGTAGAGAGGAAGATCAAAATAGACTGAAGAAAAGAGATGAAGACGATAGAAGGAGCCGAGAGGAGTCAGAACAAAATAGGATCCGAGAAAGTGAGACAATGGTGTCTAAGATTAAGAAGATAGGTGATGCAATGAAACACGTGTTACCTAAGATGCCATATGATATGATGGAAGTACCATTATATTTTGAGACAGTTGAGAATGCATTCAACAGTTTTACGGTGGAAAAGCAGTTTTGGGTCAAATTGCTGTTACCATTAATGACACCAAGAGCGAGAACAGTGCTAAACCGATTGTCTTTTGATGATCTAGACAATTACGATGTAGTGAAAGAGCATTTACTGAAAGAATTTAAATTGACAGCGAGAGAATATCGATCACGATTTGTAGATGCGAAGAAAACGGCAGAGGAGACATACACTATGTTTACAGCAAGATTGAAGAATTTGTTAAACTATTATGTCAGAAGTAGGCGAGTGGGAAAAAACTGAGAAGTTGTTTGATCTGTTGGTGGCGTATAAGTTGAAAGAATGTCTACCACCGGGTCCACTACAGTTTGTACTTGCAAAAGAGGGTACTGAATGCTTGGAAGCTAGTAACGTTGCAGATCTCGCAGACATACATGTAAATAATCGAATTGGTGTAATGTTTCACGATAAACCGAAATATGAAGCATGGGGTAATAGTTCAAAGCAAACCAGGTGGAACAGTAATAGCAAAGAAACAGGAAACCAAGCCAGAAGTAATGAAGTAAGGAAAGATAGTTATCACGGAAGACAGTTTGGGCAAGATAGGAAGGAGGCAATGGGAGACAGACAAATCTACAGTCGAACTCCAGTGATGGGACGCCAAAGAGAAGGCAATGCAGCATACACTCCGTACAACAATTACAGGCGGGAAAGCACCGAACAGACAAGTATTGTTAGAAAACGATGCCATAATTGCCAGTCAGACAGACATTTGGTGAAGGATTGCCAAGTACCACCCAGAATGACAAATCTGAGAAATAGATTTACTCGAAGTGCAGAAAACCTCAGAGTAAATCAGATTCAAGTAATGAATGCACCTAATCAGCTGGAAGAACAAGACAACCGCGAAACGGAAGTGAAGTCAGTCATGAAGTGCACGCCTCAGTTTACTATACAGAGAGAAGTGGTAAAGTCTGCTCCCATCACAGAAATTGGTCGAGAAACTGAAAGTAAAGATGATTGTCAACGTATGAAGAAGACTTTACTGCAGCATGTGAATGTAGAGATACGTGGAAATGATGACAGTTGTCATCCCGTGCAGGTCCAGGCATTGATTGACTCTGGTACTGAGATTCCAGTAATCAATGAAGAATTGTTGAAAGGAGCAATCGTAGAAGAAATTGGCAGGGTACATTTGCAATGTGTCGCTGGTGAGCCCATTCCAGCTAAGTTGGTGAAAATAGAAGTGCGGATGAGTTGTCATAACGTACACGAAGGAGGAGATTTGAAGGACAAGGGAGTAAATATCGCGCCATATTTAACTTTGGTATGTGCCAGCATTCCGGCAGTTTTGTGTAAGGATAACAAAGAAAAGTTCTTGCTACATCCAGAGATAATCGCAGAACTGAAGGAGATTCCACCAGTGAGTGTGCTGCAAGGAGAACTACAAGCGAATGTGACTACGAGAGCACAGAGTCGGAGAAGAGAAGTGGAAGAAGGAGAACAGGAAAAGCTAAATGAAAGTTTGCCAGATGATGACACAGAAAGCGAGGATGAACAAAGTGTTCAAGAAGAAGAAGAAGGAGTAACATCCGGGAACAATGAAATAGAAGAAGAGATGGTTGCATGTGAATGTGATGATTATGATGAGTCTGGAAGCGATAGTGAAGTGGATACGAGTCTGAGAGATTTGTTTGCTGAGAATACGAATGATGAAAGACAATTGGCAGATGCAAAGAAATTTGAAGAACAGCAGAGAAATGACGAGTCACTGAAGTCGTGGTGGAAGATAGCTGAAGACAAAGGATCAGAGTTTAGTGTGGTGAATGGGTTGATGTATAAGAGGCATCAAATGTTGGACCAGTTGGTGTACCAGTTGGTGCTACCGAAGGAAAGAAGAATTCAGGTGATGGAATTGGCACACGAGTCAGTATTCGGCGGACACTTGGGAGAAGAGAAGACAAGAGAACTATCAAGTTGTCCTTTGTGTGGCCCAGGATGCGTAAAGATGTGATGAAGTTCTGCAAGTCCTGTGAGAAGTGTCAGTTGAAAGCACGAAGTTTGGTGATGGATCGAGTACCGATCACACCAATACCAAGGGAAGATGTTCCGTTCCGCAGAATGACAATGGACGTCGTAGGACCAATCGAACCGACGTCAGCAGCAGGACATAAGTATTGCCTGTGCATCGTAGATTCATGTACAAGATGGCCGACAATCTTTTTGATGAAGTCATTGACTGCTAAGGCTGTATGCGAAGCTCTGATGAAACTGTTCATGGATGTAGGAGTTCCGTCAGTGATAACGAGTGATAGAGGAACAAATTTTACAGCCAGCCTAACGAGAGAATTTCTGAAATTGATGGGATGTTGTCCTCGATTTGATTCGCCAGGACATCCAGAGGCGGCCGGAATAGTGGAGAGATGGAATCAAACGTTCAAGAAGATGGTTCATCATGTCATTGTGGAAAATCCGAGACAGTGGCATAAAATCATCCCATTTACCGTCTGGGCATTGAGAGAAGTGCCAAATGCAACTACAGGAGTGGCACCATATCTGCTGGTCTATGGAAAGTTGCCGAGAGGGCCACTAACCATTCTTAAAGAAAGCTGGACCAAAGAGATAAATTTACCACCGAACATTGGAGTGCAACCGGCAAAGTACTTGAAGAATTTAAGAGCAGACATGGAAAAAGCATTGACATTCGCTGAGAGTTGCGCTGATGGAAAACAAAAACAATATGCCAGTCAATATAACAAAAGAGCAAAAGATAAAGAATTCGAACCAGGAGAAAATGTCATCGTGTTGTATCCAACGTCAACCAATAAACTTGTCTCACGATGGCATGGTCCATGCACTGTCTTGCAAAGAAGATCCAAATATTCGTATCTCGTGGACATGAATGAAAGTGGGCGACGGATTGTTCATGCCAACAAGATGAGAAAGTTCATCACAAGATCATTGTCGTGTGGTCTGATCGTGGAAGAGGATGACGAATTCGGATCAGTTGTAGAAATACCACTGAAAGAAGACCACTCAGAGACAAAACAGAAATCTCTCCAATTGGATTATGAACAAATTGGACACCTTACGAGCGATCAACAGAAACAATTGCTTGAAATACTAAATCGTTATGCAGACAGATTTTCTGACAAACCCGGACTATGCACATTAGTAGAACATGAAGTGGTGCTGAAACCAGACTTTCGAGAAAGAGAATTCGTGGCATATCGAATACCATTAATATACCGTGCAGAAGTGGAAAGACAAATACAAGACATGCTGAAAGAAAACATCATTCAACCATCGTCAAGCAGAATGGCAAGTTCACTTGTCATTGTCAAAAAGAAGGATGGATCCTTGAGACTGGCGTGCGACTACAGATACATTAACTCTTTTACTGAGAACTGTAGATATCCTATGCCAATCGTCAATGATGTCCTGAGCAAAGTCGGGAAATCCAAGTTTATTTCCATTATGGACTGTTGCAGTGCCTATTGGACTTGTCCTGTGAAGAAGAGTGATCAATGGAAGACTGCGTTTGTTACACATAATGGACTGTACGAATTTACGCGTGTTCCTTTTGGAATGATAAACTCTGGACGGACTTTTGTAAAAGCGATAAATATGATATTGCAACCGATTCATGAATTCACTGAACCGTATGTTGATGACATTGCTGTACATTCTGATGATTGGAACATTCATTTAAAACATTTGGAATTGTTTTTGAAACAAATAAGACTGCATAATGTAACGTTGAACTTGAAGAAATGTGTGTTTGGTAAGAGTGAGGTGAAATTCATCGGTCACCTTATAGGATCAGGGAAGAAGATGATGAATCCAGATAGGATTGACAGTTTGATTAATTTAAAGAAACCTGAAACGAAGAAGCAAGTGAAACAGGTCTTAGGATTTTTTGGGTTTTACAGACAATTTATTTGTAATTTTGCTGAAATTGCTAAACCATTGACAGACTTAACCAGTAAGAAAGTACCTGAAAACATTGTTTGGACTGAGACACATCAGAAATCCTTTGATTCACTGAAACAGATTATATTGTCAAATGTGGTTCTATATATGTTTGAGGTTGGTAAACCATTTAATTTGTACTGTGATAGCAGTGATTTTGCTGTGGGAGCTGTTCTGTCACAGGTGGACCATGAAGGGATAGAACGTCCTGTTTCATTTATCAGTCAGAAGCTGACAGATACCCAGAGGAGATGGGCGACGATTGAGAAGGAAGCCTATGCAATCATTTGGGCTTTAAACAAGTTGAAAGAAATTATTATTGGTTCTAAAATCAATGTGTTTACAGACCATAATCCTTTAGTTTATTTGACTGAATCAATGTCGAAATCTGCTAAGTTAGTCAGATGGTCATTATCGTTGCAAAATTTTGACATTCTGTTGAACTACAAGAAAGGTAAACTGAATGTAGTAGCTGATTGTTTGTCTAGACTGTAGCGTAAGATGTTTTCTGATGTAAGGCTATATTAAGAATTGTTTGCATTGTTTTAATTAAGGTACGTTCGCCAATTTTTAAAGATAATTAGCTCTCTTTAAAAGAAAGGAAAGAGGTAATGTAAGCTAATTTTGTATAGCATTATAATGGTCAGCTAATTGTTATGCAAGAGCGTACAGCTGAGGAAGGCCAGGTGCCTGGGTGGCGGGAAAGTTGCAGCGGCGCGACGTCGCCGGAGAGCGAGAGAGACAGAGACAGAGAGAAAGACAGAGAGACGGACAGAGCGGCTGAAGGAAGAGTGTACGCTAAGAGTGAGATAGGCGTATGTAGGTGTGCTAGTCAGGTGTAGAAGGTGTAGTTAGAGTGAAGAGAGAATAGGATGGCGTTTCATTGAATAGTTTGCTGTTGTTGGTGAATTTTGTGTTGATTGCAACTTTTGGAGATTTGAAGAAACAGAATACAAGAAACCGATCGTTGTTTTAAGTAAACAAGTTAAAGAACTTTAGACACTTATAAACTAGCCATTAGCTACCTCAGTTCAGTCATTAGGTTAGGCCTATAGGCTGCGCTGCTGAACTTTTGAAGAGACTGGAAAGGCGTGAGGGATAAGCTCACATTAACAAATTAAAATTAATGAACAATTGAAAAAATCAATTCCGGTTATATTATAAGATGAAAACATTAGCAGCAATATAGTAGGCCTACTCGAGCTTAGAACAGATGTTTTAGCGCTAAGCTTTGTTCGGTTAATATGCAACATACAAAGAGAATAACACATTCCAGTGTTAAAAGCAAGTGTCTTTAATATCACATTCATCGAAGGCTGCAACAATCTTGGGGAATCTTGTGGACTGCACTTCTTGAGATTTTCTGGCATATTTTATGTCCACTGAATAGCTGATTCACGCTGAAGGATGGGAAGGAATATCCTGATAATTAGCCTATGTGGTGATGACAGAACATCGCGGACTCCATTTTTTCTATTCCAACTCTCCACAAAGATTATTCTGCGTTCGTGGCAAGTCGTTGGTCGCATTCGGAGCATTAAAAACAAATCGTTGTTCAAAATTAATTTAAAACAATCAGGCCTAGATAAAATATAATCTAAATCTTATAATAATAATCTTATGTTTACCAAATCTTTCTTAATATGAACATTAATGCAATAAAAGTGTTGTTTTTGTTCCGACTGTTTAACTCAATAGGCTATGTTGCTACTACAAGTATTTTTCTCAAACAGCTGTGTTTCCAATCCCAAATATCAAAGCACTGAATAGCCTAGTTCGTATAACTTGAAATTGTTATCTGTTGTGGACATGTCCAGACTCTTTTTGTCCTGCTGAAACGTCCAAAAAACTTCGAGGGGAAGATAGACGCAGAAAAGTCGTAGGCGAAATGTCCAGAGATTTGTCTGCAATTGATGCTCTTCGAAGAGGTGCGTTCTTCGGTGCCCTTTTTGACCAGCGAAGTTCCTCAGGGGGTTGGTTATCGGACCCCTTCAATTGTATACGGCGGATCTTGATAGACTAAGTCTTGTCTCCGCAGTAGGACTGTCCTCTCATTTTTGGGCCGACGATACGTCGTAGCTATACCAAGACCGATTTCCTTTGGTGTGCCACTCGTAGGAGTTTTATTTATCAGCTCAGAAGTGAGTCATTGAATATCTGCGTTCTTGAATATCTGCGGGTTATCGGTTCGGCCTTCGACTGTGATGCGTGATCTCGCAGTTTTTAATCCAGGCGAACATGCCCATGTGAGACTGACGGTGGGAAGATACTTTCGCCAGCTGCGATTAATCAAAAGCTGCCGGAGATCACTGAGCTGCATTGAGGCTGCAAAAGCATCTGCTTTCTGCTTCGTTGTTTTCTCAGTCTATTCACTCTATTGGCTGGTGCGCCGAAGTACCTGCACAATTGACTAGTCTGTGCTGAATGCAGCGGCGAAACTCGTGTGTAAAAGGCGGAAATACGATAATAGTTTGGGGAGGAGTGGAGGCCGGGGTCAAAGCGATTGGAGATTTTTTTAGAAAGTTCATCTGTAGGCCCTATGTATATTCCACTTTAAGTGCTGGTCGATATGTACACCCAGGAATTTAGACGAGTATACTTGCGGTAAAGAAATATTTTCAATTAGTAGGTTATTATCAGGAGCAAATTGTTTTTTACTAGATCTAAAAATATGTAATTAGATTTGACTATGTTCAGTGAAAGTTTATTGGCTTTGAACCATTCACTAGCCATTTCTAGGTCGTTATTTGCTATTTTAATTAATTGTTCATTAGAGGAGTGAGAGTAAAAAGCGTTTGAATCATCAGCATATAGGATGTAATGTAAAAACGTTGCAGAATTAGGAAGGTCATTTATGTATATTAGAAATAAAAGAGGCCCCAGGATTGAGCCCTGAGGGACCCCAAAATCGATCTTTTGGAAGCAATAAAAGTACAGTACAGATATATATATATATATGTGTGTGTGTGTGTGTGTGTGGGGGGGGTGTGTGTGTGTGTTTGTATGTTTGTTCGAACTACGCAGAGTGAGGCAAAGCGGCGCTGTCAATAAGG
Source organism: Lumbricus terrestris (assembly GCA_949752735.1). NCBI lineage: Eukaryota > Metazoa > Annelida > Clitellata > Crassiclitellata > Lumbricidae > Lumbricus > Lumbricus terrestris. The sequence goes on from OX457036.1 coordinate 97,659,622, forward strand.
TGAAGAAAACATTTTTGATGCAAACTGTCTACCCTTTTATTGACTCAATTGATCCGAAACAACCTTTCATCAGGTAGTCAAAGCTCAAGTCCCGAATGTTGAAACACATTAGTTCGGCGGGATGAATATCTTAAGCAGTAGGCTATGAACAAAATAGGTGGTTACCTTACGTGAGCCTAATAAGGTTTAAATTCATGAGGTGCCGCTATAAAGCAAGGCGAAAGGCACTGGCTTATTCACCAGCTCACACGTAGGGCTCCGATTGCCCCAAAATAGCGTGTACAGAACATGGTGGAAAGGTTGTGGAGCTCATCGCAGAGGACGGTATGTGATGCAGAACATTTTGCTTCAGATACGCTTCATGAATCCGAATTCAGAGGTCGAGTCCACATTTTTGGAGCTTCGAGAGACGAACTTTTGGCAGAGCTCAGACCGAAAGAAAATCGTGCAAAGCGCTGAAACGCGACGCCAATAAATACATGTATAGTCACTGTGACCGAGTGATGTGGTCTTTCGGACGGTCTGAGTTCGACCTAGCAAAACGTAAATAGATATTGAAGACATAATAATGGTAACAGTAAAAATAATTACGCCAATTTATATGGCGCCGTAAGGAAGCCATGCTGTTGCTTGTAGGAAGTAAGAATAACGTTATACAAGGGATCTCGGTTTGGATGTTTGTTTCCAGCGATTCGTAAACTGTATAGGCAGGGTTGCAAAGAGAAGTAGGCTACTACAATCAATAAGCAGAAGAAAGCATCGGTGGTTGGGCCACATACTAAGAGAAGAGGGTATGCTTTTGACGCTGTTGGAGGGTCGTATGGAAGGGAAGGCAACGAGAGGCAGAAGAAGATTAAATATGCTGAGTGATCTCGATGATGGAGTTACACATGATCGCACAAAGAGGAGGGCGCAGGACAAGACAGAGAGGGTTGGAGGAGGTCCGAGGGGAACACGAGATCGTCCATGTCACAAACCTGCTCAACAACAGAGGACTGAAAAGAGATTGGCCTATAATACATTGTGCGCCGAATAGCAGCTCTTCAAAACAGAAGCATCTCATGAAATCACTCAACCGACATCAAGTTGGCGTTGCTCGAGACCAGCAGGATAAAGGCGGTTCTCACAAATCTTCGAAGTTCCCACGTTACACTATAAAATCTATATAGCCTACAAGTATGCATGCATAATCTACATAAAGTATCACTACAAGTTTGCAGGCATAAAGTACATAAAGTACGCCTACAAGTATGCAACTATGCATGCATAACATACATAAAGTATAATAATAATAATAATAATAATAATAATAACGACAATTTATATGGCGCCGTAACGCGGCCATACCGCTACAAGGGCGCCTCACAAACGGCCAACTGCGGGAGGAGTTTTCCCCGTCGTATTTAAAGAAATAACAACGTTAAATCTTTTCAATAAAGTATATTATATCTTCTCGTTGTGTTCTTCCATTTATCCGTCCAGTCACCATCATACCTATCTCGACACTGTTCACCTGCTATTATTACACGTATATCACAACAGAAAAATAAGTATGTACCCAGCCCTGCCAGAACAATCCTGACATACGCCCATTGCATTTAAGACAATGTTCTGGGTAGAACAATAAAAGTTTAAAAATATAGTAAAACTAGAACATTGTCTAGTAGAGTTCCAAACCAGATAAACACACAACAATATCACCTAAATTAAACACACAGTAACAAATAACACTATAATATATACGAAAAACATTAGGCTCTAACCTAACAAAACAAAATCTGACTACCCTCAGATGTAAACAAAATAACAACAGAAAAACATGACTTAATTAAACCTTAACTAATCTAACAACATAACCTAGTTATATAGACCTAACCTAGTGTCGGTCTTATCCAAAGCTAAACTGAACTACAACCTCATACCTTAAAACAACCTTGAAAGTGCATCACAGTTTTTATTAGAAGTACCCCTACGATGCTTAATTTCAATGTCAAAGGGTTGTAAGGATAACAGCCAGCGTGTCAACTTAGAATTATTAGGTGCACAAGCTGTCAAATATTTCAATGGGTTATGATCAGTATATAGCAATATTTTAGCACCTATTAAATAATGCTCAAACCGTTGTAAAGCAAAAATAACAGCATAACTTTCCTTTTCAATTGTACTCCACCTTTGCTGAGTTTCAGACAGCTTACGTGATGCATATGCAATAGGCCTTTCACATCCATCCCTTAATTGAGCTAAACAAACCCCTACTGCATAATCTGAAGCATCAGTCTGAACAATAAAAGGATCATGAAAGTCTGGTGCAATTAAGACATGAGAACTCATCAAAGCCTCCTTTAATCTTATAAACGCATCATAAGCTTTACTAGGACAATCCAAACAAAACATATTACGACTTTTAGTCAACTCAGTTAATGGCAATGCAACCTCTGCATAACTAGGAATAAAAGCTCTATAATATCCGCATAATCCTAGAAAATGTCTCAACTCCTTCTTGGTGTTTGGAAGTGGTATATTTTGTATAGCTGAAACTTTATCCTGATCCACTTCCTTCACTCCAGAACCCAATAAATGGCCTAACCATTTTACTTTAGCTTTACCAAACACACACTTAGAAAGTTTAAGAGTCAAACCAGATTTTTGAATCGAAAACAATACATCTTCCAAATGTTTTAAATGTTCTTTCCACGATTCAGAATGAATAGCAAAGTCATCAATATAGGCATCAGCATAATCAGAGTGTGGCTCCAAAATCTTATTGGCAATACGCTGGTAAGTAGCACTAGCTCCCTTCAATCCAAAAGGCATCCTCAGCCACTGATACATTCCTCTATGCGTGACAAAAGCAGTAAGTTCCTTAGAATCTTCCTGCATTGGCACCTGCCAATACCCAGACGAACAATCAAGAGTTGTAATGTATTTAGCACTAGCCACTTGATTAATCAAATCTTCAGTTTGACACATAGGAAAACAATCGGAAAGTGAAAAAGAATTTAATCCCCTATAATCACAACAAAGCCTAAGACTTTTACCATCCGCCTTCCTCACACAAACAACAGGATGAGCCCAAGGACTGTTTGATTCCTCAATCAGTCCATCAGCCAACAGCTGAGTGATTTGACGGTCAACCTCTCCTTTAAATAATTGGGGTATCCTATATGGTTTCTGCCTACGTGGATGAACCTCCCCTTGTAACCTTATGGAATGTGTTCCCAACTCACATAACCCTGGTTTATCATCAAATAAAGATGTAAATTTCTGTAAAAGTTTTCGCAACTCCTGTTGCTGATCCAAATCCAGATGTGTAAAGTCAATTTGATCAAAAATAGTAGTCCTGTCTATCGTCTCGGTCACATCTACTGGTTGACAGTCTACCCGACCAAAATCCTCTTCACCATCACATATTAACCCAACCGCACTCACCCTCGGATTAAAACGTCTCAGGAAGTTAGCATGTAACGTTCTTTCACCTCCATCAGGCCTTTGGACCAAATAACTGTATGCTGAAATCTTCCTTGTAATAACTCCTGGTCCAATCCATCTAGAACTCAATTTATCAGAGCAATCCTTCTCAAGTATCACAACCTGATCTCCAATCTCAAATGTCTTGTCCTTAGATCTTAAATTGTAGTAATGAGCATAGCTCTTCTGTGCTTCCTTAGAATGCTCTTCAGCTAAGTCTTTTGATAACTGCATTTGCTTCTTCAACCTCTGCATATACTTACTGGTATTCGCCAACTCCCAAGGGGCAATTTGATCACCTGTCCATGTTTCCTTCAATATCGTCAATGGACCCCGACCAATCTGACCATAAACCATCATGAAAGGACTAACCCCTGTCGTGGCATTAGGCAACTCCCTATAAGCCCACAACAAAAATGGCAATTCCTTTTCCCAGCCCTTAGGTCTTGCTTTTACCACTTGATGTAACATATTCTTCAACGTTTGATTCCAGCGTTCCACAATTGCGTTCCCTTCAGGATGATAAGGAGAACTAAACCTCGGCGCACATCCTAACCTCTTCATAAACTCCTTCATCAGTTTCCCTCTAAAACTCGCCGCTCTATCTGTGACCACAACTCTGGGTACTCCCGTATAAGAAAACATCTCCAATAGAGCCTCACAGATAGCTTCCGCATTAATGGTTCTTAAAGGTCTCACATCAGGCCATTTAGTGCATTGGTCTATGACACACAATACATATTTGAAGCCTCTGGATACCTGTTCAAATGGTCCAATTATATCACAATTCACTACCTCAAATGCGTTAGTTGGTCTAACCACAGGTGTGATTGGAACCCGATCATTTGTCGTTTTCCTTCTCCTCAATTGACAACCAGTACAACTCTGACAGTATTCTTTTACCTCCTTACTCATTCCCGGCCACCAAAACGACAACTTAATTCTTTGCAGCGTTTTCCTTGACCCAAAGTGTCCTCCCCAGACACTGTCATGAGCTAAATCTACAATCTCTCTGACTTTAATTCTTGGTACCACCAATTGTTGAACACTCTGTCCTCCAACACTATCTTTATGGAATAACACTCCATCCACTGCTCTGATAGAATAACCACCCTCGTTATTCTTACCTTTTTCCCACCACTCCTTAAGTCCATCATCGGCCAATTGTTCCTTCCTCAACTGCTCCGCCGCTTTGACTAACAGTGGAGTTTCATCAACACAATCAGACACCTCCGTTCTTTGCTCGATCCCATCTGAACTGTCCATCGTAAACAAACCCTCAGCATCTTCCTCTGCTGCTGAAGTTCCACCTCCACTTGTACCTTCAACCTGTAACACATTTTTCACACACACAGCATTACATTCCTCTTCTAATGATTGGGAGTCAACCCCTCCCTCTAATGTCTGTCCTTCGTCAATTTCAATTTCAAGGTCATTAAATCCGTCATTCTGTGTTAATGCCTTATAATCATCTAACGTTAAAAGACATTCCGTATCTAACATTAGATCATCAGTCACTGCACATGTCAGTAACACTGACACCTTAGAATGTCCTTCATCAGGAACCAGCATGCAGGGTAAATTCATTAGGTTAGCTTCACTTGGAACCCCAAAAGCACCCCTTAATTTAATTTTCCCCAAAGGTTGACTGCCTTCACCTACATTAGGTAACATCCTCTTGTTAACAACAGTGATCTCACTGCCCGAATCCAATAACGCCGTGCAAGCAGATTTACCAATCTGTAACTTTACACGTGGTATACTTGACAGAGTTACACCTGAACTAACTGCCACAGCATTCCCAGCAGATATATTCAAAGCACTACATTCAAACAATGAATTCAAATCTACTACAACCTCTTCCTCACCCTTCTTATCTCTTCTGACCTTCTGAAGCTCAATAGCTTTGTCCTCGAGACAATACTCTGTTTCTCTACAGTAATCATACGGTCCATATTCCATCTCCCAAGAATTACAAAACCCTTTCCCTTCATACCATTCTCCTGTATTGTCCGGTTCAACCTTGACCAAGCATACACCTGCTTCCTTGACCTCACCTTCAACCTCAACCTGGTTAACCCTTGCTACCCCGGGATTTACCTTGGTTTTATTTCTGGGACAATTTGCTTTGAAATGATGTTCCGATAAACAAATGAAACATTTTGGCTTCTCAAATTTCATGGTTCTCTGTCCCTTGTTCCTCCCCAAAGAATTATCGTTAAACTTCTGGAACTGGGGTCTCTTCTCCACCCCTTTGCCATCCCTCTGATAATTCTGAAAAGACCTGCCTTCCCCGAACTTCGGTGGAAATTTAAACCCAATTTCCTTTACATTTTGGCCCTCAGACAAGTTAATCGAAAAAATGTCCGAAAGTTCGGCTAACTTGATGGGCTCAATCCAGCTATCACTTTCTTTAGCAATCACATGAGACCGTAAAACAAATGGCATGCACTCCTTCATCTTATCTGCCACCCACAAATCTTGAATCTTTTGAAAATTATCAACTTCCCTAGATTCCAGATAAAACCTAAGATAAGTGCGAAGTCTGGTCGCAAATTGCATCCATGACTCGTTTGCCAGTTTTTCTGCCTTAGTGAACTGACCCTTATATTGCTGCGGGGTCAACCGAAATTCACGTAGCAAGGCCACCTTTAATTTTGCATATGAAGTCAATTGATCCACAGGTAACCTTCGAATTAACTTCTTAGCTTTTTCAGAGAAGAAAGGCATAAGCAAAGCACATTTCAAATCATCAGGCACTTGGTATATAGCAAACATACTCTCTACTGATTCAAGATACAACGGCAACTCAACATCCTCAGTAGGCATTTTAGGCAACACGTTTTTCAGAATGTCCCCAAATTTCTTAATTTTAGTTCCCATAGCCTCTTCTTCTCTTGTCTTTCTATCCCGTTCTCTCTTTGCTTCTTCTCTCATCTTTTCTTGACTGTGAATTTGACTATCCAACAGTTTTGTCTGCCACTCTCTTTGCTCTCTCCTTATTTCTTCTTCCTGTGCACATATAAATTCTCTCTGTCTTTCCTCTCTTTCATTCTGTTCTCTCCTCACCTGTTCTTCATATTTCATCCTACTCTCCCTCTGTTCTTTCTTCACCTGTTCCTCACGTTCCATCATAATTTCCCTCTGCTCCATCATAATTTCCCTCTGTTCTTTTCTGTGCCTTTCATCTCGTTCCATCATAATTTCCCTCTGCTCCATCATAATTTCCCTCTGTCGTTCTTCTCTGTCCATCATCATCTGCATCATCTCCACCATTGTCATCTCTTTTACCACTTTCTTAGGTAAAACACCTTCCTTTAAACCCTTTGCCACCAAACACAATTCAATAAGCTGTTCCTTGTTTAAAGTTACAATGGTGTCCACATCTGAACCAGCTTTAACTAACAAACCAATTAATGCATCTGCAATAAAAAACTTCAGTTTCTCACGTTCTTCTTCCATGTTGTGTTAATAGACCCACAAAAACTAATGACAGAACAAGACAAGAACCAATGATACCCTCCAGGAAAAATCCTTAGATATTGTCCTTGCTTCCGAATCCAGATGGCGTAGAAATGGTGTAGATAGGCACAATGGTGTAGAAACGTTGACTCCAATGTCATTGACACCACAACACTTGACTTGGTTGCAATATAGTTCCTTAACTCTTCACTGTCCACTCATGAAAAGTTCGCCAAAGGGACCAGAAATGTTGAACCCGACCCACAACCAGAGCTACAGCTGCGTCGTCAGAGGATAGCCTGAATCCACACTTCGGTGTGCAACGGTCGGTGTGGCGAATTTATTCTCCCGCATATCGGAAGACGATGGCGAGGAAGGTTTAAATTCCAGCCCTGCGGACTGGTTTACTGTGTGAGCTGGTAGGCCGCTTCCTCTGTGAACTTCAGAGGACGGGAGCGGTCTGGTGTCCAACGCAGGAAAATGACTTCAAGACGAAGCGCTGACACAACCCCACAGTTTCTCCGAATATCCCGATGACCTTCACCGTGTAACGTTCAACACAGTAAAATGAATTCCCGACGAGACGAAAACACCACAGTTTCTCCGAATATCCCGATGACCTTCACCGTGTAACGTTCCACACAGGAAAATTGAATTCACGACGAGACGAAAACCACAGTCTCTCCGAATATCCCGATGACCTTCACCGTATAACCTTCCACGCAGGAAAAATGAATTCACGACGAGACGAAAACCACAGTCTCTCCGAATATCCCGATGACCTTCACCGTGTCACCTTCTACGCAGAAAAAATGAATTCACGCCGAGACGAAAACCACAGTCTCTCCGAATATCCCGATGACCTTAATCCTGGTCTGTCTCGGACAATATCCTGGTCACGGCACCAAATGTGAGGAGTTTTCCCCGTCGTATTTAAAGAAATAACAACGTTAAATCTTTTCAATAAAGTATATTATATCTTCTCGTTGTGTTCTTCCATTTATCCGTCCAGTCACCATCATACCTATCTCGACACTGTTCACCTGCTATTATTACACGTATATCACAACAGAAAAATAAGTATGTACCCAGCCCTGCCAGAACAATCCTGACATACGCCTTAGCAAACAGATAAGTTTTAAGCTTTGTTTTGAAAGAGTCCACTGAGGCGGCCAATCTAATGTCCGGTGGAAGACTGTTCCAGCATCTGGGACCAGCAACCGAGAATGCGCGGTCGCCGAAACGTGTCCTCATCCTCCGTACACGGAGGTCGGTCTTCCCAAGCGACCTGAGTCGCAGCCCGGAAGCGGAGGAATGGGTCTCGGAACAGTAGTCGCGGATGTATTCAGGCGCAGTCCCATGAAGCGAGTTGTAGACCAGCAAACTGAGCTTGAACTCAATTCGGAACGGGACAGGCAGCCAATGCAAGACGTCGCGTAGGAGTGGTGTAACATGATCATATTTTCTCCTATTACAAATGAGCTTGGCCGCGGCATTGAGCACCGACTGAAGTCCGTCCAAAAGACACGCAGGCGCTCCGGCCAGCAGACTGTTACAGCGGTCCACTTGAGAGATGACGAAAGCAGCGACAGCTGCTCTAGCGGCCTCGAAAGGCAAGGACTTGATACAGCTCCTGATGAGACGGAGCTGGCGAAAACAGCTGCTGACCGTCCTAGCCACATGGCGCCTCATGGACAAGTCAGACTCCAGCACAACGCCCAGATCACGCACCGAGGTCGAAGGCGTGATCGAAGCCCCGCAGACGCTGAGCGCACCGGTGTCAAGATGAAGGCACCGTCTACTGGTTGCGCACCACATAAAGTCTGTCTTCTCGGGGTTGAGCCGCAGTCTGTTCGATCTCATCCACTCTGCGATCCGCTCAATACCAAGCTCCATTCGCTGCCGCTGGTGTACAGCCGTTGATGGAGGTCCTGACGTGTAGAGCTGCGTGTCGTCGGCATAGAAGTGTGATGACAGGCCGAGACTCGTGGCAAGTTCTCCCACGTCGGCCGTGTAGAGTAGGAAAAGCAGCGGACCGAGCACGGAGCCCTGAGGGACTCCACAGACGAGGGAGCGGACGGATGAAAAAACCCCGTCGAAGAGCACTGACTGTTGGCGACCACTGAGGTAGGAGCGGAGCCAGTCGAGCACGACCGATCGGATCCCGAATGTTCTTGATAAGCGCTCAACCAAGATGTCGTGGTCGACGGTATCGAACGCGGCTGAAAGGTCCAGCAGACCGAGCAGAGCGTGGTTACCTGCGTCGATCGCCTCGATGATGTCATTGACTACCTTCAGTACAAGTATGCAACTATGCATGCATAAATTAAAATAAAGTATACCTACAAGTATGCAACTGTGGCGTCCGACCCTCGTCCCCAGACAACGCTTGCGACACTTCCCTTCGACCGTTTTTAAGACTGAAAACAGTTTGAAAGGTGTCGAATAATCAAGCTTCAAGATTGTTGGACCAGCCACAGAGAAGAAATGGCTCTGCATTGTCAAAGTAAGAGTGAAAGTAACCATTGAGTCACCACTAACAGCAGAGTGCAGTGTGCGGAGGCCTATGCAAGTGGAAAGTGGGAGGCAGAGCGCCCGCAGATAAGACGGTGCTTAGCCTGAGAAGCATCGCCACGCAAAAGATGCAGTCCTGAATGAAATGTCCTGCGGGAAAGGAAAGGCTAAACAGTAAAGTACCAAGTCAAGCTGCTACTCCAAGTTGTCTAGTTGGTAGTGCTGCTAAACTTTTAAGACTTCCGAAAATGGCGTGTGCTCATTGTCGGAAAGAGAATTAGGTTGAGAGCTCCTAAATTTAGCATGCCACCAAAACAATTTTGAAATCATGTTGAAGAAGGTCTTACGTTCTTATGATACATCCACGTTCTTCCAATATGGAGCAATCAAGTCGCTTTAAAGATTTCCGGCCCATTATATATCAGGCCACCTTTTCCACACCCACAGAGGATGAGCAGATGACGACCAGGCCCCATGGAAGGACGAGGTTATTGAGTTTGCGGTGATGATTACTGATGAACTGCTTGAGCTCTCTGCCATTTTCTCAGTGACATTCCACCACATCGAACATGTTACCGCTATCCAGCAGCTGTGCGTCGGGCTTTATGATGGTCAGAGCCATTTACACATTTAAAATGTGGATGTTCCTCTCACAATATGAACCTTGACACGGTCTGCTGCCAGTATCAACGAAATCACGGAAGTCTCGTGTCTTTCATTTGGCGAACAAGTCTGGAAGTATCTGAAGGAAGTGTCACTCTTTGTGACTCACATAATAGTGTAGAGACTTGGACTAATGCATTGCGTGGACGCACTGTGTGTTGACAGCCTTAGGCCGCTTTATTTTTGTCCGCCTGCTTGTCTGCCTCCGTCCGCGCTCTGTCTACTATAAAAAGGCCGGATTCCGCTGTTCGCCACCGACTTTCCTGTTGGCCACGAAGCTGACTAGAGAGCCTGGCACTTGACACACGGTAAAACGTGAGTTCAGGTGGTGAATGACTACAGACTTTCGGACGGCCTAGAAGCTGACTGATTGTCCGCCTCTCGACACACGGTAAAACGTGAGTCCGAGTGGTGCCTGACGACACGACGTTCGGGAAGCCGCAAGAGCTGACTGATCGATCGACTCTCGACACACGGTAAAACGTGAGTCCGAGAGGGGACTGACTACCAACTCCTGGTAAGGCCAACGAAGCTAACCAGAGAGGCTGGCACTTGATGCACGGTAAAACGTGGGTTGAGTGGTGACTGATTGTGAGAGTGGGTGTCGCGGCTCCTATTGACCCTGGGCACTTAAGCTCGGTCTAGGGGTTCCCTACTCTCATTAGAGGGGTTCGAACCCTCCGACGGCTGACAATTGACTGTGATGGTTACCTTCTCAGCCTCCGGCTGAAGACTATTGCTACGGTTACCTTCTCAGCCTCCGGCTGAAGACTATTGCTACGGTTACCTTCTCAGCCTCCGGCTGAAGACTATTGCTACGGTTACCTTCTCAGCCTCCGGCTGAAGACTATTGCTACGGTTACCTTCTCAGCCTCCGGCTGAAGACTATTGCTACGGTGACTGACAGACGAGTAACTGACGATATTCGACTACTGTTGACGGGTAGGACAGTTGACTCCGACCGTGGGAGGGATCCCTGAGAACTATAGGGGTTGCTGCGGTCCACATTTGGCTCCATTTCTAGTATCGTTCTGTTCTGTTCTGTTTCGCTTGTACCTTAATCGCCTTGTGTTTGGAAACCAATAAACGTGTATTAAACCTTAACCTGGTTAGTCTTTAGTCAACCGCTAAAGCCGGACCCGGATATATTTTACGGGCTAGGGGTGGTGTTTTGGTCTCCTGGTGTAATTTGCCCAACTAGTTCCGCTACATATTGGTACCCGGTAAGTGGGGTGATTCTTGGTTTCCTTTGGTGGTTTTGGCCTTCGACAAAACTGGAACTTGGGGTGGCAGACTTTGACTCTGACGGACTGACAATGATGTGGAACGGTCAGACGGAAGAAACTGTTCCTGGTTACCTGGTTACTTCGTCGCCAGACGCCGGACGACGAAAGGACCTCCTGGTGGACTACGAGGTAGAATCCAGCCGTTTCCTGACGAAGATTGATTTCGCCGATTCGCCGAAGAAGGACCGCAAGAGTATACTGATCCCGGAGAGAGACGTCAGCGTCCTGGAGACAAGGGTCATGGAGAAAGTCGGTCGCATGATCGGAGACCGAAAGAGTCCGATGAAACCGGGAAAGTTCGATGGAACCGGATCTCTCGAATCATTCCTGGCGCAATTCGACGTGTGTGCGAGACACAACCGATGGACTGCAGATGATAAGGTCGATTTCCTCCGCTGCTCGTTAGAGAAGGCGGCAACACAGTTGCTCTGGGATTTCGGAGCCAGGACAGAAATCACATACGAACAGCTCGTCGAAAGATTACGGCAACGTTATGGCGCAGAGGGTCAAGCTGAAACCTTCCGGGCCCAATTGTATTATCTCCGACAGAGAGCAGACGAGACGCTTGGGGACCTGCTGCACGACATTAGAAGACTTGTCGTCCTCGCTTATCCGGTGCCGTCCAATGAGACAACAGAGATCGTCGCGAAGGACGCTTTCCTCGAAGCGATCCGGGACCGGGAATTGTCTCTCAAGGTGAGGGAACGTGAACCAAAAACGATTGACGAAGCCTACAGAACCGCGTTACGTCTCGCCGCCTATCAGCAGACATCGGAATTGGAAGATCGACGGAGACCAGCCAATCGGGTGAGAGCGACACAGGAAGGTGACGCCGGAGGACAGCTTCAGTCTCAGCTGGACGACTTCTTCACTGCCCAGCGCAAGTGGCAGCAGGACATGGAAGGAAGAATCTGCCGACAGCTGGAGGAACTCCGAGGCTCGAACAGGACGAACTACAACTCCGCGCCGATGGTTCCGCCGACCATTCCGTCTCAAGGTAACGCATCAGGAAGTCTGGGACGTGGGTCGACCTGCTTCAAATGCGGGTCCCCAGGGCACTATGCACGCCAGTGCCGACAACGTCGACCGTTCCCCAACCGTCGGAACGACGATGAACGCGACTTGGGTCAGCCGACGACCGAGCGGAACGAAGAGACCGTCATCAACCATACAACGAGAGACAGAGCAACAGGCGTGACGAACAACGCGATCTACATCCATGGTGTGATCAACGGACAGCAAAGAACGTGCCTGGTAGACACTGGGTCGGAGGTAAGCCTGGTTCCCTCGTCTGATGTGGATGGTTTGCTGCTCCAGCCTAGTAATCGCATTCTCTTGGCTGCTAACGGAACGCAGATAAGGGTTTTGGGTCAGGTTGATGTCCCAATTAGGATTTCTAGAGGCTTTTCTATTGAGACTAATTTTCTCGTCTCTGATCAGATTGGTGAACCAATGCTTGGGATGGATTGGTTGAGACAACACCGATGTCGACTTGGTTTTGGTCAGGGTGCACTCTTTGTTGGTAGACGCCGCATTCCTTTGGTTAAGGGCAATGGGTCGCTTTGGTGTCGCAGGGTTATTGTTGCAGAGGAGACAACTGTTCTTCCTCGTTCGCAGTGCGATATTCCTTGCAAAATGCAATACCGTGATTTGACGACCACAGCTGAAGCATGGATGACTGAATCAAAAGAAGTTCGACCTGGATTGCATGTAGCTAGAGTTGTGCTGAATGATGATGATGATAAAATGTGTATTCGTGTGGTGAATTTAAATGAACAGCCTGCTATGTTAACTGCTGACTTGATGTTGGGTGATTTGCACCCCGTAAATGTTGAAGTAAGGGAAGGCAGTGATAGACAGACGGGTCCAGAAGCACAGTTAGTGGAAAAATTGATGGAAGATGTTTCTGAAGATGTTTCGGCTGAGGTGAAAGAACGTCTGAGGAATTTGCTGGTCGAGTATGAATGCATTTTCTCGACCACTGACCATGACTTGGGAAGGACCATGATTACTCAGCATAGGATCGATACCGGGGACTCTCATCCGGTGAGACAACCGTTGAGGAGGCAACCGCTTCCCTATCAGGCTACCATTGATGCGCAACTAGAGCAAATGTTGGTAACTGGAGTTGTGGAACCAGACGGGGACGGACGAACGTATTCGACCTACGCGGCTGAATTATTGGAAAAGTTCGAAGGAGCTCATCGCGCTGCACGCCAAAGTCTCAAGAAAAGCGCTGAGCGACGTAAGCACAGCTACGACTTACGCGTACGACCAGCGAAATTTGAAGCAGGAGACTGGGTCTACTACTTCAGTCCGCGGAAGTTTGTGGGACGCAGTCCAAAGTTCCAGCGTAACTTCACGGGTCCTTGGATGGTTGTGCGGGCGTGTGGCCCCGTCAACTACCTTCTCCAGAAATCGCCAAGAGCTAAACCCTTCGTGGCGCATGTTGACAAGCTCCGTCATTGCTATGGACGGACAAAAGGACAGTGGAACGAGTCGCCTGCAAAGACGAACGAAGGATCATACGTCGAAGCAACGGACAGCGCTACAGCTTCTTCCAGCCGTCAGCCGCGTCACCGCTGGAAAGAAACACTTACGAAGGAAGCCTCTTCGGGACGACGACGTACCGACGTCAGCGATGGTGCGACGGCTTTTGCCGTCGACCGGCCAAGTACCAGGTCCTTTGCATCGCGAGGAGAAGCAGGAGAAGCAACAGAAGCAACGGAAGCAGATTCGGGCGGAGCAACGACGGTCTCAAGCAGACCTCGTCGGGCCGTTCGTCGGCCTGTCCGGTTCCAGTAAAGTGTACGGGGATGACGGCGCACGTTTCCTCTACGTCCGCGACGTCTACTCCTCTTCGTGCGCGCATGGACGTGCGCGTGGCTTCATCGTCGGCGCGCTTGTGTGCGCGCGTGCTTCCTCGACGCCTACTCCTCGTCGTCTACTCCTCCTCGTGCGCGCATGGGTGTGCGCGCGTTTCCTCGTCGTCTACTCCTCCTCGGCGCGCTTGTCTGCGCGCGTTTCCTCTTCGTGCACGCATGGGTGTGCGTGCGAGCTTTTCGTCGGCGCACGTGTTTACGTGCGAGCGCGCCTCGATGCGCCGATGTCATCTTCCCGCCTACGGCTGCCTAGCAGCATCGATCTGCCTGGGTCGCGCGCGTGCGTGTCCCGTTCGCCTATAAAAGAACCTCTCTGGCCGCTGATCTGCGTCAGTTGAAGAAATGGCAACCAAGGAGATTCGTCGCTGTTCCGGCTGCGGTCAAGTTTTTGCGGGGTCACAAGCATCTCAAAGGATCTTGCAACATGAAGCAAAGTGCCGCGTTCTTCGGATTCGCTCCGCCAGACTCGTCTCGACGGCGCCTGCTGCCCTGGCAGCCGAACCGGTCGCTGGTACGCATGGACCGGGTGAACAGTCTAACGTCTCGCTTGGATCCGATACCGACTTCCCTCTAAGCGTGCCCGACCCGGTTTTGGACTCTGTTCCAGATTCGGTTTCCCCTCCTATGACCAGGGAGGAGACTACTCGTATTGTGAGACTGGGTAGCACGATGGCTTCAACTATGACCATCGAGCAATTCGTGCAGAGGATGTTGGACCTTTATCCTCATTGGTCCATCGACCTTCTTCGTGGAGTCTTCGACGGGTGCCTACCCTCGTCTCCTATTCCTAATCCTTCGACGACCCCGTCGAACAAGGACGTGATCTGGATCGACGACGACTAAAGAATGACTACGAAAAAGAAAAGAAAGAGAAGAATCGACCGTTTCTGTTTTGAACTTGGTGCAACCCGTGTGCGAACACTATGGACTTTTACTTAATAGTCGTAAGTACGGCTTTGCGATTTCTTTGTACTGAACTGAACTCCAATAAGTGCTGCTAATCGATTAAGTGCGATGGACACTGAATTGTTTTATTTCCTTTGCATTGAGAACAGTTTGCTGTAAACTACGTTTTTGCGAATTTTGCGATTGTGCTCGAACTTGTAAACTGTATTGAGTCGTATAGTTAAGTGGTTGGGACATTGTGTTCGTTCCCTCATGTTTTATTGTGCAATGCCGGGTTTAGTTGCTCCAAAATGGGACTTTTGGATTGCTTTTGGGGGAGGCATGTAGAGACTTGGACTAATGCATTGCGTGGACGCACTGTGTGTTGACAGCCTTAGGCCGCTTTATTTTTGTCCGCCTGCTTGTCTGCCTCCGTCCGCGCTCTGTCTACTATAAAAAGGCCGGATTCCGCTGTTCGCCACCGACTTTCCTGTTGGCCACGAAGCTGACTAGAGAGCCTGGCACTTGACACACGGTAAAACGTGAGTTCAGGTGGTGAATGACTACAGACTTTCGGACGGCCTAGAAGCTGACTGATTGTCCGCCTCTCGACACACGGTAAAACGTGAGTCCGAGTGGTGCCTGACGACACGACGTTCGGGAAGCCGCAAGAGCTGACTGATCGATCGACTCTCGACACACGGTAAAACGTGAGTCCGAGAGGGGACTGACTACCAACTCCTGGTAAGGCCAACGAAGCTAACCAGAGAGGCTGGCACTTGATGCACGGTAAAACGTGGGTTGAGTGGTGACTGATTGTGAGAGTGGGTGTCGCGGCTCCTATTGACCCTGGGCACTTAAGCTCGGTCTAGGGGTTCCCTACTCTCATTAGAGGGGTTCGAACCCTCCGACGGCTGACAATTGACTGTGATCGTTACCTTCTCAGCCTCCGGCTGAAGACTATTGCTACGGTTACCTTCTCAGCCTCCGGCTGAAGACTATTGCTACGGTTACCTTCTCAGCCTCCGGCTGAAGACTATTGCTACGGTTACCTTCTCAGCCTCCGGCTGAAGACTATTGCTACGGTTACCTTCTCAGCCTCCGGCTGAAGACTATTGCTACGGTGACTGACAGACGAGTAACTGACGATATTCGACTACTGTTGACGGGTAGGACAGTTGACTCCGACCGTGGGAGGGATCCCTGAGAACTATAGGGGTTGCTGCGGTCCACATTTGGCTCCATTTCTAGTATCGTTCTGTTCTGTTCTGTTTCGCTTGTACCTTAATCGCCTTGTGTTTGGAAACCAATAAACGTGTATTAAACCTTAACCTGGTTAGTCTTTAGTCAACCGCTAAAGCCGGACCCGGATATATTTTACGGGCTAGGGGTGGTGTTTTGGTCTCCTGGTGTAATTTGCCCAACTAGTTCCGCTACAATAGTATAATACCAAGTAGGCCTACGCCTACTGTTTCCAGAGCGCAGCGTAGTTTCTCCCAAAAATGACACTAATTTGTTATCCATGTTGTCCACCGACAAGAACAGGGAGGTTGCTAAGGTTGCCACAAACACGTTTAGTTTTCACTTCTAGGGCTTGTCTGAGTTGCTGGTTGGGCCTGCGTTTTTTGACGATCATTTTTAAGTGGATGAGGAGAGACTCGTCACAATACCCTCAAACGAAAATTCAGGTTCTGTGAGATCATTAGAACGAATTCCACCATTCCCGGAACCTGTAGCAAAACAGGACTCCACAATATATTTCCGTCGTTAAATCACTCATGACATTTTTCAACACTTTGGAACTGTCTGAAGACTTTTTACAGTATGACCCAAGCCCATATAGCCTAATTATTGGAGCTCGAATGTAGCAAAAGAGCCATGTGATTCTCAAATCCGTTAAAGTGGCTAACTGTATCGCTGAAGTTGAGTAGACACTTCAGTTCAAAAATCTAACTCTTCGCCAGCACAAAGTGCAGAACAAAGGCAGTGTTCTGGCTACAGGTCGTAGGGAAACACAAGAGGCAATGCTATGAGCCAACCAAGACGGCAACCATCTAGTTGGTAAAAATCAATGACTGATAAGTTCATCGGAAAATGTTGATATTCTCGACTACATTTTCATGACATTGTTGTCTTCTGAGTTTTGCAGTCAATGTCTTAAAACTACCAAAAAATTACTCATTCCGACATGACTGTTGTAACATTCTCTAGAAAATTAATTAAATTGCATGCCTCAGAATTTGTGGTTGACTAGTATGCATTTATTACTAACATTGCCGTTTGCCGATGTCTTGATAAGTTTGATGAAAACCATTAGGACATTATGGAAATTTCGTCAGCTCCGCGCCAGTCCTAAATATTAACATTTTCTTATAATTTTTTAACTGCGACCTACTAACACCTGGCGTCACCAAATGGTTTGTTGGAGAACAAATTTAAACCACTTTCATTTTTTAGAACCACCATATTATGGGTGTAATGCAGAGTGCTGTGTTGTACGGAATTCTATAATGGAACACGTTAAGCCAGCAATAGCCAACACACCAGTGTCTGTTGCGGCTCAACAGATAATATATGTTGGGCCGCAACAGACACTGTTATAATATATTATTATAACAAAGCGAACATTAAATTCTGACTTTGCTCTTTTATTGCTTTCATAATGTCAGAATCTGACCGACCTGTGGTCTGAATGCATAAAGAGTGACTCGACAACAGTAGAGTCCACTTATCCAATCGATGCGTAGACATCGCTCCATGAATTCACCGCATATGCTAAGCTTCGGCCTACCGTATAATTATGAAAGAAATATCGCTCCATGAATTCATCGCATATGCTAAGATCGGCCTACCGTAGGCCTATATGAAAGCAATATCGCTCCATGAATTCATCGCATACACTAAGCTTCGGCCTATATGAAAGCAATCTTCAACTGCTCCGATTCACAGTGGATTCTGCAGTGTATCCAAGTTGAAGCTGAGGTAATTAAAATTCGCAGGAAGAAACGAAGGTGAGTTTCTAAATCTAATATTATGTCTTCTTCACGGCCTCACATTTACAAAGAGCATTTGCAGAAATTCGGAGAGACTGTGTCTGTCAAAGGAGTCTCTCGTATCATCAAATCGAAAGGCAAACTGCTGAGAGCGCTGTGGTTGATCGCTGTAGTGGCCAGTCTGTGCATTCTGCTGTGGCAACTCTCAACCGTCTTCATGAAATACTTCAAATGGCCCGTTGATACCGTCATTAGCGAAAGTGATGTTCCGCCACCTTTCCCTGATGTTACATTCTGCAATACCTATCCGGTAAAAGCATTCAAAAAGTTTGCCAAAAAGATGAATTGGAGAGACTTTAAACTTCATACAGAAAAGCAAATAGACAAATTAATATCATCTGAGGAATTCGAAAGTGGTAAAAACCTTACAAGAAACGATATCGACAATCTTGGCATGCATTTTTTTTCAAAAACTGCGTATATCTCGAATTTCCCGATGATCGATGATGATTTGGAAACCGACGATGGTCTTGTACTTGACCAAACATTTTACAGCTGGCATTGGAGTGAGTTAGAATCTAAGTGCAAGAATGCTTCCATCCAACGTCGGTGGGATCCAAACTACAGCAGCTGTACAACATTGCGGTTGCCCGAGGAATGTCAGAGAGAGATTCGAGGTGTCGCTCTCATCCTGTACATAGACAACTTCCCTGAACTGGTACAGCTAGTGTACACAACTGGCCTTATTGCTTCACAAGCCACGGGAGTGGCGTTTGTGATTCATGCCCGAGGAACAGAGCCGGACCTAAGAACATCGCATTCCATTGGACCAGGAACTGAGGCAGGTATTAGTCTGTCGCCCATCATTCGTTCTCGACTTCCAAGTCCATACGGAGACTGCACCAGTCAGAAGTATATTGAAGATACAGCAGATTCCGGTGATGACGACAAATTCCTTTATACAAAAGATCTCTGCTTCGACATTTGTTTCCAGCAGCATATCATCGACGCGTGCGGATGTCTGAGCACCTCATTTCCATTCACTTCTCGTCAGAGACTGGAGACAGGTGGAATCGTATGCGGAAATCTTAGCATGCTGGAGAATAATTCCTCGTTTTCTCAGATGATGCACGGATTTCATGATTACCTATGCAGCACACAGACTGCGTTGAATTTGGACTCCTTCGAAAACAGCTGCAAAGTACAGTGCGAGGAATTGATGTACGACATGACAGTAACAACAGCTCCTTGGCCACACGTAACCGATGAACTTGCCTTTGCTAGCTCTTTTGCTGATTATCCAATATTTAAATCAAGGGCTGATTTTGAGATTTATTCCAAGATAATAGATCAGTTTTTAACTTCTGGCAATGATACGGAAACTCTGCGAGTGCTTGAAAGTGTAGATCTTATTAGGAGAAACTTTCTTCAGGTTAACATATTTTTTGACAGTCACGACTCTCTGGTGTTGAAAGATGTTCCTTCTCTGACAGCTGACAAGATGATGGGACTTATTGGAGGCAGTGTTATTTCTATTAACTGAAACTGTAACTGAAATAGCAGAATAACTGAAAAATCTTTGCCAGTTAACTGTAACTGAAACTGAAACTGAAAAATGTTGAATAACTGAAACTGTAATAGAAACTGAAAAACAATAACTGTATAACTGAAGAATCGAAAGGAGTTAACTTGAAAATAAAACAAGTGCACAGACGCAAGTCGAGAGTGCTGGCACAGCTGCACAGGAGACGACTGCGTCGTCGAGAGAAGACCAGCCACCGCCATTGAAGCGCTTCAAGCTCCTATCGCAGGATAACCGGACCAGAATCTCCTTGAGTTCAGCATTAAGAACGTCCGGTATCGATAGGGGAGCTTGATCGATACTTGGCGGAAGCAACCATTTTCAGCGGTGACCTAGATAATGGACTGTCCTTCTGGGTGGATCAACAGAGCTCCTATCCATCTCTGGCCCTGATTGCAGAAGACTTCGTATCCGCGCCTGCTTCACAGGCATACGTTGAGCGCGTCTTCTCAGTTTGTGGGGACTTGTGTGCAAGAAAGTGTAACAGATTAAGTGTTAACCTGGAACGTTGTGTGTTCCTTAAAGTCAACCGACAATATGTAAAATCAGATTGATCTCCTATTCAACTTTCTGGGAACTTTGTGCAATATGTGTGACGGTGATCAGTGTCTTAGTGGTTGTGACGTTTGAATATACACGTAATAACTGTAACTGAAACTGTAACTGAAAAATAAGAAATAACTGTAACTGAAACTGAAAAATCTCATTGCAGTTAACTGTAACTAAAACAGTAACTGAAAAATAAAAAAAAAGATAACTGTAACTGAAACTGTAACTGAAAAACCATAACTGAAATAACACTGATTGGAGGCAGTCTCAGTCTGTGGCTCGGAGTCACCATCATGACTCTTGTCGAAGTCGCAGAATTTTTCTACACGTTGTTAATCATGTACTTCAGCAAAAAGAAAGATTCTACTCAAAATCAGCCAAAAAAGATGGCTGTTCTTGCCATTGGCTAAAGCGACAATGAAATCTTTTCCACTCGTTTTGTACATCAAAACTGATATTCGGAACAATGTTAGACGTTTGACGGAGGAACATAAAATTGTTAGGCTATTAGTAATACAAAAATGGTGATTTGGCAAAACATTTACATTATAGAGATCTTTTGCATATAATACATAAACTTTGAACTATGTTGCTCTCTGAAAGTTTGGAATATTATTGTTCGATAGTCTGTCTGTTCAGAATTCAGTCGTTTTGCGATACAAAGATTGCACTGTCGTTCTTATCCTGCGTTTCTATAATCTATACTCGCCACAAATTTACCACAGAAAGAACTACCGGTAGCAGTTCACCTGTCCTCAACTTCAGCTGGAACAACTGATTCATTAGTTGACACATTGGAGAGACGAAACTTTAACGAAGCAGTACAACGTCGCCATCGAAGAGCGATAAGAAATTGCCGGAATGCTTTAGTTAGGTCTACTTAACCCTCATGCGACCAACATATTTTGCTCCTTAATATGACCAACTGGGGTCCCGTGGGACCCCAATAATTAATAACGCGTTCATTGCTTGATGCGTCAATATTGTTAAGGGTAACATATGTAAATTGCGTAAATAAGCAATGTCAGTAGTTTCTGTGAGTTAGTAATAATAATAAAAATAATCAGGACAATTTATATAGCGCAGTAACACAGCCGTCCCTTACAAGGACGCCTTACAAAGCAGCTAGCATGCGGGATAAGCCATAGCGGAGAAGTACGACAATGTTTTTGGCATGGATCTAAAAGAAGTATAGGACATTACCCCACCCCCCAAACCATTACCCTGTCATTACCCCACCATTACCTCCGTAGGACATTATCCCCCTGCCATTACACCCCGTCTGTTAGCATGTAGTTCTAGTGCATGTATGTAGGCTTGTACATAAATACATGCATACATACAAACGTACATACATACACATACACACACATACACACAAGTATGCATGCATGTATGAATGTATGTATTTATAGATGCATACAATACATACAATACATACTTACATACATACATACATACATACATACATACATACATACATACATACATACATACATACATACATACATACATACATACATACATACATACATACATACATACATACA
Source organism: Lumbricus terrestris (assembly GCA_949752735.1). Taxonomy (NCBI): domain Eukaryota; kingdom Metazoa; phylum Annelida; class Clitellata; order Crassiclitellata; family Lumbricidae; genus Lumbricus; species Lumbricus terrestris. Next base: position 97,681,456 of record OX457036.1, read on the forward strand.
TACATACATACATACATACATACATACATACATACATACATACACACTTACGTACATACATGCATGCATACATGCATACATACATACATGCATGCATACATACATACATACATACATACATGCATGTATACATACATACATACATACATACATACATACATACATAAATACATACATACATACATACATACATACATACATACATACATACATACATACATACATACATACATACATACATACATACATACATACATACATACATACATACATACATACACTAAATCTTACTAGACCAATTTTCGCTGTCATAATATCTTTCATGGAGTAGCACTCGGTTCCATGTGAAAAATCATCATGAAGCGCGGGGACCCTCGAAATATTTCATATTTAAAAAATAACCGTAAAAGTTAAACCGGATTTAATTAGATGTAAACAGTTAGCGATGTCCACGTGACAAATTCATAAAACGCCGTTAAAAAATGTTTGCTGGCAAAAAAGTTACACGAGTCGAAATGGTGCTGGGGTCCCCCAGGACCCCAGTTGGTCATTTGAGGGTTAATCCAACACTTCACCTGCAATTGGTGACTTCACGTTTTGGATACTTTTAAAATTTGAGTGAATTAAGAAAGTGGGACGTTTCAAAGATAGTTTTGACTTTGTTGAAGATTTGTATGGATGTGTCAATTAATGGCCTCGGAACAAAGTTTAATTGTTTGGTGTGTGTGATCATTTTCAAGAGGATGTTAGTTTTATGCTCAGGCAGAGTCTGGGAGATTTCCCCGTAGACATATCTCCCGTACATTGCCCACGGCAATCCACCCACGGACTCACATCGTGCAATTGCCTCCGGACTTTACCCGAAGCCATATAATTATTTTTATTTCAACAGACATCACAGTTAGTTAAATATGGTAACAAATTAAAATTAATGAACAATTGAAAAAATCAATTCCGGTTATATTATAAGATGAAAACATTAGCAGCAATATAGTAGGCCTACTCGAGCTTAGAACAGATGTTTTAGCGCTAAGCTTTGTTCGGTTAATAGGCAACATACAAAGAGAATAACACATTCTAGTGTTAAAAGCAAGTGTCTTTAATATCACATTCATCGAAGGCTGCAACAATCTTGGGGAATCTTGTGGACTGCACTTCTTGAGATTTTCTGGCATATTTTATGTCCACTGAATAGCTGGTTCACGCTGAAGGATGGGAAGGAATATCTTGATAATTAGCCTATGTGGTGATGACAGAACATCGCGGACTCAATTTTTTTAATTTCAACTCTCCACAAAGATTATTCTGCGTTCGTGGCAAGTCGTTGGTCGCATTCGGAGCATTAAAAACAAATCGTTGTTCAAAATTAATTTAAAACAATCAGGCCTAGATAAAATATAATCTAAATCTAATAATAATAATCTTATGTTTACCAAATCTTTCTTAATATGAACATTAATGCAATAAAAGTGTTGTTTTTGTTCCGACTATTTAACTCCATAGGCTATGTTGCTACTACAAGTATTTTTCTCAAACAGCTGTGTTTCCAATCCCAAATATCAAAGCACTGAATAGCCTAGTTCGTATAACTTGAAATTGTTATCTGTTGTGGACATGTCCAGACTCTTTTTGTCCTGCTGAAACGTCCAAAAAACTTCGAGGGGAAGATAGACGCAGAAAAGTCGTAGGCGAAATGTCCAGAGATGAACTTTCTAAAAAAATTCAATTGCAATTGATGTTCTTCGAAGAGGTGCGTTCTTCGGTGCCCTTTTTGACCAGCGAAGTTCCTCAGGGGTTGGTTATCGGACCCCTTCAATTGTATACGGCGGATCTTGATAGACTAAGTCTTGTCTCCGCAGTAGGACTTTCCTCTCCTTTTTGGGCCGACGATACGTCGTAGCTATACCAAGGCCGATTTCCTTTGGTGTGCCACTCGTAGGAGTTTTATTCATCAGCTCAGAAGTGAGCCATTGAATATCTGCGGCTATCTGTTCGGCCTTCGACTGTGATGCGTGATCTCGCAGTTTTTATTCCAGGCGAACATGCCCAAGTGGGACTGATGGTGGGAATATGCTTTCGCCAGCTGCGATTAATCAAAAGCTGCCGGAGATCACTGAGCTGCATTGAGGCTGCAAAAGCAGCTGCTTTCTGCTTCGTTGTTTTCTCAGTCTATTCACTCTATTGGCTGGTGCGCCGAAGTACCTGCACAATTGACTAGTCTGTGCTGAATGCAGCGGCGAAACTCGTGTGTAAAAGGCGGAAATACGATAATAGTTTGGGGAGGAGTGGAGGCCGGGGTCAAAGCGATCGGAGATTTTTTTTTATAAAGTTCATCTGTAGGCCCTATGTATATTCCATTTTAAGTGCTGGTCGATATGTACACCCAGGAATTTAGACGAGTAGATACTTGCGGTAAAGAAATATTTTCAATTAGTAGGTTATTATCAGGAGGTGGAGCAAATTGTGTCTTACTAGATCTAAAAATATATGATTAGATTTGGCTATGTTCAGTGAAAGCTTATTGGCTTTGAACCATTCACTAGCCATTTCTAGGTCGTTATTTGCTATTTTAATTAATTGTTCATAAGAGGAGTGAGAGTAAAAAGCGTTTGAATCATCAGCAAGTAGGATGTAATGTAAAAACGTTGCAGAATTAGGAAGGTCATTTATGTATATTAGAAATAAAAGAGGCCCTAGGATTGAACCCTGAGGGACCCCAAAATCAATCTTTTGGAAGCAATAAAAGTACAGTACAGATGTGTGTGTGTGTGTGTGTGTGTGTGTGTGTGTGTGTGTGTGTGTGTGTGTGTGTGTGTGTGTGTGTGTGTTTGTTCGAACTACGCAGAGTGAGGCAAAGCGGCGCTGTCAATAAGGTGAAGAAAACATTTTTGATGCAAACTGTGTATACCCTTTTATTGACTCGATTGATCCGAGACAACCTTTCATCAGGCAGTCAAAGGTTTAAGTCCCGATTGTTGAAACATATTAGTTCGGCGGGGATTGACGTCTTAAGCAGTAAGCTATGAACAAAATAAGTGGTTACCTTCCTTGAGCTTAATAAGGTTTAAATTCATGAGGTGCCGCTATAAAGCAAGGCGAAAGGCACTGGATTATTTACCAGCTCACACGTAGGGCTCCGATTGCCCCAAATAGTGTGCAAAAAACATGGTTGAAAGGCTGTGGAGCTCATCGCAGAGGGCTGTATGTGATGCAGAACATTTTGCTTCAGATGCGCTTCATGAATCCGAATTCAGAGGTCGAGTCCACATTGTTTGAGCTTCGAGAGTCGAACTTTTGGCAGAGCTCGGACCGAAAGAAAATTATTGTGCAAAGCGCTGAAACGCGACGCAAATAAATATAGTCACTGTGACCGAGTGATGTGGTCTTTCGGACGGTCCCAGTCCGAAAGAGCAAAATGCAAAAAGACATTGAAGACATACATGTAATGATGGTAACAGTAAAAAATAATTACGCCAATTTATATGGCGCCGTAAGGATGCCATGCTGTTGCTTGTAAGAAGTAAGAATAAATTTATACGAGAGATCTCGGTTTTGACGTTTGTTCCCAGCGATTCGTAAACTGTATAGGCAAGGTGGCCCATCATAAATGTCCCGACTTTGAACGCGTATAACTTCGCCAATTTTTAATATTTATTTTTACTTAATGCATCAAATTAAAGGTATTTCACCCTAGTATTAACTCTAAAAAACTCAAACTGATACTAGTTTAGGTTTTAATTATATACTTGGAACAGCGCTAGCTACCATTTTTTGTCATTACTGACGCATTATGACGCCGTTTCCCCGGGAAATTTTATCGTTTTTTGCTAAAACGCACGTAGACACGATCATTTTGGGTGTTTGTAGGGTCCCTACCATGAATATCTTCTAATCGAAAAACCACGTCCTTTCAATTTTGCCAACAGCCCTGCACTGCCATGCGCTGCTTCAGACGATTGACGCTGCCAGCCGTTTCTTTGAGTAAGAGTTGGGGAGCTCGTTGGATTTCTCGTCGACGAAATACTTTAACTTTAGGCCTATGTAATCTTTTCCAATACGTTATGCAGTGCTTATAAGACTGCCTGTTTTGTGCTAAATTTCCCTGGGAGATTTGCATGCAGGGTCTGCCCTGGTCATTATCTTGACTGCAAATGTACGCGAACGCACGAGCAATGTTAGCGGATGTGAGCGCCGTGCGCTCCGATTCCCATGGTTTGCGAGTAGAAAGTCCTGTTTTATCAATTTTCCGTAGCAGATAATACAAGGTATTGTTTATTCCATCCTCTGTTAGAATGTAAATGTAATCGCAAATTTATATAGCGGCTGTGTTATGGCTTCGACCCTGAGGGTGATATCCTTCACCACCGCTACTCCACGTTTATATTGCGACCGAGCCACCCGCAGTAAAGATCCGAGAAATTAATCTCTGACCGACCGGGAATCGAACCCGGGCCGCCGGCGCGGCGAGCGGGCTACCAACCCACTCGGCCACCGAGGATCTCTGGCCACCGAGGATCTCTGAATATTCGTTAATCATTTCAAACGAATTAAGTCCCTTATCAGTTCGCAAAATTAAGATCGAAACGCGATCATCGTCTGTCAACGGCGCCAGGTTGCGTCACAAATGACAACAAAATATGGTAGCAAGCGCTGTTCCGGGCATGTAATTAAAACCTAAACTAGTATCAGTTCGACTTTTTTAGAGTTAATACTAGAGTGAAACACCTTTAATTTGATGCAATAAGTATAAATAAATGTAACAAATTGGCGAAGTTATACCCGTGCAAAGTCGGGACATTTATGCTGGGCCACCCTGTACTACAATCAATAAGCAGAAGAAGGCATCGGTGGTTGGGCCACATACTGAGGGGAGAGGGTATGCTTTTGACGCTGTTGGTGGGTCGTATGGAGGGGAAAGCAACGAGAGGCAGAAGAAGCTTAAATATGCTGAGTGATCTCGATGATGGAGATACATATGGTCGCACCAAGAGGATGGCGCAGGACAAGACAGAGAGAGCTGGAGGAGGTCGGAGGGGAACACGAGATCGTCCATGTCACAAACCTGCTCAACAACAGAGGACTGAAAAGAGATTGGCCTATACATTGTGCGCCGAATAGCTGCTTTTCAAAAACAGAAACATTTCATGAAATCACTCGATCTACATTCAAGTTGGCGTTGCTCGAGACCAGCAGGATAAAAACGGTTCTCACCAATCTTCGAAGTTCCCACGTTACACTATAAAATCTATATAGCCTACAAGTATGCATGCATTATCTACATACAAGTATGCATTCATAACCTAAATAATAGCAGGAAGGTGTTATCAAGCAACGCATAGACTAGCCAACAAAGGATGTCGGTTTCTTCATTGTTTTGAGTGACATTGACAGAACGAAATAGAAATGCGCATATTGCCGTCCAACCGCGAATAGAAGAGAGTGTCGAAGACTACAAGGAAGACCCATTAATAACAACACATTGAATACCACAAAACCATTAGGCCCAATTATTAACATTGTTGGTCTAATACACAATATTGTTTTCTATAATGACCCACGTTCAGTGAACAATGGTCAATGATTGATAGATGGTAACTATTGTGGTCAAGAGAGAATACAAAACGAATATTTTGACTTTGCCATTTGATTGTTTTCATAATGTTGGAATTTAATCGATCTGTGGTATGGATGCATAGACTGGTTCGGCCTCAGTAGAATCAATTCGTTAGTAGCCACCGCTCCATGAATACATCGCATAAGGCATAAGCTACATGAAGGCAGTATTCAACACTGGTTCGCTTGGCTACATTGGTAAGGTCGATGGCCCCACGTCTGAATCAAGTACGCAACTCTGTGAAAGAGAGCGTGCGGGCCGCGGTTCGATTCCCGAAGGTGGCTATTTCAGAGATTCAAAAATCTCGGGCAAGCATGGTCCGTCCACGGGGACCTAAATGGCGTGGCGACACTAACCATCTTTGATATGGCAGTGTCGCTAAACATGTAACAGTCTTCAACATCGCAGATTCAGTGTATCCAAGTTGAAGCCGATGTGACTAAAGTCAGCAGTCGACTAGGCTAACTTATCACACTATTCATCATGAACAATAATTAATTAATACTCCTGGACGGCATTTAAATTTATACGGTTGCGTTGATTACATCCGAATTATGGCTTTCCAGTGGCGCTTTAGAAATTAGGAGATTACGATTACGATTACGATCCGAAGAGTGTATCGCCGATGTAACCTTATCGAGTAGAGAAAAAAAGGCATCTACACTGTGTCCGGATGAAAAGTAGTACACAACTAAAAGTGTCATAACCCGGTCAAAACTTTTAGGATTTGTCTGAAATTTTTAATACAGCAACAGTGACCATATGTACACGAGATTCCAAAGTCGTTTGCAAATATTCGCGAGTTTGCCAAATTTATGAGCGTTTGCGATGGAGCACTGAAAAATTTACTACGACATACCACCATCACTTCTACCACCATTACCACCACCACCACCACCACCACCACCACCACCACCACCACTACTACTACTACTACTACTACTACTACTACTACTACTACTACTACTACTACTACTACTACTGTTACGCGCTTACTCTGGCGCGGTTGAGGAAATCTAGGTCCCAGCTCAAAGGAGCTCTTTGAGGTAATGGGCCTCACTTTACTCTGCAGGGTTTCCTTAATGTCAATGGTAGTAGGTTCTAGTCCTAACCCGAGGTGTGAGCTTCTCTGGTAACCTTCTTCCTCAGGATGGGCCGAAATTGGACATATGTTCGCGGTGTCTGTTGAGAGCACGACAGCCCCACTAAATGGGTACTCATCTGGGTTCGAATCCTCAACATTTCCCCAAGCTCCACCACCCACTATACCATCGGTTAGGAACTTAACCCTTACATCACATTCCTCTTGCCGAGAATCTAATCGGCGTTGTTGCACAGATACAAGGTTCAGCTCATCAGCTAACTTAGTCAAGGTATAATTCTGGCGCTCCATAAATTGTTCCATTGTCCCTATTAGTTTATGCATTGAAACTAGGTCAGGCTCCGTCGAGCTGTCTGTCGTTTCTATAGCAACATTTCCTTCTGAGCATCTCTTGTCTTCTTCCTGCTCCACCTGCAGTACACTGTCTGTGTCACTGTCAGTGTCCATCTTAGTTTGACAGTAATAATCAATTCACAGTTCTCTTATCTAAGTTTTATTAAACACAGAATTAAATATGTGACTGTTCGTTATTGATTCACAAATATTAATACTCGCAGGCTGATCGATGCTAACAATAAAGTTCACTATTAAGGCCTACACAATTCAATCTATGTCTTTGCCTTAATTAAAATCTATCGGACCAGTACGCAGACTGAGTCTTACACATTTGTCAACTTATACCGATTTCAACTATCGTTCTATTATAGTAGTGCTATATCTTTAATCGATTATTAACTTTATTCAGGTTCGAACACAGAAGTTAGCGTGGCGATACTTCCCTGTTTCCACAGATATTTTGGATAGTCGCTCCCACTTCTTTCCCTTGTAAAAGTTATCGCGTCTTCTGCCAGTGACCCAATTTCACCATAGAAATCGATTCTTCGTTTAATCGATGCCACGATTATTCACGATCACTCGCAGGTGACCAATATAAATGAAGAACCTCGTCTTCAATGTTTCAGAAATCAACCGGAGTCGGAAACGGCCGCAATTACCACAATTCTCGATTTCTTCCAGCGCAGGTGTTACTCGCTTCACTTCCTCAGCCCGACTTACGCTTTTCGCTCCAACCTTGCCTAGGCAGCGAATCACAGCTCGTTTCCGGCCGCCAAAAAGGCTCGCTTACGATGCCAACCAGCTAGCGGTCGCAGGTGGTGGAATTTTCCATTAGAAAATGCATAGAAACTCGCAGTAGTCTAAAAATATCGATGACAACATCGATCTGTGCTAAACTTAGGACCACAATAGAATTAGATGCACTTATTCAAGTAAGTAAGGCAGCTCGTAGCGACCAGATTCGCTACACTACTACTACTACTACTACTACTACTACTACTACTACTACTACTACTACTACTACTACTACTACTACTACTACTACTACTACTACAGCGGCGCTCTTTCTCAGTGACTGGCACTATATCCTGGAATGTTCTCCGCGTGTGCACACCACTATGTTTCTTTCTCACTTAAAACTTCCCCACTTAGCCGTTGTTGAACTAGTAGAGTTTCTGAGTATGTTACCTTGACGGTGCACTATAATAATCTATATGAAAAGTCATTAATTATAATGGAAAAACTAATAACAATAGTAATAATAATAATTATTATCATTATCATTATTATTATTGCTATACTAATACTACTAATTATTATTATAATTAACCGATATAATATACATGGCGGACCACACTTAGCCTACATCAAATTACATCAAACATTCAGAGATCGAAATAATATAGAAGCGCATAATTTTGTCGTTATAAGTGCATAGAAGAGAGAATGAAACACTGCAACAGCCTACTACAAAGAGGACCCTTTCATAACTTTACAATGAATACCAGAAAACCACTATTAATCATTATGGGTGTAATGCACAGTGCTGTGTTGTACGGAATTCTATAATGGAACACGTTAAGCCAGCAATAGCCAACACACCAGTGTCTGTTGCGGCCCAACAGATAATATATGTTGGGCCGCAACAGACACTGTTATATTATAACAAAGCGAACATTAAATGCTGACTTTGCTCTTTTATTGCTTTCATAATGTCAGAATCTGACCGACCTGTGGTCTGAATGCATATAGAGTGACTCGACAACAGTAGAGTCCACTGATCCAATCGATGCGTAGACATCGCTCCATGAATTCATCGCATACGCTAAGCTTCGGCCTACCGTATAATAATGAAAGCAAAATCGCTCCATGAATTCATCGCATACGCTAAGCTTCGGCCTACCGTATAATAATGAAAGCAATATCGCTCCATGAATTCATCGCATACGCTAAGCTTAGGCCTATATGAAAGCAATCTTCAACTGCTCGGATTCACAGTGGATTCTGCCAAGAGTGTATTCAAGTTGAAGCTGAGGTAATTAAAATTCGCAGGAAGAAACGAAGGTGAGTTTCTAAAGCTAATATTATGTCTTCTTCACGGCCTCACATTTACAAAGAGCATTTGCAGAAATTCGGAGAGACTGTGTCTGTCAAAGGAGTCTCTCGTATCATCAAATCGAAAGGAAAACTGCTTAGAGCGTTGTGGTTGATCGCTGTAGTGGCCAGTCTGTGCATTCTGCTGTGGCAACTCTCGACTGTTTTCATGAAATACTTCAAATGGCCCGTTGATACCGTCATTAGCGAAAGTGATGATCCACCACCTTTTCCTGATGTCACATTCTGCAATACTTATCCTGTAAAAGCATTCAAAAAGTTTGCCGAAAAGATGAATTGGAGAGACTTTAAACTTCATACAGAAAAGCAAATAAACGAATTAATATCATCTGAGGAATTCGAAAGTGGTAAAAACCTAACAAGAAACGATATCGACAATCTTGGCATGCACTTTCTTTCCAAAACTGCATATTTCTCGAATTTTCCTATAATCGATGATAGTTTCGAAAATGAAGATGGTCTGGTATTTGATAAAGTATTTTACAGTTGGCATTGGAGTGAGTTAGAACCTAAGTGTCAGAATGCAACGATCCAGCGTCGGTGGGATCCAAACTACAGCAGCTGCACAACAATACATGTGACCGACGAATGTCAGAGACAGATTCGAGGTGTCGCTCTCATCCTGTACATAGACAACTTCCCTGACCTGGTGCAGCTACTGTACACAACTGGCCTTATTGCTTCACAAGCCACGGGAGTGGCGTTTGTGATTCATGCCCCAGGAACAGAACCGGACCAAAGAACATCGCATTCCATTGGACCAGGAACTGAGGCAGGTATTAGTCTGTCGCCCATCCTTCGTTCTCGACTTTCAAGTCCATACGGAGACTGCACCAATCAGAAGTATATTGAATAGGGCTGTTGTTCGATTAAAAATTTTAATCGAAATTAATCGCGCGATTAATTTTTTTAATCGCAATTAACTGCAAATTAATCGCAATACATTTCCTTCAAATAATTATTTTAATCTTACTATTTTTTAATGACCTATATATATGAAGCATAAAATTTTAGTGACTGAATGCATTCTTTCTATTGCAAACATATTTAATAACCATTGGCTTAGGCCTATTGAATTTCTACATTTAGTTTATTGAACAATTTTGTATTACAGACAGAATTGAAACACGGTTCAAATCAGTCAACTGCTCAAAATCCATTAATTTTTTTCATTTGAGCCACCTTTTAATTAAAATGGCATAGGCCTAATATAATGTAAAATTAGACAACCGTGTTCTGACTATCAAGATTAATTATTTATTCAGCTAATTGTACAGGCAGACCAGTTTATTTACATTGGTCGGTTCAAGGGATGCTCTTATTAATTAACAATAGTAGGTCTACTATTGAACCTCATTATCTAGTCACAGTTTTTCACAAGAGGTTGCGGTTCTTGCCAAACCTCGTCTCAGTTGTCCTTCTGACAGGCTTCTGTAAACATTTACCATTCGAAACCTGAAATCCATTGGTCTTCCCATCTCATATGGAATTCAACCAACGTAGTCTGACGGGGTGAGGAAAGAGGAAACAACCTTAGTGGACGATGCGATGCGGCCGATGTCGACGACTCATCGTTGGGGTTTAACGCATGTTTTGGTTCGCATGCAGGCGATAATTGAGCAAAGAATTGCTACGATAATACTCAAATTCTTTGTTGGAATATTTGCCAAAGAAAGTATATATCACTAGCTTTAAGTGTGAGCCTTCCCGTTAAAACGAGTTTTTCTGCCTCTGATTCCATTTTAATCAGATCTAATTAACGCGTACGATTAATGCGTTAAAATTTTTAATCGCAAATTTTTTTAACGCGTTAATCGCACGCGTTAACGCGATTAAATCAACAGCCCTAATATTGAAGATACAGCAGATTCCGGTGATGACGAAAAATTCCTTTATACAAAGGATCTCTGCTTCGACATTTGTTTCCAGCAGCATATCATCGACGCGTGCGGATGTCTGAGCACCTCATTTCCATTCACCAGTCGTCAGAGACTGGAGACAGATGGAATCGCATGCGGAAATTTTAGCATACTGGAGAATGCCTCGTTTTCACAGACTATGCACGGATTTCATGATTACCTATGCAGCACACAGACTGCGTTGTATTTGGACTCCTGCGAAAACAGCTGCAAAGTACAATGCGAAGAGTGGAAGTACGACATGACAGTAACAACAGCTCCTTGGCCTCACGTAACCGATGAACTTGCCTTTGCTTTCAATTTTGCTAATGATCCAATATTTAAATCAAGGGTTGATTTTGAGATTTATTCTACGATAATAGATCAGTTCGTAATTTCTGGCAATGATACGGAAACTCTGCGAGTGCTTGAAAGTGTAGATCTTATTAGGAGAAACTTTCTTCGGGTTAACATGTTTTTCGACAGTCACGACTCTCTGGTGTTGAAAGATGTTCCTTCTCTGACAGCTGACAAGATGATGGGACTTATTGGAGGCAGCCTCAGCCTGTGGCTCGGAGTATCCATCATGACTCTTGTCGAAGTCGTAGAATTTTTCTACACGTTGTTAAGCATGTATTTCAGCAAAAATAAAGATTCTACTGAAAATCAGCCAAAAAAGATGGCTGTTATTGCCATTGGCTAAAGCGACAATGAAATCTTTTCTGCTCGTTTTGTACATCAACACTGATAATATTCGGAACAATGTTAGACGTTTGACAGTGTCACATAAAATTGCTATTATTAATAAGAAAAACGACGAATTGACAAAGCATTTACATTATAGAGATCTTTTGCATATAATATACTAGCTGAATCACCCGGCGTTGCCCAGGAAATTTCGGTTTTTAGTTCCCAGCCACGCCTGACCCCGCTCCCACGCTCCCGCCTCGCCTGACCCCGCTCCCACGCCGCCCTTCTCACTTCGCCTTCCATCGGTCCCAACCCGTTCCGCCCTGGGGTGCCCGGCGTTGCCCGTGAAATTTAGTTTTTCAGTCCAACCCAGTTACAACCCGTCCGCATTTGTGCGAAACCGCGTGCAAAAAGATCTGACCTCGGCGAAAAATGAGGTTAGGAATCTATTAGTTCGTTGAAAATCGATCGGCGAAATTTATTGCGTCTTCTATACTGATACATACGACATGGTTAAGATTAATTAAGATTAATATTAATTAACGGCATAACGCTCTATAAGAATAAATCCGGCCATGACGTCAATAATGTATTGGTTTGAATCATCTGTATATATCATCGGTGGTTTCAAAGCAAATGGCGTGCTAATAAAGACCGGCGATCAACGTGCATAGCTTTCGAATCGCGTGTGAAGTTAAAATGTTGACAGCATGGGCTATACAATTAATTGACAGCTGAAAATAGTGGCGTTTAACTCCAAATTTGGGTAAGAATCGATTGCAAAATTTTTTTTAAACGAATCGCTGTAATTTCCGAGTAGGTTTCCGGACAAAATTCACGGGACATCCCACACACAGAAGGACAAACTTTGAGCTTTATATTTAAAGTAGGGCTGTTGATTTAATCGCGTTAACGCGTGCGATTAACGCGTTAAAAAAATTTGCGATTAAAAATTTTAACGCATTAATCGTACGCGTTAATTAGATCTGATTAAAATGGAATCAGAGGCAGAAAAACTCGTTTTAACGGGAAGGCTCACACTTAAAGCTAGTGATATATACTTTCTTTGGCAAATATTCCAACAAAGAATTTGAGTATTATCGTAGCAATTCTTTGCTCAATTATCGCCTGCATGCGAACCAAAACATGCGTTAAACCCCAACGATGAGTCGTCGACATCGGCCGCATCGCATCGTCCACTAAGGTTGTTTCCTCTTTCCTCACCCCGTCAGACTACGTTGGTTGAATTCCATATGAGATGGGAAGACCAATGGATTTCAGGTTTCGAATGGTAAATGTTTACAGAAGCCTGTCAGAAGGACAACTGAGACGAGGTTTGGCAAGAACCGCAACCTCTTGTGAAAAACTGTGACTAGATAATGAGGTTCAATAGTAGACCTACTATTGTTAATTAATAAGAGCATCCCTTGAACCGACCAATGTAAATAAACTGGTCTGCCTGTACAATTAGCTGAATAAATAATTAATCTTGATAGTCAGAACACGGTTGTCTAATTTTACATTATATTAGGCCTATGCCATTTTAATTAAAAGGTGGCTCAAATGAAAAAAATTAATGGATTTTGAGCAGTTGACTGATTTGAACCGTGTTTCAATTCTGTCTGTAATACAAAATTGTTCAATAAACTAAATGTAGAAATTCAATAGGCCTAAGCCAATGGTTATTAAATATGTTTGCAATAGAAAGAATGCATTCAGTCACTAAAATTTTATGCTTCATATATATAGGTCATTAAAAAATAGTAAGATTAAAATAATTATTTGAAGGAAATGTATTGCGATTAATTTGCAGTTAATTGCGATTAAAAAAATTAATCGCGCGATTAATTTCGATTAAAATTTTTAATCGAACAACAGCCCTAATTTAAAGATAAACTTTAAACCAGGTTACCCTCTGAAACTTTGGAATTGCTCGATAGGATAGTTTGTTCAGAATTGTTGAACCGTTTGCGATACAAAGGTTGCACTGTCGCTCTTTTCCAATGCTTCTTCTCGCCACAAACTGATCACAGAAAGCATTGACAGTTCACCTGTCCTCAGCTCCAGCTGGAACAACTGATTCACTAGTTAACACATTGGAGAGACGAAGCGATAAGAAATTGCCGGAATGCTTTAGTTAGGTCTACTTAATCCAACACTTCACCTGCAATTGATGATTTCACGTTGTGGATACTTTTAAAATTTGAGTGAATTAAGAAAGTGGGACGTTTCAAAGATAGTTTTGACTTTGTTGAAGATTTGTATGGATGTGTCAATTAATGGCCTCGGAACAAAGTTTAATTGTTTAGTGTGTGTGTGATCATTTTCAAGAGGATGTTAGTTTTATGCTCAGGCAGAGTCTGGGAGATTTCCCCGTAGACATATCTCCCGTACATTGCCCACGGCAATCCACCCACGGACTCACATCGTGCAATTGCCTCCGGACTTTTCCCGAAGCCATATAATCATTTTTATTTCAACAGACATCACAGTTAGTTCAATATGTTAACAAATTAAATGAACAACTGAAAAGATGAATTCAAGTTATATTATAGGATGAAAACATTAGCAGCAATATTTATAGTAAGCCTACTCGAGCTTGGAACATATTTTTTAGCGCTAAGCTTTGTTCGGTTAATAGGCAACATACAAAGAGAATAACACATTCCAGTGTTAAAAGCAAGTGTCTTTAATATCACATTCATTGAAGGCTGCAACGATCTTGGGGAATCTTGTGGACGGCACTTCTTGAGATTTTCTGGCATAGGCCTATTTATGTCCACTGAATAGCTGGTTCACGTTGAAGGATGCGAAGGAAAATCCTGATAATTAGCCTATATGGTGATGACAGAACATCGCGGACTCCATTTTTTCTATTCCAACTCTCCACAAAGATTCTTCTGCGTTCGTGGCAAGTCGTTGGTCGCATTCGGAGCATTAAAAACAAATCGTTGTTCAAAATTAATTTAAAACAATATTGAATGGACCGATAGAAAATCGTGCAAAGCTCTGAAACGCGACGCCAATAAATATAGTCACTGTGACCGAGTGATGTGGTCTTTCGAACGGTCCCAGTCAGTGTTGCCACTGAGGTTTCAGAAATAAACCCAGCTTTCCTTCCAAACCCCCCCAGAAAACCCAGACTATTATTATAAGCTATTCTAGGCCCCCCCCCTTATTCAGGTTTCCAGTCATCTTTTCTGCGTTCCCACCCTCGGAACACGTCGGGCTCATTCTATGGATTGCTTAAGACTTTTCTTTTTGACCGGGCTTGGGTCGGGAGCGCCTCTGAGTAGAGTCCTTGAAGGGGCGCTATATAAATTGCATAGATAGATAGATAGATAGATAGATAGATAGATAGATAGATAGATATATAGATAGATAGATAGATAGATAGAAATTAAGTTGGTTTATCGCTTGTTCGCAAGAGGGTTAACAAAATTTTCGTTAGAAAAGTCGAATAAAATATAATCAAAAGTTTAGAAATATCAATTGTTAAAGTTGTCAGAGACTCGGCATCCATATTGACAATAAGCTTAATCCATATATTTGTGTGCGTAAGTGCAGCGGGTCGAACCTACCAGAATTAGCGGGTTCACCACCTCAATGACCTTTCGCGTGCGCGTGCGCAGTGCTCAAGATCAGTACTACAATAGATGGTGGATTATATCAAAATTGCAAATTCGCAATGGGCGAGTCTTTAAGTTTCCGAACTTTTGGTATTTACGCCATCTATTGTAGTATTGACCTTGACCACTGCGCACGCGCACGCGAAAGGTCACTGAGGTGGTGAACTCGATTAAAGCACATAACACACGTGGCTTAAGTTTACGAAGTCCTAAAGTTGTCCGAGGTTTCCAGTCATCTTTTCTTAATGCATCAACAATCCAACGTTTTGACTACTTAATTAGAACATCAATACTGTGCAACAACTAGGCTATTATTCCATTAGAGGATTGACCTGACCTACAGTGTATATATATGTATATATATATGTCACAACGGTTTAACAAGGAGAGAGGAGTGACTTGACCTATTTTGAGATGTTAAAATGGGTTATTTTTGCGTAGAGCTATTCTTCAGGTTATAAATTATTTGTGAATTGACAATGTGAGATCTTGATTGTGGAGTTTAAAATTAAAATTAGTGGAAAAAGTATGCATCACAACCAATCTACGTTGAATTTCACAGAATATATTCATGACATTGTGTCGTAAGTACAAAATGTCAACTCACCAAAATAAACCCAGATTTTGCCCCCCCCCAAAAAGAAACCCAGACAAAGGACAAAAAACCCAGATCTAGTGGGAAAAACCCAGCTGTGGCATCACTGGACCCGGTCCGAAAGAACAAAAAATAATAGACATTGAAGTCTTTGAAGACATAATAATGGTAACAGTAAAAATAACTACACCAATTTATATGGCGCCGTAAGAAAGCAACAACTAGGCTATTATGCCTGTAAGAAGTAAGAATAACTTTACAGAAGGGATCTCGGCTTTGACGTTTGTTTCCAGCGATTCGTAAACTGCATAGGCAGGGGTGCAGATTGAACTAATACAATCAATAAGCAGAAGAAAGCATCGGTGGTTGGGCCACATACTAAGAAGAGAGGGTATGCTGGTGACGTTTTTGGAGGGTCGTATGGAGGGGAAGGCAACGAGAGGCAGAAGAAGATTGGATAATTATGCTGAGTGATCTCGATGATGGAGATTATGGTCGCACCAAGAGGAGTGCGCAGGACAAGACAGAGAGGGCTGGAGGAGGTCGGAGGGGAACACGAGGTCGTCCATGTCACAAAACTGCTCAACAGCAGAGGACTGAAAAGAGATTGGCCTATAATACATTGTGCGCCGAATAGCTGCTTTTCAAAAACAGAAACATTTCATGAAATCACTCGATCTACATTCAAGTTGGCGTTGCTCGAGACCAGCAGGATAAAGGTGTTCTCACCAATCTTCGAAGTTCCCACGTTACACTATAGAATCAACCGTTCTTAAACCTTGATTCAACACAACTTAAGCGCCTCCAACTCATTCAAAATTCTCTAGCTAGAGCCGTCACCAGAACACCCAGACATCATCACATCACCCCTGTCCTCAAGTCTCTTCACTGGCTGAAAATCCCAGAGCGAATCCACTTCAAAGTTCTCTCCTTAACTTACAACTCTTTACAATGCTCCCAGCCCAGTTATCTTCGCGAACTCTTCACCATCCAGCCTACCCGTTCTACCCGATCATCCGCCTGCCTTACACTTTCTCGACTCCCGGTCACAAGTCATCTCAAGTTCTCCAACCGAGCCATATCCATCTCAGCACCACGCCTTTGGAATGATCTGCCTCCTGAATTCCGATCCTTTTCAGTCCCTTCATCATCATTTCTAATCACACACCATAACCTTCCTCAGGCTCCTCTGTCCATCACACCTCGGGCTTTTCATTCGAAACTTAAGACACTCCTTTTCATGATCTCTTACCCTATCTCAACTGATCCTCCACCCTCCAATTCCCGGCCCAGACGACACCCACCTTAGTAGCTGTTCCGCCCCTCTGACCCTATGGTAACTCGACCCGGACCACCACGGACTACTCTCACGGACAACCCTTCTAACACAACGCATTTGATCCTGATCCAATGGTAACTCGACCCGGACCACCACGGACTATTCGCATGGACAACCCTTCTAACGCAACGCAGCGCTCGTGAATAAGCTGGTGCCCTGCGCTTGGCTTTCGAGTGGCGCTTTAGAAATCTCGAGTTTACGATTACGATTACGAGAATCTATATAGCCCACAAGTGTGCATGCATAATCTGCATACAAGTATGCATGTGTAACCTAACTAATGGCAGGAAGGTGTTATCAAGCAACGCATAGACTAGCCTACAAAGGATGTCGGTTTCTTCATTGTTTTGAGTGACATTGATAGATCGAAATAGAAATGCGCATATTACCGTCCAACCGCGAATAGAAGAGAGTATCGAAGACTGGAAGGCTGACTACAAAGAGGACACATTAGCCTAATAACAACACATTGAATACCACAAAACCATTAGGCCCAATTATTAACATTGTTGGTCTAATACACAATATTGTTTTGTATAATGACCACGTTCAGTGAACAATGGCCAATGATTGATAGATGGTAACTATTACGGTTAAGAGAGAAAACAAAACGAACATTTCTGACTTTGCCATTTGATGTTTTCATAATGTTAGAATTTAACCAATTTGTGGTCTGAATGCATAGGCTATAGAGTGACTCGACAACAGTAGAGTCCACTCATCCAATCGATGGGCAGACATCGCTCCATGAATTCATCGCATGCGCTACGCTTCGGCCTATATGAAAGCAATCTTCAACTGCTCCGATTCACAGTGGATTCTGCCGTGTATCCAAGTTGAAGCTGCGATAGGCCTAATTAAAATTCGCAGGAAGAAACGAAGGTGAGTTTCTAAAGCTAATATTATGTCTTCTTCGCAGCCTCACATTTACAAAGAGCATTTGCAGAAATTCGGAGAGACTGTGTCTGTCAAAGGAGTCTCTCGTATCATCAAATCGAAAGGAAAACTGCTGAGAGCGCTGTGGTTGATCGCTGTAGTGGCCAGTCTGTGCATTCTGCTGTGGCAACTCTCGACTGTTTTCATTAAATACTTCAAATGGCCCGTTGATACCGTCATTAGCGAAAGTGCTGATCCACCACCCTTCCCTGATGTTACATTCTGCAATACATATCCGGTAAAAGCATTCAAAAAGTTTGCCGAAAAGATGAATTGGAGAGACTTTAAACTTCATACAGAAAAGCAAATAAACGAATTAATATCATCTGAGGAATTCGAAAGTGGTAAAAACCTAACAAGAAACGATATCGACAATCTTGCCGTGCACTTTCTTTCCAAAACTGCATATTTCTCGAATTTTCCTATAATCGATGATAGTTTCGAAAATGAAGATGGTCTGGTATTTGATAAAGTATTTTACAGTTGGCATTGGAGTGAGTTAGAACCTAAGTGTCAGAATGCAACGATCCAGCGTCGGTGGGATCCAAACTACAGCAGCTGCACAACAATACATGTGACCGACGAATGTCAGAGACAGATTCGAGGTGTCGCTCTCATCCTGTACATAGACAACTTTCCTGAACTGGTGCAGCTAGTGTACACATCTGGCCTTATTGCTTCACAAGCCACGGGAGTGGCGTTTGTGATTCATGCCCCAGGAACAGAACCGGACCAAAGAACATCGCATTCCATTGGACCAGGAACTGAGGCAGGTATTAGTCTGTCGCCCATCCTTCGTTCTCGACTTCCAAGTCCATACGGAGACTGCACCAGTCAGAAGTATATTGAAGATACAGCAGATTCCGGTGATGACGAAAAATTCCTTTATACAAAAGATCTCTGCTTCGACATTTGTTTCCAGCAGCATATCATCGACGCGTGCGGATGTCTGAGCACCTCATTTCCATTCACTTCTCGTCAGAGACTGGAGACAGATGGAATCGTATGCGGAAATCTTAGCTTGCTGGAGAATAATTCCTCGTTTTCTCAGATGATGCACGGATTTCATGATTACCTATGCAGCACACAGACTGCGTTGAATTTGGACTCCTGCGAAAACAGCTGCAAAGTACAATGCGAAGAATGGGAGTACGACATGACAGTTACAACAGCTCCTTGGCCTCACGTAACCGATGAACTTGCCTTTGCTAGCACTTTTGCTGATAATCCAATAGTCAAATCAAGGGTTGATTTTGAGATTTATTCTACGATAGCAGATCAGTTCTTCACTTCTGGCAATGATACCGAAACTCTGCGAGTGCTTGAAAGTCTTGATCTTATTAGGAGAAACTTTCTTCAAGTTAACATATTTTTCGACAGTCACGACTCTCTGGTGTTGAAAGATGTGCCTGCCATGACTGCTGACAAGGTGATGGGACTTATTGGAGGCAGTCTCAGTCTGTGGCTTGGAGTAACCATCATGACTCTTGTCGAAGTCGTAGAATTTTTCTACACGTTGTTAAGCATGTATTTCAGCAAAAATAAAGATTCTACACAAAATCAGCCAAAAAAGATGGCTGTTATTGCCATTGGCTAAAGCGACAATGAAATCTTTACCACTCGTTTTGTACATGTACATCAACACTGAGATTCGGAACAATGTTAGACATTTGACAGTGTCACATAAAATTTTATTATTAATACGAAAAACGGCGAATTGACAAAACGTTTACATTATAGCGATCTTTTGCACATATTGTATATATAAACTTTAAAATAGGTTACCCTCTGAAACTTTGGAATTGCTCGATAGCTTGTCTGTTCAGAATTGTTGAACCGTTTGCGATACAAAGGTTGCACTGTCGCTCTTTTCCAATGCTTCTTCTCGACACAAATTGATCACAGAAAGCATTACCGGTAACAGTTCACCTGTCCTCAATTTCAGCTGGAACAACTGATTCATTAGTTAACACATTGGAGAGACGAAACTTTTTACGAAACAGTAGCCTACAACGTCGTATGCGAAAAGCAACAAACGATACTCGGACGAAATTACTGGAATGCTATAGTTAGATCTACTTAATCGTACACTTAACCTGCAATTGATGATTTCACGTTTTGGATATTTTTTAATTTTGAGTGAATTAAGAAAGTGTGAAATTTCAAATATAGATTTAATTTTATTATAGATTTCTATGAATGTATCAACTAATGGCCTCATAACAAAGCTTGATTGTTTGGTCTGTGATCATTTTCTAGTGGAAGTTATTTTCATGCTCAGGCAGAGACTGGGAGATTTCCCCGTAGACATTTTCTGCCGTACATTGCCCACGGCAATCTGCCCACGTATTCACACCGTGCAATGTCCTCCGGACATTTCCCGAAGTCATAAAATTATTTTACTTCACACTTTCAACCATTAGTTACGAACAATTGATTTAATGCCGTCTATTGTTTTTACTAAATTTATGGCTTTGTTTCCTTTGATCGGATGGGGGCATTTTAGTAGTGTCTGTGACAATGTAGAATATTCTCCAATGTCATCAGAGAACTTTGTTTTGCCTCCTTATAACCTGTCCGACCCAACGCTTTCATTTTCATCTACAGAATGACAGGATCACTGCAACGCCAGTCTTCGCCAAAACTAGGATTGCATCGCACTTCCGAGTTCGTGCGATTCCCGAGTGAAGTCAAGTCAGAGGTTTTAATGGAATTGGAAGCTATGTGTATGAGCTCTAGTGGCGGCGCCAGGATTTCAGGTTTGGGGGAGGGAGGCTGAATCCTTTCGAGGAAATTTTCCATTTTCATCCGCCAAAATTTGTGAAGACTTTTTTTAGTCATCTGGACGAAATCTCATGGATAGGCTATGTTGTCTAAAAACCACCCGGACGGCCCTTTTTAGGGGGCTTAGACCCCGGGAGGCCTTCTTTTGGTGGCTCAGCCCCCTAGCCCCCTGTCGCCGCCACTGATGAGCTCATATTTGCATTTGATCATAGGCCTACCACAAGACATTCCGTTTGAATGTCCACTGTTAGTATGTCCAACTTTAGTCCAAATTGACCTGACTAACTTTATTAAATGAGCATAAATCACAACACACATTGTGCAATGCGGCTATTTAATCATTAAGCAGATTTCTCGTAATTTAGAAGTGATAAAAAATTGAATTAATAGGTTAAATAGGTTAGTCTGGAATTTTGGATGTCCATTACTTTCTTTAATAAAAAGTTTCTTTCTCGGTTGAATGCCGTTCATTTATCCGGGTGTCGATTGCCGGACGAGCCTAAAACATTAGTAATACAATCTACGTTTTAGACAAATAACTAGGCCTATGTTATCTTCGATGCATCCCAGTAAGCTTACAACTGGAATGCTAGGAAAATAATTGAAAGCAGCTGCTGTATTACTATATGACTAGACCTATACGAAGATTAATACAAGCAATGCACATATTACATCATTTACATGTACGCGTTTCTGAGTAGTCGCACTGATGGGGCGCTATATTAGTTCTAAAAATGATTGAATGAATTCAAAGTATTCGTGTTTCATTGCAAGACTAGACAACGCAGAGTTCTGTTAAATTAAATTGCTAGAGCTCTCTGTTGAACTTTGTGGCATCGTCGCATATTGTATGACCAGCAGTAGGCCTACACGCGTTAGTGTATTGCTGACAATACTACAGTCACTGTTGTGAAAAATATTTACAAGTAGGCTATAATATATAATAGACCTATGTTTTAATAAAACTCAACTTCGAATTGAGGATCCGCACATCGGACAGTAATCAATCAATCTCCAGCAATCTTCAGTAATTTATTATTACTACTACTTTTATTATTATCGTTATTGTTATTTTTTTATTACCGTATCATTTATATAATTATAGCGCATTTATTTCTTCAAAAACTGACAGAGTCATTTACATACTAATGAAAATGACCGTTTTCAACATTAGGTAACGCAACAATGCAATCCTAGACCTTTCGGTGGTGTCTTGACTGTGCGGTTAGTTAGCCCACGACGGACAAAGAGTTTCCTATTTTTAGGACGACTTATAGTAGCTGGAGAAGATGGCTCGTCTCACGCTGGTCACCGTCGGTTGCGGAAATCTTCCCCCTAGTTCATGTATAAACTGAAGAGAATCAGCATCCCGGCTTTCTGCTGCTTCGAGTGCAACATGAACATCTTGATATGCCAGCATAATAGCTCTCCGTAATACAAGCTGTTTTTACCGCAGCGGCACATGCATTTTCTTAAGTTAAATGCATGTATGATGCTGCAAAAGTATCCGGAACCATCCACGTTAAGCAAAGACTTCTGTTACTATCAGATAGGGAGAGAGACCATAACTTTTATTATTATTATTATTATTATTATTATTATTATTATTATTATTATTATTATTATTATTATTATTATTATTATTATTATTTACGCACCCTTAAATGCAGTTGCAGAGCTCGTGCCATAAACGGATGATATGAAATGAATTGTAAGCAAGAATTCGTTTGAGAGAAAACTTACAATATTGCCATCAAGGAAGCAGAAGCTTATAATTATGTGCCTAGTACACAGCCAAACGGAGGAGGAAGAAGAACGCAGCCGCGCTTTTCTTTCTCTGCCGTATCAGCTACAGGAAACGCAAAGTTTTCATTTGATCTCTTGACCACATGATCTTCTGAAGCGATATCAACCTTGTGACAAGTTACACCTAAATAAAATATTCGTTGCAGTCAGTAGGAGACGAATGTTTTGTTATTCAGCCGATTAACCCTAAAAATTGCATTGTGAAATTCGCAGATGACACCTATCTGCTAATTGGCTCATTGATGCGTAAGACAATCAATGAAGAACTTGACTCGGTTAAGAGCAGCCAAAAACAACCTTCGACTGAACACTACAAAGTCGAGAGAAATGATCGTCTCCTGTCGTCAGAGTGTGGATGCTCCAGAACTCATGGATGGACTGCAGAGAGTAACGTCAATAAATATACTTGGAATAACCCTCAATTCTGATCTTCGAGTCACCTCTCATGTAGACAATGTGGTTTCATCTTGTGCCGGGTGCCATCATGCCCTGCGAACATTGAGAGCTCATGGACTGTCACCTGATGCTCTTCATACAGTTACAAGAGCAACTACTGTTTCCAGAATGTTGTATGCTGCTCCTGCCTGGTGGGGTTTTACGAATGCTCAGGACCGAGCCAGGATCGAGCGCCTATTATCAAGAGTCCGTCGATCAGGGTACTTGCCAAATGACTCGCCTACTGCGACTGAAATGGTTGATCTTGCTGATGTTCGTCTTCTAGCTGCCGTTTCCAGAAACGATTTCCATGTTCTTCGACCGTTTTTCCCACCGGTTGCTGATCGTCCCTACCAATTAAGGCCAAGCCCTCACAACTTTGTATTGCCAACCAAAGATGACAGACATTACATCTCTCGGATTTTGTATAGGAAGGCAACATATGCTCATGAATGATGTTAAAAAAAGTCTAATCTCATTAACCTATAGTAGCTTATATAAGCATAGAATTATTCTTTTTGTAATTTATGTCATTTAAATTGTGCTCTCATCCAAAGACAAATCCACCCAGACAAGGCTAAAGACATTCTATAGGTATTATATTGCATTTGATAAACTGCTTTTTGTACCTGATAGCGGTGTGTCTATCAGATTTTGTTACCATTAAACGAATATAATAATAATAATAATAAAGTGAGAACGACGACAACAACACCAAAGCAAAACAATAACAATACAACTACAACAACAACAACTACTACTAGGCCTACTACTACTACTACTACTACTACTACTGCTACTACTACTACTACTACTACTACTACTACTACTACTACTACTACTACTACTACTACTACTACTACTACCACTACTACTACTACCACTACTACTACTACCACTACTACTACTACTACTACTACTACTACTACTACTACTACTACTACTACTACTACTACTACTACTACTACTACTACAATGCATCCTGAACATAGACTTCACTGACAGGCAATGGCAACAAGCTACCTTATCCATCGGTTTAGGTGGACTGGGCATTCCAAGGGCGTCGTCGCTGGCACTTCCCGCTTTTCTAGCATCGGTCGCAGGCACCTTCGAGCTCCAGTCCAGCATCCTTAGCGTGCTAGACAGTCAACCTGACATAATTATACAACACGAACCTATCATCACTCTGGCAATCAACGACCGAGTTGTCGCTGATGGAGGTCTCCGTCGAATGTGCATGCGAAATGGAACATCCCGATTCTGAATAAAGAGCTATCGGAACTACTCCTCTCCACTCTCCACCACAGAGCCGTGTACTTTCAACACGCTAGCGACTGGCTACATTGTCTGCCAATCACTTCCTGCGGCTTCAGGCTCAGTGATGAGGCCATCAGAGTGGCGGTTAGCCTTCGTCTGCATGGGAGCCAACATTTGCCAACCACACGACTGCGCTTGTGGCTCGCTGGTCACTGCTAGAGGCACGCACGGCCTTTCGTGTACTTTGGGATTTGGTCGCGTGGCTCGACACGCAGCCATCAACGATTTGATCCATCGCAGCCTGATGAAAGCCGGTTTCCCAGCGATTAAGGAGCCACGGGACATGCTGCACTCAGATGGTAGACGACCTGAAGGCACGACTCTTATACCGTGGAAAGCGGGCCAGAGCCTCGTACGTATGGGACGTTAGGGCCTACTGTGGTTGACACTTTAGCGCCGTCGTATTTGCAGGCAACGGCTGTCATAGCTGGAGTAGCAGCAGAAATTGCGGACAACAGGAAAAATAAAAAATATCAGTCCCTTTCAGTCACACACGACTTCGTGCCATTGAACATTGAAACTCTAGACCCTGTTAACTTACGAGGCATCGAATTCATTATAGATTTGGGTCGTCACTTGACGAAGGCGACGGAAGAAATGAGATATAACAATAGTGATAATGATAATAATAACAATAATAATGATAACAATAACAACAACAAAAATAATACAGCCTAACAACAACAACAACAACAGCAACAATGTATTTTGTACTATTTGCTGATGATTCTAACTTATTTCATTCTGATAAATCTATTGATACCCTATTCGACACTGTTAATTCTGAGCTTCACCGAGTCGTTGATTGGTTTCGATCAAATAAACTTACTCTAAATTTGGATAAAACCAACTACATCCTCTTCACATCCCATAAGAAAAAATATCCCAATGAACTTCCTATTCTACTTATTGAAGGGACTCCTATCACCCAAGTAACATCCACAAAATTTTTGGGTGTATACATTGACCAGCATCTAAATTGGAAGGAACACATCAATAATATCTCTAGCAAAATTGCTAAGACTGTTGGTGTGCTATTTCGCTCATCTAAACTGATTCCTGTCTCTATCCGGTCTATGCTATACTATTCTCTTATTTATCCTTATTTAACCTATTGTAATTTAATTTGGACGTCTACTTACAAATCTAATTTTATCAGACTAGTCACCCTTCAAAAATATGCAATCCGTTTTATAGCTAATATTCCTCGCCGAGTCCACACCGCTCTGTATTTCAAGGAATTTGGATTATTAAAGATCGATCAAATTAGGCACTTGCAAATAGGAGAGTTTAGGCTATGTACCGTTATAACCATGGCCTATTACCACTTGTATTTAATGATTTCTTTAACCTTACCTCTGATCGCCACTCTTATTCAACTAGAAAATTAACTGTTTATGACCTTCCCTACGCACATAATAATACTCGTCGATTTTCTATACAATATACTGGCTCCCAATGTTGGAACTCTCTCCCTACACATCTTCATTCCCTACCTAACACAAGATTATTTAAGCATAAACTTCGCCTTTATCTACTTAAAACACTTCCTGATATGTAATGGTTAAGGTTTCTGCTCAGTGGTTTCGCCAAGCCCTTAGTTAAGTCTTTAGTTAAGTCATTAGTTAAGAGTTGTTTTTCTCGTTATATACAGAAATGTCGATTGCTTAATTTGTTTTTCTCTCTTCCTCATCATTTTTTTTATTCCTACAATTGAATGTTCTGTCATGTTTTTTCTTTTATATTTTACATGAATTATGGGTGGCCCTATTAGCGGTATTTTACATCCCTTCTGGGTCTCCCCTTCTTCACCAAATTATGTTAATGTATTATTCAATGCCATAATTGTATTATGTTTGTGTGTTGTTTTGGTTGAGGAAAAAAAACAAAAAAAAAACAATAATAATAACAATGCACGCAAAGATTTAATGCAGTCGCATTCAGAGGCACGTTCACACAACGTACCGAGGACGAGGACCACTAACGTTATAGAATAGAGATAGGCTACATGAATACATCGGGTAATATAAATAAATAAATAAATAAATAATAATAATAATAATATTAATAATAATAATAATAATAATAATAATAATAATAATAATAATAATAATAATAATAATAATAATAATAATAATAATAATAACGACGACTAGGTGCCGTTCCAGATGTTTTTATCTTAGCATTAGGGTGTAAGTCCCTGAGGGATCATAAGTACCTGAGGGCAATTATTATTTTAAAAAATAATAATAATAAATAATAATAATAATAATAATAATCTATATAAATAAAGAGAAGATTCTGTCTGTCTGTCTGTCTGTCTGTCTGTCTGTCTGTCTGTCTGTCTGTTTGACCGGGATGCATTTCCACAGTTTTTGAGCTTTTCACTCCAAACCTTCACTACTGTGTTGGTCTCGGCATGAGACACCCCAACGAAGGGGTTGGCGATTCTCTACCACCATGGGACCAGTGTGGGGGCGAAACCCCCAAATTTTTGTCACTTTTTTTTAGCAATTCCTCTGAAACTTTGTACCTAGATAGAGGGCCGTCAGAGCCACCCGGTGGAGTGGTTGGCGAATCTCTACCACCATGGGGGCCACGATGGGGATTGCGAAAACCCTAATTCTCGCTATAAATTTCCATTCCCTTGCTACAGTTTCTTCAGTTAGACAGATTTTTACGCGGGCCACCTCGCCTCTACTCAACCCACACCTCAGCCCACAGGGGCCGGGTGGGGCATGGGTGGGGTGGGGTGGGGAGTGTGGGGGCGGTGGGGGAGAAAATTTTCCCGAAAACCCAAATTTCACGGGTGGCGTACCGGTCGAGGCCGGAGTGTGGTTTGGTAGGTGGTGGGTAGGGTGGGATGGAGTGAAGTGGGGTGGGGGATGGTGGTGGAGGGAATTTTCCGAATACACAAATTTCACGGGTGGCGTACCTGTGGAGGTCGGAGTGTAGTGTGGTGTGGTGGGGTCTGGGTGGCAGGTGGGGGTGGGGTTGGGTTGGGTGGGGTGGGGATTTGAGTGGGGTGGGGGATAGGGTGGGATGGGGATGGGATGGGGTGGGTGAGGGTGGGTGGGAGTGTGGGGGAGTGCAAGGTGGGGTGGGGAGGGAGAGGGGTGGGGTGGGTGGGGAGTGAGAATGAGTGGGGTTGGGGTTGGAGAGAAGGTGGGGAGGGGCGTGGAGTATGGGGAATTGGGGGTGGGGGGAATTTGTCGGTGGGCGATCACGACGTGGATATTTTGTCGTTAGGCTTTTATGGCGAGGCTATTATGGCGAGGCTATTTTGACAGTGCTATTTTGACAGTGCTATTTTGACAGTGCTATTTTGACAGTGCTATTTTGACAGTGCTATTTTGACGGGGAGCCAGCGTCGTCATTACCTGATGATAGACACTCTTCGAGAAAAGCTTCTCTTACGTTCTGTATTTCTAAAGTGATAAAATGACATTCTGTTCCATCACTGTCTTGTTTCATCACAGCCTCGAAGCAGCCAAGAAAAGTCGCTAAATGAATCAGCAGCAGCTTAGCATTGTAATAAACATTTGCTCTTCGCAGTCACCATAGATGCTATAATTGTCATAGAAATAAATAAAGTCTAAACTATTTTTTTAGTCTTTACGTTTAGTCAATTAGGCCTACTGTTCTATGTGCTATAAAGAAACTGTCTTACTTTGTATAACGAGGAGCACAAGGAGGCCAAGCATGAAAGCGGACTTCATCTGAAACCAGACGTACCATGCATGCATTTAGAATATAATGCTTTTTTTTATCGGCGTTAAGACTTGAGCGAAATCATGTTGATAAGACTGCTTAATCTGGTCCCTCTGTTTGGGGCAGGGGAATTCAGGTATCTGTTGGGGGTGTGTGACCGTTTTGAGCTCAACCAGACAGCGGTGACACCTTTTGACCGGAAATTGTGTTCACAATGTACTCCGAGAAACATGAGGATGTTCAAGATGATGATGATGATGATGATGATGATGATGATGATGATGATGATGATGACTACATAATTTATTCATCTGTGATTGGACATTTCAGGCCCGGCCCTAGAGTTTGCGGGGCCCAAGGCAGCATCGGGTCCTCAAGCATAAATTTACACAGCTGGTTTCCTGTCATTATGGCACTGGTAGGGGAAAGTCACCTAAGATGGGACACTTATCGTTGTTTTCCAAATTCTTTTGAGCTAATAGCACTATTTTATAATAAGTCACACTGAATTGGCCTAAACGTATTTGCCTTTCAAATGATGCATGTAAAAGAACAGCAATTTTCCAAAAGAGCGATATTATTGTCATTAAAAACAATTACTAATATGTCCCAACTGAAGCAACCATATCCATAAGATAGGATAATCATTTCCATAATGTCCGATTGGGAAAATTTAATAATGTGAAATAGATAATCGTACATGAAAAATTTCAATTATCAACCAAGTCAAGACAGCAGCACCGTAAATATTAGCACATTGACAGTTGTTAGGTAGAGTGTACGACTGTACGTGCATGATATGTTAATCGAATTCTTGACAGTGGCTTCCTCTGCGTAAAGCGGTAGCAATAGGTGTGCCCCATCTTCGTAATCGAAATCGTAATCTCCAAATTTCTAAAGCGGTACTCGAAAGCCAAGCGCGAGGCACCAGCTTATTAACGAGCGCTGTGTTGAGTCAAAAGGTTGTCTGTAAGAGTAGTCCGTGGTGGTCCGGGTCGAGTTACCACAGGACCAGGGGGCGAAACAGGTACAAAGCATCCCATCTTAGGTGGCTTTCCATACTACCCCATGTAGGCCTAGACCTATCTAAGTAATGCAAAATCATCAGCGCCTGCAATTAGGGTCAAGAGAAGCTAAAACATCAACACCATCACTGTGTTTTGCCCTCTCCTGCAAAATGCATGCGGACGTAGCCTACATTTGCACATTTGAAGCGAAATTAGTTAATTAGTGTTTTCCGGGACAATTCTACAATGTCTACATGCAGACCTAGGCTAAGGAAGCAGGAACAATAATGGAAACATAGTTTTCTAGCTGTGATGAAGTTTCGTTCTTTCGAAATCACCCTATAACATTCACGTGGCAAATTAACTGCAAGTGCACATAGTTCTTATGCGACGAAACCATTGTTAATCTCGACAAAGAAAAAAATTATAGCCAGCAGCGCAGGGCCCATAGAAGCGCGGGGCCCAAGGCGGCTGCCTCGCTCGCCTTGCCCTAAGGCCGGGCCTGGGACATTTTATATCACTGTCACTTCTTTTGACCGCGATCGTCCTACGACGTTATGCAAAGTCGTCTTAACCCTTGCTAATAAAACTATAAATTATGGTCTTTTAATTCATTCATTCATCTCAAGAATTCATGTGGCGTCCTTTCAAGAATTAAGATTCGTTACCGAGATACAAAGAGATCAATCTGGTCAGCAGAACGAGGAGGGCGGGAAGATCTTGCAGAGAGCGCCCTGGGGAATGTTGTATAGGCGGTGTGATCTGATGTCAAAAAGCATTGGTAGACGGATGGGCTGCTGAAAAAAAAAAGATTATCGACGCGTAACTTAAAAATATCCAAGAAGCCGTTATCTAGACTTTATGTTAAGTCCATAATTATAAGCCCAAGAAAGAATGAAAAATTTAATCTGTCAAAGAGGTTAGCCTCTCTTAACTTGTTCTATAGCAACCCATGACGTCTTACCATTTTCACCGACTGCAGTCTTTCTTCTAACTTCTTCGGATGTGTGACAGATGTCTGTGCAACGAGAAGAACGTCTGAAGTTGAACACGTTGAGCAAGCTCTCCTCGCCGCTATTTATTCCATGCAGACAAATTTAATAATTCTTTACTACTCGCTTAATTACGGACGTAAAGTGTCACAAAACGTTTCAATCTCCCATCATTCGATAGTTATCTGCCAGAATGATTGATAACTATGACATTTAAGGCTGTTGATTGATTAAGAAACGCTCAAAATAAGGCCTAATGGCCTGGTTACCTGCTATTGCTTGACCTTGCCCTGTTTTAATGTGTGCTATTCTGGCCTATTTTTCGCTCCATCACTCCACCACCTATAACCTATTTTTTCAGCCTGAGGTAATGTAAAAGTGAAGTAAGGTCAATTTATTTTCGCATTAGCCCTACCATCGTTTACATTTTGTAACTTTACATGAGCTCATTCGACACTGTTTATACCTCACTTGCAGTCAATGATTCGCATCGCATTGCAGTAAGTTAACCCTTCCTTGATCACCTAACATTCTTGCCGCATCTTTACATTACCAAAGTTCACGTTAGCCATGCCATACATTAACTCATCATTCCTTACTAGTCTTGAACTTGCATTAGGTCTTAAGATTCATCCCACAACAACGTGCCTTCGTCTGGGTTCTTGGACGTTGTGTGCAATTAGGTCATGTGTTTCATTGCAGTGAAACACCTAGCTTTACTTCACTTTACGTTACCTTAACGGACAATGTGGACCAACCACCTGCTTCATAAATAATACGCCAGCTGGTGAAACGATCATCTTCGTTTTATTGTCCGATTATATGGGCGTTTTTATGCATTGTAGTCGAGGAATTGAAGTAAGTTTATACTCTGTTTCCTTCCGAGATAAAGAGTAAAATTATAGTTCAGGTGGCTGATAATATTCATTTTCTTTGTCACGTCAAGAGCATTGCAGCAAACAATATAATTTTTTTATCATTACTAAAACCTATTAGGAGCACATGTAAGCTATATAATATATTGTATGTGCATATAATTTCGTAGGCCCTATATACATATTCAGATATGATATTACTTATTAATAATAGTGGGTTGTGGGAAATAAAAATGTGTTATTAGTTTTATTGATACTTATGCTAAAACGACGTTCTTGTAAACTACAGAGTGGGCCAAATTAAGGTAACCCAAAGTCAATTATAATTTACGTCGATTTATATTTCGTTCCAATTAGCCTAGAGATTTCAGTAACACAGGTAAGCTTATTGAAGTACCTTCAATAAGCTTACCTGTGTAAGCTTACGATGCACAGGGAACGGCGCAGCAAGTAATTATGCGGATTAACATCGGATTGTTCAGTAAAGGAAATTATTATCATCATTGGTTTCAGCTAATTACACTTTCAACTTTTGTGCAGGAAAGTCCGAGACGTTTATAAATATTGCAGTGCATTAAATGAGAAAGCGTATTTCATGAGTGAACGGATTGGGCGAAAGTTGAAAAGAAATCGCATGCAACCCAAGGAAATAAGGTCTCGAACGACTCACCTTTAACCTTTAACCTTCCTTTCCGTTGCCCAAAGTAATTGATCTTTAATTTAGCAAACTTTTTATAGTGTGTGAAAATATTGGCACACCATATCCTTCGAAAGTTGTAAAGGTGTTCATAAAATCGCGTAAACTTGTGGAACTGTTTGTTCTCTAAGTTTTTCCGAGGGTTTCTGGAAACAAGCATTGTTTGGAGTTCTGGTCTCTGGAGTAGGCCTAATGAATATCAGCGCGGCAGATGTGGATCCAGAAAGGCGGAAAGCAAATTTGTCTGCAAAGATCCGGTTGGTGCAGGGTTCTGCGACAAAGGGATAAAAGTACTAACGTACGACAATTTTTTCCAAGATGCGAGAGAGGATGGAAGTGATAGAGATGGGTCTAGAGTAGGGTGACCATACGTCCCGGTTTTCCGGTACATGTACCGGTTTTTTGTGGTGCGTCCCGGTGTCCCGAAGACTTAGGCAAAAGTGCCAAATTGTCCCGATTTTTTACTAGAAGGAAACTTGGATCTTGAAAACATCGGTTTTAAGTAAATCACAGAACAAAGTGTAGATTGTAGGTCTAACCCTGAAAAGTCATTGCGAAAGAGAAACCGTCAATTTATATGGAATATTAGGCTGTCATTACATCTTTAGTAGACTAGTGAGTTTAGTTAATAGATTAAACAAATTATCAAGGGTAACTAAAAAGTTTCTGTAACCTAATAAGGGGCGGCACTAGCGCTGCCTTTGAAATTGTAGGTCCCCGAAGGACCTATCGACTTCGGCAGGTCGCGCCCTGCAGAGTCGCAAACTCGCAATAGGAGTTCGGCCGTTCATGACAGGACATAGCCTGCAGCAATTTCTTTCGACAACTTAAAATGCTGTAATTGCAATGTAGATTTTTTAAATCGGGTGATTAGGGGCACGTTCCCTCCCAAAAACCCCTTTCCCTGCTAGCAGCTGCACGCCTTGGCGATCGTTTGCCGGACGCTTCTGTGCACCCCAGAAAACCTCAAATCTTCCTCTTGATTAGATTAGGCCTACCCGCTGTGCACCGATTGAAAGAGTGCTCTGAGTTGTTCCCAATTAGAAAAGAGTAAGCTGCTGCACTAAGTGCACAGACGACTAAAGCAGGTTGTAGATTATTACACCAAATATCTGCTCAGCATTAAATTTAACTAAGCCTATAGGGTAAATTTAGGCCTTCGATCGTAGGCCTATAGCTGTGTAATTAAGGAATTAGGCCTGCAATTGATTTTTTCCAAAGGTGTCCCGGTTTTTGATGGCCAGAAAATGGTCACCCTAGTCTAGAGTCAACTTCTTTGACAGGCTAAAGCACTTACAATAATTTTATGATTCATAACGCGATAATACACATGACCATGAATATTGAATAGGCCTACTGTCCGTTGCAATAGGCCTACGCTTGCTCTGCAATGCTGTGCTACTCTATGCTACGCCACGGCATTATTTGCTACAAGTATTCTATACGTAACCGTGTAGATCAATGATAGACGAGACTGTTGTGGGTAGAACTCGTGAACAATCGATTTAATTCTGACGCTAAGCTGCATCCATAGATTTCGCATTCCACGTTGCGAAATGGTCAGATGCTAGGCTTCCCCCCCCCCCCCCCATTCAACCGGTCTCACTCACGAGTCGCTGCAGCCAGAGGCAAAAGCACAAAATTAGCGCAGTGGACTCGCTAATAGGCTTTTGCTGTCCACTTCTCATACGCTCCCTCCATCCTTCCTGCCTCTGCACCTGCAGATGACGGCCGCAGAAGTCTGCAGACGGAGTGCAAGACAGGCACCACAGAAGGTCGATGACCGTTGCTTTGAAATCGATAATTGATCGGAGATTACGGATCTGATTGGCGCTAAATAAACTGACATCGATGGAGGAATACAACAGTCTAACGGATCCACATCTCATCGGATACTTTGCGAGTAGAAGACGACGACGACAACTGAAAAGAGCCGGTCTGGTAGGATCATCCGTCTATCCATCCATCCATCCGTCCATCCATCTAGTAGCCCGCCCATCTATCCATTAAACAACCCATCCATCCATTAATCCAGCCATCCACCCATTCATCCATCCATCCATCCGTCCTTCCATCCGTCCATCCATCCGTCCATCCATTCGTCCATCAATCCATCCATCTAGTAACCCGCCCATCTATCCATTAAAAAATCCATCCATTCATTAATCCAGCCATCCACCCACCCATCCATCCATCCATCCGTCCGTCCGTCCCATCCATCCATCCATCCATCTGTCAATCCATCAATCCATCCATCCATTCGTCCATCAATCCATCCATCCAGTAACTCGCCCATCTATCCACTAATCCACTCACCCATCAATTAATCCATCCATTCATTTATCCATCCGTCCATCCGTCCGTCCATCCGTCCATCCAGTTACCGCCCATCCATCCACTAAACCACCCACACATCCATTAATCCACCCATCCACCCATCCACCCATCCATTTCATCTATCCAGTCATCTATTCATTCATTAATCAGTCCGTCCATCCATCCACCTATCCATCTTTCCATCCATCCATCCATTCCTCAATCAATCCATTCGTTACTCCACCCCATAACTATGATGACAATGGTAATAACGATAATGTTTCTGGTGCAGCTGATGATGATGATGATGATGATGATGATGATGATGATGATGATGATGATGAGGATGATGATGATGACGGTGACGGCGACGACGACGACGATGATGTTGTTGATGAGGATGATGATGACGATGATGATGATGATGATTATGATGATATTGTTGTTTTTGTTTCTTATAACTGTAGTTGACTGATGCTGGTGAGATCGTGTCTGAAGCAACGTATCGTCTGAACGTCTTTCGTCAATCGGATAGATCATCAACGGATCGTCAACGGCAGCAGAGACAGGAAGTTGACGAGAGGATGATGAGGGACGACAGTGAAGACCGTCTGAGATTCTTGGACGCCAGGAGGACACTCGAGCAGATGGCAAAGGCAGAACTCGTTCAGCAGGTCAAGGTCAGTGTTAGATATGTATGATGTGTGTATGTATGTATGTATGTATGTATGTATGTATGTATGTATGTATGTATGTATGTATGTATGTATGTATGTATGTATGTATGTATGTATGTATGTATGTATGTATGTATGTATGTATGTGTGTGTGTGTGTGTGTGTGTGTATGTATGTATGTATGTATGTATGTATGTATGTATGTATGTATGTATGTATGTATGTATGTATGTATGTATGTATGTATGTGTGTATGTATGTATGTATGTTAGGGTGTCCCAAAAAAACTTTTTTCTTGAAATTCTTAGGTCTCACCAGTCAAAAAGTTTCATATGGGGATGATAATATTTGTGTAATTTTTTCGAATTTTCAAAATAATTTTTAGGACGCCCCCCAGGAGCTCTAAATTTTATATATAGCGTACAATGATATTCGTGTGCAAATATTTCAATAGGCCCTATATGAGGCAACGTCATTCACACCACATATATTTTAAATGCTTTTGCACAAAATATGGTATGTCATACTATGTAATTGCTCAAAAAATGTTATGCTGTATTTTTCTCAGACTGGTTTTGCAGTTAATTGACTGAAATTTGACAAAATTTATATATGCACAGACTTTCATATATTATTAGAATTCGGAATATTATTTAACCATTATTGACTACTATAATAATTCGAGCAGCTATTCAAAAAATAGTTTACTTTGAGATGGTATATTGGTACACAGTACCAAATGTGAGATAGTCACATGTTTGATCCAATCAGTAGTTCACTCCATCGGAAGAAGTGACTCAAGTGAGTCATGGTTGCAATTTGGGAAATACTTTCGATGTTTTTCAACAGTTTGCAATTAGAACTGTTTATGACTTTCATTTGTTATGGCATTAAATGTCTGTATCAGGCACAGCCATTGACACATGCCAAGTTGTTCACGATTACAATGGTTTAATTAAACGATTTTCCAGATGGTCAAACAGCAGGACTCTCTAGAAAGCTGTCGTCAATGCCGGTAGTCTGGAAAAAGCTTTGAGAGATATACTACTACCGGCATTGACGACCGCTTTCTAGAGAGTCCT
Source organism: Lumbricus terrestris (assembly GCA_949752735.1). NCBI lineage: Eukaryota > Metazoa > Annelida > Clitellata > Crassiclitellata > Lumbricidae > Lumbricus > Lumbricus terrestris. Next base: position 97,717,409 of record OX457036.1, read on the forward strand.
GCTGTTTGACCATCTGGAAAATCGTTCAATTAAGCCATTATAATCGTGAACAACTTGGCATGTGTCAATGGCTGTGCCTGATACCAATTGAACGATTTTCCAGATGGTCAAATAGCAGGACTCTCTAGAAAGCTGTCGTCAATGCCGGTAGTCTGGAAAAAGCTTTGAGAGATATATACTCAAAGCTTTTTCCAGACTACCGGCAATGACGACAGCTTTCTAGAGAGTCCTGCTGTTTGAACATCTGGAAAATCGTTCAATTAAGCCATTGTAATCGTATTACTATATCTCTCTCAAAGCTTTTTCCAGACTACCGGCATTGACGACAGCTTTCTAGAGAGTCCTGCTGTTTGACCATCTGGAAAATCGTTTAATTAAGCCATTGTAATCGTGAACAACTTGGCATGTGTCAATGGCTGTGCCTGATACAGACATTTAATGCCATAACACAGGGCTTTTTTAACGTGCAGTTCTACACAAAATGTGCAGTTCTAAATGGATTCGTGCAGTTGTAGAAGCACTTCCGTCATGTTCCGTGCAATTAAAACTAGTATAATAGAGGTCATCTTCTCAGATTGGGAGTAATTTACCATGGAGAATGAGAAAAGATAGAAGAGGATGTGCAGTTCTAAAAATTCCTTAAAAACAGCCATGCCATAACAAATGAAAGTCATAAACAGTTCTAATTGCAAGCTGTTGAAAAACATCGAAAGTATTTCCCAAATTGCAACCATGACTCACTTGAGTCACTTCTTCCGATGGATTGAACTACTGATTGGATCAAACATGTGACTATCTCACATTTGGTACTGTGTACCAATATACCATCTCAAAGTAAACTATTTTTTGAATAGCTGCTCGAATTATTATAGTAGTCAATAATGGTTAAATAATATTCCGAATTCTAATAATATATGAAAGTCTGTGCATATACAAATTTTGTCAAATTTCAGTCAATTAACTGCAAAACCAGTCTGAGAAAAATACAGCATAACATTTTTTGAGCAATTACATAGTATGACATATCATATTTTGTGCAAAAGCATTTAAAATATATGTGGTGTGAATGACGTTGCCTCATATAGGGCCTATTGAAATATTTGCACACGAATATCATTGTACGCTATATATAAAATTTGGAGCTCCTGGGGGGTGTCCTAAAAATTATTTTGAAAATTCGAAAAAATTACACAAATATTATCATCTCAATAGGAAACTTTTTGACTGGTGAGACCTAAGAATTTCAAGAAAAAGTTTTTTTGGGACACCCTAATGTATGTATGTATGTATGTATGTGTGTGTGTGTGTGTGTGTATGTATGTATGTATGTATGTATGTATGTGTGTGTGTGTGTGTGTATGTATGTATGTATGTATGTATGTATGTATGCATGTATGTATGTATGTATGCATGCATGTATGTATGTATGTATGTATGTATGCATGTATGTATGTATGTATGTATGTATGTATGTGTGTGTGTGTGTGTGTGTATGTATGTATGTATGTATGTATGTATGTATGTATGTATGTATGTATGTATGTATGTATGTATGTATGCATGTATGTATGTATGTATGTATGTATGTATGCATGTATGTATGTATGTATGTATGTATGTATGTTCATCTATAGGAAGAATATCCATTTGTATATGAAGAATAACTCCTCATAATAATATTATACCATTGCAATTTAGAACTCCATCGCATTTGCATTCTGACGACTTGGCATCATACATAATTATTATTATGCATGGATGCTTGCATGCCAGCATGAATGTAAACTATGACTGTTTGAATGCATAAAAGTATGTAAGCATGTAAGTATAATTGTGTATGTGCATCGGTGCGAGTGTGTCTGTCTATTGATTCCATCAAACGAAATCACACTCAGCCTTACTCAGGATCCAAAGTCCATTTTTAGCGATGCACTGAGACCCAGTAGCAAAGCATCACCTGGGTTTAAACGATCCATTTATTACACGTGAAACATGAGACAGGTTTCACACAGGTGAGAATTAGTCGCAGCAACCCACTCTGAGTAGCTGAGGAATCCGTGCAGAATAACACAACACTGATTATTATTCGATTCGTTTATAGATTGATTTCCTGCACAGTTTATTTCTAACTGCAGACCAACGCACACATACATTAGGTAAGGTACGGATAGGGCATGCGATGGATTTCTGTACTTTGGACTGCACGTTATAATTTCCACTCAATTAACAGCTAATGAACGAGCGAGCGGAATAATCTGTTTACGGTAGTAATTGGAAACGGAACGGCAGAGTTAAGAGGAGACGTTGGTCCAGTCTCTGATTGCATCGGCATATTAATATACTGCGCATTCATGAAAGCCAATCAACTGTATTTTTGTAAGGATCGTGTTGCCGTGGTCTGCGAAAATGTCTCTGTGGCGTAGGAAGAATGTCCTTCCATAAGCGAAGAATGTCCTTTCTATAAGCGAAGAATATCCCTTCATAAGCGAAGAATGTCCCTCCATAAAGAAAATGTTCCATCATGAGGGAATGATGTTCCTTTGATATGGAAAAAGTCTGCCCCTTCGTAAGGGAAGAATGTCTCTTTGGTATGGGAGAAAGTCCAATGATGACGGCAAAAATGTTCTTGCACTGTGGGAAGAATGTTCCTGTGCTAAAAGCAAAATGTCCCTTTATTTTTGAGGCGCCCTTGTAGCGGCATGGCCGCGTTACGGCGCCATATAAATTGTCGTTATTATTATTATTATTATATACCGTATATGGAAGGATGTCCCTTAATAAAGAAAGAGTTTTCTTTACAGTGGGAAGAATGCACCTAATATGTCTAAACCGAATTTAAAAATCCGATGATGCGCATTATTATCAGCGCCACATAGCGTATACCCCTGCCCTACCCTGCATACCTTCATACCCAACCAGTTTTACCCCAGCCCCACTATTAACCCAACCTCCATTGTTTGTATTCGTTTCATTCAGAGTCGGTCTCCCAGGAGAGGAATGTCGTCTTCGTTGGATACGTCTGATGTCGACAAATCACAGCAGCAAAGCGCCGTCTATCGACGAAGTCTTCTTCGAACACCGGAAGCGGAAGTCACGTGCAGACGATACAAGTCAAACGAACCGGTTGTCGTAAGGAGGACGTCAATTTTATGTTCTATTTTGTTCTGCATAGCTCTTTAATGTTCTGAAGTGTTTCGCAGAGGAAATTAGACTAATGGTAGATAGGACTCGGATGATACAAAGCTGTACACACGAACTCAGTAGGCCTACATAGAAGAGTAGATGATTGAAGTAGAACAGATCGAAGTAGGCCCTAGGTCTATAGACTAATAAAGAAAAGAATAAAAACGAAGAATAAATTAGAATTGGCTGATTTTAAGCAGAATGACATAACTACCATAAAATTCTTCTGTGACCTTGGCTTGACATTATAATTCGATCAACTCACCGTCATTTTAATATATGATTGTTATGTTGAACGGAAAGGTGTTGGAGGAGCGTTCGCTTTGGGACTATGCTCTTCTCCACCGTTCCGTTGAGAACTGGAATGGCTTGACGCCATACCATCTTCCTATGCTTGTCGTCAATGACATTCCCAGCCATCCGCCAACTCCAGTGGCTCCCCAAATGTCACCAAGACTCCTCCGGAGCAAACTCACCGAAGTACAACTAGCCAGGGACCAACCGATCAGATCCGTCTTCAAAAAGGTAGACAGCTGCAGCCAATCCACAATCTGCATTGAATCTTACACTGTATAATATTATGTAAGTCGTGTTCAGTTCGATTCTAAAGCCATTTCTAATAAAGAGTGACCACAAAGTCGGAAGGCGTTCGTGACATGAGTGTTCATCGGATCTCCGGAATGATGCATGCAGGAAGCAACCAGCTTAATATGCTTGTCGTGTCGCCCTTGTAACGGTAGGCTATGTGCTGAGTTTCGGCGCAAGACAAATTGTCGTCATTATTAATATCATAATTGTTGGTGGTGCAATGCAGTAGACCTACTGTTGTTACAAGTGACTTTTATTGCGTGACATTGTCGTGGCGAGTAAGGCGTTGTATGCCTACTCTTGGTCCAACATACTACAGAGATTCCCATGCCTAGGCTTACAGGCATCTCGAACTCTAGAATCGGAAGTGCCTTGCCCACATCTAGGCTTAACGTACCCTATGCAGGTAAGGTGTATTCTACGGGCAGCGTACTGTAGAGTACAAAATGAAGCCCAGATTCCTTTTCTGCCACAGGCTCCTTTTCTGCCACAGGCTCTACATCACACCAAGGCTCGACGTACTTGTGAAGCCTAGGCATAACGTATTGCATAGTTCCTTACACCATATATAGACACAATGTTCATGTTCGCCAGAGTCTTGAATAGCCTATGTCACACCTAGAAACAGCGAAAGCTTACACTAACTGTGCCCAAAATGGGTCTCAGATTCTAGGGTACAAACATAGTTGCCCATCCATCCACTGTTTGGGGATAGAAATTAAGAAATTGCAATTTTATTCTTTCAGCTACTTTGTGTTTTCTTCATGTTCTTTACGTTCTTCTTCCTCCGCATGTTCTTGTTCTTCTTATTCAAAAACGTCTTCTTCTTGTTCTTATCTTTTTCCGCTGCTACAACGTCTATCCCTCTTTTCTTTCTTCGGTTTTGTCTTCTGCCTCTCCAACGTTTTTGCTCTGCTGATCCTCTTATTGTTCTTTCCGTTCTTCCTATTGTTCTTCATCTTGTCTTTCTTCTTGTTCTTCTCGAGGTTCTTTTTTGGCTATTCACCCTTGCACGTCTTGCTCATGTTCTTGCTCATGGTTTTCTTCTTCTTTCATTTCTGTTATTCTGAGTGAGCAATGAGTGAAGCTGTGTCTCATATCAGGTTTCATTTCCATCTTCCTTTAGTCTGCGAATCCACTGAGCTACTTTGGACGTCGTGACTCCAGTGGCTCCGTTTCCCCCGTCCGTCGCCAGGATGCGTTGCAGCCCCGTTGCCAGGTAACGATGTCCTACATCGGAGGATTTCTCGACCGGAAACGAGACAACCGATCGGACAACAGAGCAGACGATGTTGTCATTGAGCAACAACACTGCGGAGGCAACAGTCTCATCGTATACAGAGGTCAACTGAAGCCAGGAGGTCAGTTAGTAACCATCATATCCGACTTCTATACTTGAAAGCAATTATTATAAGTTAAGGTAGCCATCTCTTTTTCGCCATTGCACTGACATTTGTATTCATTTCAACATCAAACTGCGTATCTAAATTCATGTCCCTAGCACTTAAATGAGCGTAACTATCTTTTCTGATAATGTTGCATGAAGAAAAATATCTAGTCAGACCTCACTGCACGTCTGTGGTCAAACTCCGGCACTGCCGTATTCCGGTGTTGCCAGGCCCAATATCGCATACGGATCAGGGCGACGATAATCATCCTGATTAGTCTACAATCTACATCAAACTTCACAATTGATAATTTAACTGAATATCTGGCCATTAAATTTAGCTGTTTTCTTTTTCTTTTTTTCTTTTTTTTGTGTGTGTGTTTCCTCCTCATCATCATCGAAATCCTTGGGCTAAACGCCCGTAGGTGTCCGGCACCACTCTCTGTTTGAGTCTGTCTCGCGTCATGTTGCCCATTTTCAACCTGTCCGGTCTGCAGGTCCATACCATTAACATCTTGAACCAGCTAGACCACCTTGTCTGATGAGAGAATATGGGGAGAGATGCACGAAGGACAACCTGGGTCAATGCCCGTATGTGTCCAAAGCTCTCTCCACTCGACTCTCTCCACTGGTCTGTACTGACCGGCCTGTGCATGTCAGCTCCACATCATGACACCTTGAAGCATCTGGGTCGCTATGCCACTTGTGTCGTGGTTTTTTTGCGGATTTCTATGGTCTTGGTCTTTTACTGCCAGTGAATCTCCACCCATCTGGCAAACCTTCCTCATTTTATTCGGGCTTAGGACCGGCACAGGGAAGTTGCTGGATCCCTGTGGCAGAGGATGGATGCAGTTTAACGTCGTGCCCAGGACCAATATGTGTGTTTCCTACAAGAGCGTAATGCTGTGGATAGCCTAACAGCTCCAAAAAGAGCGTTTATTGCGAGTGGTATTATAATATTCTTCATGTGGTACCGGTAAGCCTATTTACAGACATCGCGGTGCAACTGTGCTGCTTCTTTTAATTACACGTTTATCGAAGTCTCGTAACTCAATAAGTCTTTAATCAACCCAAATTTAATTCAGACCTTAATTGCGAGCGCAGCGAAACGTTCCCATAGCAACGACGAGAATAAGAAATAGTCGCATTGATGAGCATAATAGCCATAGCGATAATGACGGCGATAATTATTTCACTACGACCACAATGAAAGCGAAATGTAACATCTTGTAGAAGGCGGATGATTAGGTTGAGGACGAGAAATGGAAGCAGCAACAGAACAGGAAGGAGATAAAGCAGAAGAAGAAGAAGAAGAAGAAGAAGAAGAAGAAGAAGAAGAAAAAGAAGAAGAAGAAGAAAAAGAAGAAGAAGAAGAAAAAGAGGAGGAGGAGGAGTAGGAATAGGAATAGGAAGTGGGAGAGGAAGAGGAAGCGTAAGAGGAGGAAGGGCAAGGGCATGGGGAATGGAAAGGTGAAGAGAAGAGGAGGGAAGGGGAGGAGTGGGGAGGGTAGGGGAGGGGAAGGAGAACGGGAAGGGGAACGGGAACGGGAAGAAGAAAGGAAGGGGAAGAGGAGGAAGAGGAAGAGGATGAAGATGAAGAAGAAGAAGAAGAAGAAGAAGAAGAAGAGTAGGAGGAATAGGAATAGGAATAGGAAGAGGACGTGGGAGAGGAAGAGGAAGAGGATGAAGGGCAAGGGGAAGGGAAGGGGGAAGAGAAGAGAAGAGAAGGGGAATGGAAGGAGTGGGGAGGAGAGGGAGGGAGGGGAGGGGAGGGAGGGAGGGGAGGGGAGGGAAGGGGAACGGGAAGGGGAACGGGAAGTGGAAAGGAAGGGGGAAAAGAAGGGGAAGAGGAGGAAGAGGAGGAGGAGGAAGAAGAATAAAAGGAGGAGGATGTAACTTCTATATACGCACATGTGCTAAAATAATATATTTTTTTGTCAGCATAGGCTAGTACTTCTAATAAACGAAACTGATTGATCGATTGATCAATTAGTTGATTGATTGATTTTCTTTGTCTGCTGCAGATGAGTTCAGTTTCATTTCTCTTCGTCACACCGATCATCCATTCAGTCTGACGATCTACATCAACGGTCATCGCGATTGTCGACTGTCGACCTGTTGTGAATTCCGACATCGTCAGTTGAGTCGACTCAGCGGAAGATCCGGGCATTTCAGACTCATCAGCATCAACGGACAGAGACGATGCAAACGGTTTTATATTCCGTCACAATCTATTCATCCATCTGTTTATTTGTCTGGTTGTTGTCGTTATTATTATCATTATTAGTAACATGATGTTTTTTCACAAAAGCGTCATGGACATTCATGCATAAGTTGTCTGAACAGGAGTGGTCTTAACATGGTTAGAAACGGTAACTTGAGCAGAGTTTGTTGGGACAGCTTGAACGTCAACAGGACGAATAATTCTAATATTATTCATGCTTGTGCATGGTGCACCCCCGTGTTCCTGCATCCGCAAGGTACCAGAAGATCGCAGCGGATCCATTCGGCGACTTGAATGAAATGTACAGTAGTTATTAACAGGATCACGGTTCATTATTTTCATGAGAACATTTTACACAGTGGTTTTCACTGTCTACACTCTACAGCTAAAGTTCAAGCTGCCTTTAAGCGTTTCTGTCTGGCTATGTTTGTGATTAACATTGTTGCGAATATCGTTTGATGTTGAAGGTGCGAAGAGGAGGAAACTGCGACACTGAAGACGAAGTTTGCTGCACCAAATACTCTCATACAACAATCACCAAACATTACACAAGGTTCAACCGTTGGTTTCTTAAACTTTTAAACGATAAAAAGTGATTCCTGTTAAACGTCCATTGTCAAGGAAGATTCATTGTGGCCAGTCGCCTGAAATATTAGATATCGCGTCAATAATTAATTTGATGTCTGTCAATTGACCCCACTGCACTGGTCATTTTGACAGACAGTTAAGTCTTAAATAGAACTGTTATGTAGAGATGCAGCATTTGCGTCTTATCGGAGTGAGCTTCTGATAGTAGAGTGATCACGGTTTGACCTTGCAGCGCCATCGTAAGATGCCTTATCTGTTAGAAACAGTGGCGCAATAGAAGTCATTAACTACAAACTTATCTGCACGACATCACTTTGTTGTAGGCCTACATCAGAGTCAATCAATGATAAGTCAAGGCAAAGTTGATGTTAAAGTTAAACATCTTGAACCGTGACATGTATCGAACATTAAACGCAACGAGCAACGTGTTCGACGCATTTATTTCACTCTGAAAAACACCAGACAGTAGCCTACTGTTGGTGTGGTACGCAAGCACAAAATGTTTTATTTTATTATGACAGGGCTTTGGTTCGTTATCGGCTGACATTTCGTGCATCAGACCTTAGTCCTTCCCGTGCAGGACTTATGCACATCGGGAAGTGTGTGTTGTTATGTGTGTTGTTTCTGTTGCCACATTTGTTTTACTTAGGTGGGATGCAAGCCCACCGCAGAACCCTCCTCCTTTGTACTCGCTTGGGATAGGCACTGACTGCCCATAGCGTTGGCATGTGGCGTAGTTCATGCATTTGACAACGACATAAAACTAATGGTTTTATCGCTCCTTGATTTTCATTTGCAGGTTCATACAGAGATCATCGAAAGTCAACGGAGAAAACCAATTCGAACGTTCTTTCGCTGCCAAGTCTTTTCCACACCGATCCATCTGGACCAGCGCCAAACGGAAAGCTTCCATTTCCGGAGAAGAAAAAGAGCGGAAATCAGCGCAGGAGTCGATCGCGATTGGTGAAAGATGAAGGAGATTTGGAGAAAGGAAGCAGGAAGCAAGTGGAAGAAACGGGTGAAAACACGGATGATAAGAAGGAACAAGAAACCCGGATAAATGTTAGGGATGCTATGAAAGACGACAGCGGAAAACAGACAAAGAGAGATAGAAAGACTGATGGCGTTGAAAAAGATCCGCGAGAAGAATTGCGTCGCAGTGATCGAGCTTCCTCAAATATAATATCCAAGAATAATTTGGAAAAGGCTGTTACGGTGTCTGACTCTCTGAAGCATCAGAGCAAAGATGGACATGCACCGACCGCAACTATTTTTCCAAAAGATGTTGGCGGTTCCATGATGAGTACCAAATCTGTCACTCGTGAAGCGAAGAAAAAGGAGCATGAAGAATACAACGAACCGGATTTTGACGCAGATACAAAAAGCAACAGAGAAGAAGATGCTGATGGTTATAACACCACCAGCAGTAGCACTTATGAATCTGATTTCGAAGACCGAACTGTCTACGTTGATGCCGGAATGAACACCGACTTTGACGTGGAAGATGTCGGTGAAGTTTTTACTAACGAAGATGAAGTTCAGAAATCATTACCGCTTCATAAGACTGTTGCTGATGAATGTGAAGGTCAACATCTCAATGGTCTCAGCAAATCCATCAGAACAAATCCAAATACCCTTGTCAATATTTCAAACTGCGAAGAGGCGAATGTAGTCAAGAACTTAAGACTTTCCGATGCAAATAAAGAATCTCCTGATAACAACGCATCAAATAAGAACGAGTGTGTTGAGACTCGTGTATTAGGAAAGGGGGTTGCCAAGACAGAGAAAAGAGGACGGAAACTATGCAACGTGCAGTGCTCCGATGGTCAAGATGAAAATGCTGACATCCTTCAGAATGGTCGAAACAACCAGTTACATGAGCTACAAGAGTTGAGGCCCGGGAACAACGCAGAAGGATATACTACTGAAGTGAAAAAGAAAGAAAAAAAGCTAGAAGAAACTGTGGACGCACAAAATGTTGAGGAAAGAGTAGTAGAGACTTTGGAAGTGAGTCAAGAAGAAGGAAAACTAGTAGAAACGTTGGAAACCTGGGAAGCGAAAGAAAGCGTAATGGAGTATAAGGATGGGAAGCAAGAGGAAGATAAATCAGAGGCAGCTTTGGAAGCTAAAGAGGCGAAAGAAAGCGTCATAGAGATATTAGATGTGCGGAAAGAGGACGAAAAAGTATTGAAAACTTCGGAAGCCAAAGAGGAGAGAATAAGCGTTGCAGAGACTTTTGATGTTGAGCAAGAGGAAACAATCCCCGAAGAAACTTTGGAAGCTAAAGAGGCGAAAGAAAGCGAATTAGAGGTTTTGAAAGTGATACCAGACGAGAAAAAACAATTTGGATCTTTATTAACCAAAGAGGAGGAGGAAAAGTCTGTAGTGACTTTGGAAGTAAGCCAAGAAGAAGAAGAAGTGGAAGGCGCTTTGGATGTTAAAGTGGAGCAGAAAAGTGCAATGGAGATTAGGGTAATAAGACAAGAGAATGAAAAATTAGAAGAATTGTTCAAAGTAGAGAAGGAGGAAGAAACTTTGGTAGGAGAACTCGATCAAGAGAAACTAGAAGAAACTTTGAATGCAAAAGACACGAAAGAAAGCGTAAAACAAGAAAAAGGAAAAGTGGAAAAGATTTACGAAACGACAGGGAAGAAAGAAAGTGCAGTAGAGACATTAGGAGCAACTCAAGTTGAAGAAAAAGTAGGAGACTCCGAGGAAACCAGAGTGGAGAGAGAAAACGCCGACCAGATTTTGGATGTGAGGCAAAAGGAAGTAAAACAGGAAGAAATTTTGGAAAATAAAGAGGAGAAGGAGACTGCGGAAGAAATTCTGGAACCGAAACCGGAGGAACGACTAGAAGAAACTTTGGAAGCCAAAGTCAAGAAAGAATGTGAAGGAGGCGCTTTGGAAGCGAAACAGAAGAACAGATTCTTACAAGAAAATTTCGAAGTCAACGTGGAAAAGGAAAGCGCTCAGGAGACTCTTGAAGTAGAGCAAGAGGTAGAAAGACTAGAAAGAAGTTTGGACGGGAAATTGGAGAAAGAATGCGCAATGGTAACTATGAAATTGAAGCCAGAGGAAGAAAAATTAAAGGATGCATTATATGCCAAAAAGGAGAAAGAAGGCGAAGTTGGAATTTTGGAAGCGAGACAAGCGGACAAATATCTGGAAGAAATATTGGAGACCAAAGAGGTGATAGAAAGTGTAGTAGAGCTTTTGTATTTGAAGAAAGAGGAAGAGGGTATGGAAAATAAGCTGGGTGCCAAAGAGGAGAAAGAAAGCGGAGTGGAGACTTTGGAAGGAAAACAAGAGGAAGGAAAAATTGAAAGACTCTTTGTAGAGACATTGGAAGCTGCGCAAGATGACGAAAAAGTAGATGTAACCAAGGAAGCCATAGAGGAGAGAGAAAGCGTAGAAGAAACTTTGAAAGTGAGGCGTGAGGAAATAATCCTGGAAGAAACTTTGAAAACCAAAGAGAAGGAGAACGCATTAGAGAATCTGGAACTGGAGGAAAGGCTAAAACAAACTTTTGGTGCCAAAGAGAGGAATGAATGCACAGAAGAGACTTTGGAAGCGAAGTATAAAGAAGGAATTCTAGAAGAAACCTTGGAAGCCGAAGCCGAAGCCGAGAAAACAAGCGCTGTAGAGACTTCCGATGCAGAGCAAGAGTTAGAAAAACTAGAAGGTACTTTGAACATCAAACTGAAGAAAGAAAGCGCAATGGAAACTATGGAAACAGGACCAGAGGAAGAAAAATTAGAGAAAACATCAGTAACCAAAGAGGAGAAAGACGGCGTAGTTGAAACTTTGAAACCCAGACAAGAGGACGAAAATCTAGAAGAAACTTTGGAGTTCAAAGAAGGAAAAGAAAGTGTAGCAGAGTCTATGGTTGCGAATAAAGAAAAAGAAAGTACGGGAGAGACTTTGAAAGCCATAAAGGAGAAAGGAAGCGGTGTAGAGACTTCGGAGGTGCTAAAGCATAGATCTATAATAGTACAGCCAGAAGAAGAGCCCAAGGAAGAGAAAGAAAGCCCAGTGGAGACTTCAGAAACAAAACTGGAAGAAAAGTCGGAAGAAAATAAGAAGAACAAGGAGCAGAAAGAGAGCGCAGTGGACACTTCGGAAACAGAACAAGACGAAGAAAAATCTGGAGAAACTCTGGAAGCAAAGGAGGAGAAAGAATGCGCGATAAATAATTCTGAAACAAAACAGGAAGAAAAGTCGGAAGAAAACATGGAGCCCAAGGAGGAGAAAGAAGGCGCAGGGAAGACATCGGCTATAAAACAAGAGGAAGAAAAGTCTGAGGAACCTTTGGAGCCCAAAGAGAAGAAAGAAAGCGCAGTTGGAGCTTCGCAAACAAAACAAGAGAAAGAACAGTCTGAGGAACCTTTGGAGCTCAAAGAGAAGAAAGAAAGCGCAGTTGGAGCTTCGCAAACAAAACAAGAGAAAGAACAGTCTGAGGAACCTTTGGAGCCCAAAAAGGAGAAAGAAAGCGCAGTTGGAGCTTCGCAGACAAAACAAGAGGAAGAAAAATCTGGAGAAACTCTCGAAGTCATGGAGAAGAAAGATTGCACAATGGAGACTTCGGAAACAAAACAGGAAGAAATGGCAGAACAAAATATGGGGAACAATGAGCAGAAAGAAAGCGCAGTGAATACTTCGGAAATAAAACAAGACGAAGAAAAATCCGGAGAAACTCTGGAAGCCAAAGACGAGAAAGAATGCGAAATGGAGACATCAGAATCAAAACAGGAAGAAAAGTCTGAAGAAACTCTGAAGCTCAAGGACGAGAATAAAAGCACAGGGACGACCTCGGTAATAAAAGAAGAGGGCGATAAGTCTGAGAAACCTCTGGAGCTCAAGGATGCGAAAGAATGCGCAGTGGAGACTTCGGAGGTGAAACAAGAAGAAAAATCCGGAGAAACTGTGGAACTCAAGGAGGAGAAAGAAGACGAAATGGAGACTTCGGAAATAAAACAAGAAAAAAAATCCGGACCTATTCTGGACCTTAATGAGGAAAAAGAAGGCGTAATGGAGACTTCTGAAACAAAGCAAGAAGAAGAAAAGTCTGAAAAAGGAGGAGAAAGAAAGACCACGGAAAAAGAAAAGGCATTGAATACATTAGCAATAAAACAAGAGAAAGAGAAGTCTGATAAAACTCTGGAACCCAAAGAGGAGAAAGAGAATGCAGTGGAGACTTCAAAAATGAGGAAAAAAGAAGACAAATACGAAGAAACTGTGGAACTCAAGAAGGATAAAGGAAGCGCAATGGAGGCTTCGGAAGTAAATCGAGAAGGAAAATCCCGAGATAGTCAGAGGCTGAAGGAGGAGAAAGACAATGCAATGGAGACTTCGGAGATAAAACAAGACGAAAAATACAGAGAAACTCTGGAACTTAAGGAGACAAAAGAAAGCGCAGTGGACTTAGCTGAAATAAAACAAGCGGATGAAAAGTCTGCAGAAATGTTGGAACCTAAGGAGGAGAAAGAAAGCGTGGTGGAGACTTTAGAGATAAACCAAGAAGAAAAATCCGGGGCAACTGTGGAACCGAAAGAGGAGAAAGAAAACGTAGTGGAGACTTTGGAAATAAACCAAGAAGAAAATTCCGAAGCAACTGTGGAACAGAAGGAGGAGAAAGAAAGTGTAGTCGAGACTTTAGAGATAAACCAAGAAGAAAAATCCGGAGAAACTGTGGAACCGAAGGAGGAGAAAGAAGGCGTAGTAGAGACTTTAGAGATAAGCCAAGAAGAAAAATCCGGGGCAACTGTGGAACCGAAGGAGAAGAAAGAAGGCGTAGTAGATACTTTAGAGATAAGCCAAGAAGAAAAATCCAGGGCAACTGTGGAACAGAAGGAGGAGAAAGAAAGTGTAGTTGAGACTTTAGAGATAAACCAAGAAGAAAAATCCGGAGAAACTGTGGAACCGAAGGAGGAGAAAGAAGGCGTAGTAGAGACTTTAGAGATAAGCCAAGAAGAAAAATCCGGGGCAACTGTGGAACCGAAGGAGGAGAAAGAAGGCCTAGTAGAGACTTTAGAGATAAGCCAAGAAGAAAAATCCGGGGCAACTGTGGAACCGAAGGAGGATAAAGAAGGTGTTGTGGAGAATTTAGAGATAAGCCAAGAAGAAAAATCCGGGGCAACTGTGGAACCGAAGGAGGGGAAAGAAGGCGTAGTGGAGACTTTAGAAATAAACCAAGAAGAAAAATCCGGAGAAACTGTGGAACCGAAGGAGGAGAAAGAAGACGTAGGGGAGAATTTAGAGATAAGCCAAGAAGAAAAATCCGGGGCAACTGTGGAACCGAAGGAGGAGAAAGAAAGTGTAGTTGAGACTTTAGAAATAAACCAAAAAGAAAAATCCGGAGAAACTGTGGAACCGAAGGAGGAGAAAGAAGGCGTAGTGGAGACTTCAGAGTTAAATCAAGAAGAAAAGTCTGGGGCAACTGTGAAACCGAAGGAAGAGAAAGAAGGCGTAGTTGAGACTTTAGAGGTAAACCGAGAAGAAAAATCCGAGGCAACTGTGAAACCGAAGGAGGAGAAAGAAGGCGTTGTGGAGAATTTAGAGGTTAACCAAGAAGAAAAATCCGGGGCAACTGTGGAACCGAAGGAGGAGAAAGAAGGCGTAGTAGAGACTTTAGAGATAAACCAAGAAGAAAAATCCGGGGCAACTGTGGAACCGAACGAGGAGAAAGAAAGCGTAGTAGAGACTTTAGAAATAAACCAAAAAGAAAAATCCGGAGAAACTGTGGAACCCAAGGAGGACAAAGAAGGCGTAGTGGAGACTTTAGAGATAAATCGAGAAGAAAAGTCCGGGGCAACTGTGGAACCGAAGGAGGAGAAAGAAAGCGTAGTAGAGAATTTAGAGATAAGCCAAGAAGAAAAATCCGGGGCAACTGTGCAACCGAGCGAGGAGAAAGAAAGCGTAGTGGAGACTTTTAAGATAAACCAAGAAGAAAAATCCGGGGCAACTGTGGAACCGAAGGAGGAGAAAGAAAGTGTAGTTGAGACTTTAGAGATAAACCAAGGAGAAAAATCCGGGGCAACTGTGGAACCGAAGGAGGAGAAAGAAAGTGTAGTTGAGACTTTAGAGATAAACCAAGGAGAAAAATCCGGGGCAACTGTGGAACCGATGGAGGAGAAAGAAGGCGTAGTGGAGACTTTAGAAATAAACCAAGAAGAAAAATCCGGAGAAACTGTGGAACCGAAGGAGGAGAAAGAAGGCGTAGTGGACACTTTCGAGATAAACCAAGAAGAAAAATCCGGAGAAACTGTGGAATCCAAAGACGTGAAATTAAGCACGGAGATGACTTCGGAAATAAGACAATTGGAGGAAAAGTCAGAAAAAGCTCTGCAAACCAAAGACGATATAGAAAAGGTAATGCAGATTTCGGAAATGGCACACGAGGAAGAACAGATTGAAGACACTCTGGACGCCAAAGAGGAGAAAGAAAAAGCAATGGAGACTTCCGAAATAAAACAAGGGGAAGATAAGACTGAAGAATCTCTGGAAGACAAGAAGCAGAAAGAAAACTCAATGGTGACTATGGAAAAGCAGCATGAAGAAAAATCCGGAGAAACTTTGGAAGCCAAGGGGGAAATAGAAAGCACAATGAGGATTTCGGAAATAAAAGAAGAGGAAGAAAAATCCAAAGAAACTCTGGAAGCCCAGGATGAGAAAGAAAACGGAAAGGGACTTTAGTAACAAATCAAGAGCAAGTAAAGTCTGAAGAAACTCTGGAAGCCAAGGGAGTAGTGTATGGATTGAACTGTAACTACCCACCCGCCTCGTAGATTATGAGTGAATCTTCGGCTATGGGCTACAGATTCCACCCTCCATGTGTCACCGACCCCGCCCACGATGAGTCATTGGCCGACCCACCGCGCGTCATTAACCCGCACAGCTTTCCCACCATCAATGAAAGGAAATAAGACAGCATCTTATCGCGCCGTTGTCTATGCCAAACATTTAATATGTAGGCTATAAATGCCACCCGTCAATCTCCTCCTTCCTGTCTTCACTCTCTCTTCCTTCAATCCTTTCCTTGTTCTCTCATACATTCCTCCACTCATCCAATGCTATCTTCTTTCCATCCAATATTCGCTTCCTCTCTCCATGCAATCATTATCTTCTCCTTCCATACCTCCCATAAATTGAGACTCTCTAACTCTCTTCCTTCATCCTCCCTCCTTCATTTCATACCTTTATCTACTCCACTCTTCCTTCACTCCTCTATTCCGCCCTTCATGCACTCCTCCACTCCTCTCTTCTTTTATTCCTCTAGTCCTCTTTTCATAACCTCATCCAGTCCACTATTCCATCACTCCTCTCCTCCTCCCTTCATACATTCCTCTCTTCTTACCTCCCTCCCTCCTGTCTAACACCACCTTTATTATTACTATACTTTATTACTATTTCTGTGGGCTTATTTTACATTTTTCTATATGTAGCCTACCCGGTGCGGTGTGTCACCAGGAATTGTCTGATTTTAAATTAAACGAATATCAATCAAATGAATATAATTGTAGGCCTATAATTAAATTCAAAGTCATATCCAAGACAGTGTCCGTCGAATTTCCAGCGTATCATACAAAAGCATGTACAGTCGTCTAATGCAAACTGCACTAAACGACTGTACAAAAGTGTACATGCTTTTGTATGACACGCTGGAAATTCGACGGACCCTCGGATAATTATTCTTAAATCGATTTTGTATGGAAAAGATATTGTATAGAGTAATTTCGTCGGAAGACAATTTTAAATGGTGCTGACTTTTGTATGATAGCCTACGTTGTAAATTGCAAGTGTTCGATTTTCTGTTTATTCTGTTCATCTTTGACGAATATACATGTAGGTGTAGTTGTGAGGCATTCGATTGCAACGACAATGTGTGGATTCGATGTATCTAGTTGACGATTGACATTCATAATATTATTGTGTGAATCGCGTTGAAATATATTTGCGCTGGTAACAATTATTGTCAACCTTTCGAATTTGTGTTTCTTTGGCCACCGAATACTAGTACAGAATTCGATCTACGAGTTCGGCGTGGGAAAAATATATCCTTAGCTCACACTACTAAGCGTGGGGTGGAAAATAATTATCAAGAGTGACACTGCTTCTCGTGGGCGGAAAATATCAACAGTTGAACAACAGCCTACTACTCGTGATTTCTCAAAACGTCAAAATTGATCACTCTCGATGCTAGAATAGAGCATGATTAACGCTATGCATAGCTACGCGACGAGGATTATGCCAATGCTGTTTGGATCATTCCAAATCTTACGTTTTGACAAGTGATTACCGTGCAGCAGAAGAGTCAACATGATGTTTGATAAAGACATAAGAACTTACATTCTGGCATTTCAGTTCAGACATATCTTCATAGAAATTATAGCCTATACTACAGACTGCGGCACAGAATGTGTCCAGATTGTGAGAGAGATCTTCTGCAAATGAAAATAGTGTATACGCTTAGGCCCATATGCGCCTGTTGGGTTGCATGATTAGATTTTAAGATAGTTATAGAAACAGGTTATGGAGCGTGTCTTGAACTGATGTTTGTAGACATGCGACGGGGAAATCTCTGTTATACTACAGAGCATAATGAATTTCAGTCTCCATCGTTGAGTGTAGATCTAATCGCCGACCAAGGCTATCAATATTAGTTGGCAGCTGCTGCTTCATTTTGATGTAAAAACGTGCATGGACTTTGATAGAGGTCTGCAATCGGTCACATGAAGTTTAGGTCGCTCACGCATTAAGGAAGTTACTGAGTGTATAGGCACTCTATTGAGTGCAAATCGTGTTCAAGTCTAAGATCCTGTTCATATGTTTGTATGTAGCCTACGATGTATGATACAGTTTCAAATAGGGTAGGCTATGTCTTTAACGGAATTTACCATCCTTATACACAATCGAAATTTCAGTGCATCATGCTATGGTGTAGGCTTAGTGTAGACAGCAGACGTAGGATTAGAGTATTTATCCGATAGACGATGACGAAGAATATCGTGTGATTAAGGCATCGACTGAAAGGCAATTTAGTTCAATCAGAATCAGGGTAAGCGAGAGCAGGTCATCTGGTTAACATCGAACGATGAATAAATGAATAAATATAATTACTAAATTATCAGCAGAAATGATTCAGCCTTGATTCGACGACTTTTGGATCCTCAGCAACATCACGAGAGGTGCCTAACCTCTCGTGATGTTGCTGAGGATCCAAAAGTCGTCGAATCAAGGCTGAATCATTTCTGCTGATAATTTAGTAATTATATTTATTCATTTAAGTGATTTACATAGCACCCTTCAAGACCATATTACACTCAGAGGCGCTTCCGACCCAACCCGACTGAATGGTATACCCTATAATAGTGGAACGTAATCTCAACGATTCCATGCAATGAGCGCAATCCAACGCACCAGTTGATTTCAAGGTCATCGGCAGAAATGCATGGCGTGGTGTAATAGAAGTGCGCGACTGAGGACAAAGAACGTCAGCATGCTTAGCGAAGATCGGATAGTGCAACGTCGTTGGATGCTTGGGATGACGGATTATAGCACCTGTAGATCTAAAGAGGTTACATCAAGCAATTTTGAAAATGCCAGTTGTGTCACAATGCACTGAAGACCTTTGAGAAAGCAAACAAGTAGCCCATCATAAGTTGATAATGAAACGTTGGTGAAAGTGTTAATGAAATAATTATAATAGGCGAATCGAAGATTTTCGCAACTGCAATTTATTTCGCAACTGCAATTTATATGGCGCCGCATCAGAGAAATTCAAATCGTGTTTTTTGTGATGAAAACACTGGTCGTTCAACGGTGTTGTCCAGGTAAGCTGGACTACATAGGCAACTAGGTATGATTAGAATGCATGAGAGCACATTCGAAAGGTGGATTACAGAGTTCCATTAAAATACTAATTTCCAAAACATCGGTTAATATCTGGAGGTTTTAGAGATTTAATTAGGCAATGAATTCTGCAATATCAAAAACCGTGAGGGCTACGTTATTTAACTATTGTGTTGCATGCAAGTTTAGAAAATTAAGAATTAAATGCACTTTTACTTGCAATCTAAGCCTAAATCAGAAAATGACTATAATTCATTAGAACCACCATTGGCTAAAACGAGAGAGAAATTGAACATCTTACTGCACTATCCATAATTATAATTGACAAGCGTCACTTTCCATGCACGTGTAAACGGTCAAGATACTGACAACAACCAAAGCAAAGTTGAGCAAAAGATTTCCATTGTCTGACTTTGATAATAAAGTCATAAAGCTAGATCACTAGGCCAATACCATTGTCCGATCTATTAAATTTAACTCTGGCAATTCTTAGACCCATGTTCATATTTCTACAATAATCAAATACTTTCAAGTTACTATTTTGATTAATATATCCTACCAAAGCACGAAAGAGTATATGTAGAGCAGTCGAAAGCATCCTTTGCAAGTGAGACATGAGTTATTATGACCAACTAAGGAACTCCTTCAATTTCATCCCTGAAATAATTTTCTCGTTGCTATCCGCTCAAGACTGTTGCATCTTTTGAACAGTTTGTTTACTGAGGACTGGAACGCATCAGTCACCCCAGATGCGGCTATGGACATCGTAGTCGTGAGTGTTTATTCTGTGGTCTGAAGCTTCAGACCTTCTGCAATGTAAGCTTACAGTGTACAAAGGCTATAGTTACATGTAACTCCGCCCATGCATAAGACGACCTAACTTAACTTTATATATTTGCACATTTATGTCCAAATAATGTAATATTCTATTCTCTGCAATTGAGCCTCGTCATTTGCCTAATCATTTGCATAGGCTAAATATCGTGGAAAGAAAGGAGAACAAATGAATCTGTGCTCCAGGACATAGGTCAACTAAGAGGGGATATGTCGTTGCTGCAGATGATCATCAAACAGAAGCTGATGTTTTTCGGTCACGTAATGCGCACGGATGGACTGGAGAAGGCGATGATGCTGGCATGTGGAGAGGGTACAAGGAGAAGAGGACGGCCGAGGATCAGATGGATGGAGGATGTACACAGGAGGACAGTGATGAATCTTGGACAATTGAGGGATGTGACACAGAACAGAACGGAGTGGAGAAGGCTGGTCATGACGGTCGCTAGAGTTCCTCGAACTGACGGCACAAGGTGACAAGGTGAATCCCAATGGTCATAAGGTCGATGTTTAACATGGAAGCTAAAATAGTAGAAAGACCCAACCTTTACTGTTTCAATCGATCTGTTTAACCGATGGCAACAACAACCACCTTCGTTAGGGGACTCTGAGTAGAAACCTTCTTTTTGCTGAAGTACATGCCTAACAACGTGTAGAAAAATTCTGCGACTTCGACAAGAGTCATGATGGTTACTCCAAGCCACAGACTGAGACTGCCTCCAACAAGTCCCATCACCTTGTCAGCTGTCATGGCAGGCACATCTTTCAACACCATTGAGTCGTAGCTGTCGAAAAATATGTTGACCTGAAGAAAGTTTTTCTCAATGAGATCGATATTTTCCAGCATTCGGAGAATTTCAGTTTGATTGCTGTAAGTAGAAAGCTGTTCTGTTATCATGCGATAAATATCAAACTCCGACCTAGCTTTGAATATTGGATTGTCGACAAAAGTCATCGCAAAGGCAAGCTGACTGGATACGTGTGGCCAAGGAGCTGTTGTGACAGTCATATCGTACTTCAACTCTACGCATTGATTCTTGCATTTTGATTCACAGTAATCTAAATCAAAATTAATCTTTGTCGTGCATAAATAATCCTTAAAACTTTGCACAATGAATGAAAAAGAAACATTCTCCACCAAGCTAAGGTTTCCACATACAACTCCATTCGTCTGCATATTTTGACGAGAAGTAAATGGAAAGGAGGTGGTCAGACATCCGCAAGCGTCCACGACATGCTGCTGGAAGCAAATGTCAAAGCAGAGATCCTTTGTGTAAAGAAGTCTTTCATCATCATCAGAATCTGGCGTATGGTCGATGTATTTCTGACTGGTGCAGTCTCCGTATGGGCTGGGGAGTTGAGAACGAATGATTGGCGATAGTCTAACGGCTGTCTCAGTTCCAGGTCCAATGGAAGGCGATGTTCTTTGGTCCGGCTCTGTTCCTGGGGCATGAATGGCAATCGACACACCAGTGGCGTGTGAAACGATAAGGCTGGACCTGTACACTAGCTGTAGGACTTCTGGAAAATTGTCTATGTAGAGAATGAGAGCGACACCTCGAATCTGTCTCTGACATTCGTCGGTCACATGTATTGTTGTACAGCTGCTGTAGTTTGGATCCCATCGACGCTGGATCGTTGCATTCTGACACTTAGGTTCCATCTCACTCCAATGCCAACTGTAAAATACTTTATCAAATATGAAGCCGTCCTCGATTTTTAAATTATCGGTAATAGGAAAATTCGAAATATATGCAGATCTCGAATGAAAGTATCTTGCAAGGCTGTTGAAATCACTCTCTGTTAAGTTTGTACGTCTCCAGGACTCGTTAGGTGATTTCAATTTGTCGATCTGTTGTTTCGCAAGATATTGGAAGTCTGCCCAATTCATCTTTTCGCCAAACTTTTTGAAAGCTTTCACCGGATAGATATTGCAGAACGTCACATCAGGGAAGAGCGGTGAATCAATAGCCTCTCCAATGACGGTATCAACGGGCCATTTGAAATATTTCATGAAGACCGTCGAGAGTTGCCATAGTAGAATGCACAGACTGGTAACTACAGCGATCAACCACAGCGCTCTCAGCAGTTTGCTTTTCGATTTGATAATACGAGAGATTCCTTTGACAGACACAGTCTCTCCGAATTTCTGCAAATGCTCTTTGTAAATGTGAGGCCGTGAAGCCGACATCTTGGCTTTACAAAGTCACCTTCGTTTTTCTCTCTGAACTTTAATTACACTAGCTTCGACTTGCAAACACTGCAGATTCCACTGTGAATATATTGAGATACGAAGACTGCATTAAAAGTCAACTTGACGTTCGTGTCTCATTGCGCAACGAATTCATGCATCACTCTGTTCGAACAGCGGCATGCGTTCAAACTTTAGAACAATAATTAGGCCTATAATAGCTAGCCTAATATTATTATGACAACCTTCATCTGCCGAGGTAAGCGCATATGATATTCATTATGTCTTTCGTTGGATTCTAGCAGATACCGTTGAGCATGCACTGGCGTGTCGGCTACTGATGACTATATTATTGATTTAGACCAACACGAAGCCTCAGCCTTTATAGAAAGCAAATGGCGCAAATTCTGCTCGCAGTGTTAATTAACGCTTTTGTGGGATTCGTGGTGGAGTGGATCAATTGCGTCCCTTTTGAAGTGACCAGTCCTGCCTTGTGAACTTCTGTTTTATGCTCGGTACAACAACAATACCACTGTTCTATTTCCATCCATCAATGCCAAGGCATCTTTTGTTACGCTGGCTTACGTATGATTCTGTTAGAACAGTTCTGTCTGTTGGAATCTATTGCACGTGGGAACCGAGAGGAAGGAGGCGTGAGAACCAAGGTTGTCTGGTGGTTCTCGACATGCGCCAACTGAATTTAGGCTAAAAAATTTACGTGAGATATTTCTGTTCTGGAAATTAGCTTTTCGGTGCAAAAAGGTGATAGAAGGACGGTCTTAAACACAAGACGATACGAACTGCTCAACCCGTTATTATTGTTCAACTCGTTATTATTGTTCAACTCGTTATTATTGTTCAACCCGTTATTATTGTTCAACTCGTTATTATTGTTCAACTCGTTATTATTGATGGTTTAACCAGTTAATAGCTAAATGCTTCAGAACAGGTGAATCTCAGGACAGTCAATAGTTTCTTTGGTCAGCGGCGGCGTGAATGCAGTCGAACATCTCGTGGATTTAATTAAATCAATAGAGTCATAGACTAATTAAAACAAATGGTGCAACTAAAACCAGGTGCATGCCAACTTCCTATAATAGGGGAAACCGGAGTAATTTCGGTCATTTTTCTTATTTTGTAATAAATTGAAACGGGTTGACGGCTAAAATTAAACAAAGTCACTACTAAATAAAGCAAGTTAGGAACAATATAGGCCTACTGCAAGGTCACTTTTTGGGAAAGAGGAAGACAATTGTGAAAAAAAATTAAGTGAATTTTTGACGGGTTTTACCCCTGTATATGGGGTGAATTCGGCCAACACGGTTAATTTGATCCTCGCAGGTATATGTGGCGGTCCAAGCAGAAATCAGCGTTAAGTCGGAAATTACACCTCAGTGATATTTAGGGGAATAGTATGTTTGTGATGTTTTCTATTTTTGTGTAAAATGTAATAACAAATTATTTAAAAATTAAATAACAGGGCCTAATTAATTAATAATTTAACAATAAAACAATATTTTTTCAATTATTTTTAAAACACAAGTTCTAGAGCCATTTTAATGCCTATATAGTTATATTTTACATAAAAACTGGGTATATTGGTACAGAATATAGGGTCATTATATTAAAATAGGCACTGTGTGCCATTCCTAACATTTCTGAGGCAGTGCCTAAAGTGTGGAAAAATAAGTACCTGGACGCCCCTTACCTCTCCAAAAGAAGTGCCTGGACGCCTCTTGCCTTTCCAGTCTGTGCTCGCCAATAAGAGGCTGGACGGCGTTCAGATTTTAAAACAGGTGCATGGACGCCGTCCATGACCGTCCGCGCACACTTTAAGCCCTGTTTTGAGGTCAATTCGTTCACATGGCCGAATTTACCCCGACCCACCCACCCTCCATAACAGTCTTAACGAGCATGGACCGCATTTTTGGATCGTGAATTTGGATAATCAAATTGGCGAAAAATATACTGGTTTGCAGAATAAAAGGCAAATGATTAGCATTTGAACAAGATTAGGCCTACCTTCAATTCTTAGCTTTTACTGTCACAGTAAGGATAAGTGGATTAGTCTCGAACTAATTTTCTGGCTTTTAGCAAACTATACTCACATAAAAGCAAAACTATCTCGATAAAGATACTTAATATAATATTATACGCTAGATGGCAGCTTTAAAATCTTCCTGGCCCACTGGTTTCCTTGAAATCACCCTGGCCGAATTTACCCCATGTCCGAAATTACCCCGTCTTCCCCTAGGTATTTAAATGACGAGTCTGCGACGCTGAATTCTGTGGGTTGCGGATGGCTCCTGAGCCAAACGGGGGAGGGATTCCTACCATCGAACACCATTCGTTTTGCAAAACTGAATTGCGATGCTTTTTATTATCATATGAACGATCTTAAATTTGATCAGTGTTAGCAAAAGCATGTAAAAGTCAATTAGGATTTAGTATTGACTGACTGGCACAGCAATTTGATTTCTCTTCTTACAACAAATACAACGAAATTAAACTTTTGCTGTTTAATTGTATAGGCTAATTAGTAGGCAAGGATCGGGGGTCATAAACTCTTGGTTTGGTAAGAAATTGCCTGCGGGCCGGTATTTTACACCTCTGACCTATTTATAAGCATACTTTTTATTAGCCTCCTATTACGCATTCTGGGTGTTATTTTTGGGAAATTAGCATTTACGAGTCCACCACAAGATACTGTATAATTATTATGGCCTGTATGTTGCTGACCTTAGTCTTGGCTGCATAGAACAAACCATTAGCAAGTTTCAGGTGAACGATTTGAATAACGAAGAGGCGTCTCCTGGCAGTAACAACTGTTTATAAATGCAGTGACTTAAGTTTAATGAACGGACATACAATCGAATTGAAACGAAATCCAACTTCATGATAGTCTGATTACACAGCCGTAAAGATTTGCTATCCGGGCCTCATCAAGTTGCACATTAGCATTTAGTTCAGACTTGTCAACAAAATTATATCGACAGACCAGAGACAAGTGGTGGAGGGGCAACCAACGTCCTCTGCCTTTGCTAAATATTCAAGGGTTTTCGCCATTGAAATATTATAGTGAAATGGATCCAGTTCTAATTGAGATGCGAGAGCTGGAAAGCTTAATCGGATTGAGCCACATACATGTACCAATCATAGAAAGAGTCGCTGTATGACTGCAGCGTGAAGACTGGAAACAGGTAGCCTATGTCTGGTTGCGAACTTTCAGTTTAATGTCGAATATCCATTTATACACATAACTAAAGTTAGCTATTTCATGATCATTTCATTGAGTTACAGTGATAGAAGACTGAATCTGAAAAGAACGTGTAAGATTCTCTGTCGGATTGAATTGCAATTTCATTCTGGTTTTCTGGAATCTCTTAGCTCCATTATTAGTGCAGGCTATCTATTGTAACACAAATAAAGATGCTTGATATCGTGTGGAACTTTAGTTTGCGTCCAGTGTTTTATTTACATTAATTGCAAATCAAAAGTGATTTTTCAATAGCGTCCAAATTATCCTTTTATGTTTTTGTTTTGCTTTTCGAAAGACTGAGATTAGTCTGAAATAATTTGAAGTTTCATCGGCGAACTTTATCTTCGGAAATGACATCCATGATGGCACTCACCTTCGCGGAAAACAATTCGAATGAATGTCGAAACGAGAAAGGCAAGGGGTGGTTCGTTAGCAGGAAACTCGCTCTGCTCCTTGTGCTCGCTGTTCTAGTTGCCTTGGTCGTGGTCGGAGTGGCGGTTCACTATCTCTCACCAGACAGAAGCCAACAATATCCAGAAACACAACACGCGACACCTGGTAAGACCCTGAACGACAATCTTTTCAAGGAACTAGAATTAACCCTCAAGTGACCAACTGGGGTCCTGGGGGACCCCAGCACCGCATCGACTTGTGCTACTTTTTTGCCAGCCAATATTTTTTTAAGACATTTTATGAATTTGTCACTTAAACATCGCTCAATGTTTACATCTAACGAAATCCAATTTAACTTTTACGGTTATTTTTTAAATGTGAAATATATGTTGGGGTCCCGAGGGACCCCAGCAATATAATGGGCTTTCCTATAGAACAGAACGCTACTTTATGAAAAGATATTATGACAGCGAGAATGGGTCCAGTACAATTTAGTGCAGACGAATCAATATGGACAATTCTGGAATAAAATGACGATAGCGAATACAAAAGCACGGATAATGACCATGTCCAGGACACGATATCGTACATCATGAAGTACCGGAACATGAGATTTTACAACAAGGCAACGCGTGATGAAAGGCTAAACAACGACAAACGTGTTGCTTTCCGTGACAAATAAAAAGTGTTTTCACCTCAATTGCCAAAGTTTTATTCCTGGTACAAGAAGGCAGCTCATGCAGCCAGCGATGGCGAACAGTGGACTCTTATATCCATGCTAAAGCATAGGCCTACTTGTTCGTTAGGGCTTATCCCGCATGGTATCTGCTCTGTAAGCAGGGCTGTACTCAAGGGTATACGCGGGTATACGGCGCATACTCATCTCCGGGAAAAGATGACAGCGTATACTCCCTTAAAAAACGAGGGTACACGTGGGTATACAGCGCGTATACCCACCTCAGTAAAACCAAGTAAAAGACGGCGGCAGAGTGTACTCACCCATAGGTGCAATCACGTCCTAAAAGTTGGGGGACCATAATGAATCACGTCTTAAATGTTGAGGGCCATAATAATAAAGTTAGGGGACCGCTCAAAAGTTGGGGGGACGCGTCCCGTGGGTCCCATAAAGTGGATGCGCCTATATATGTACTCACCTCAAAAGTTCTGAGTACAGCACTGTCTGTAAGATGCCCTTTTAACGGCATGGCATTGATGTGCAATTGCGCCATATAAATTGTCGTAATTATCATTATTATTATTGTTGATATTACTAACAGTAAAACCATTGACAGTGCTTATTCAAGCAATTTAGTTATCTCACCTATCCTATTTTGACAAATAAAGCACTGAACGCGTTATCGACCATTGGGGTCCCACAGGACCCCAGTTGGTCATATTAAGGGGTAAAATATGTTGGTCGCATGAGGGTTAACTGTCTTCCACCACTTTACTGATACCATATCACTGTTATCACATACATTTGGCCTGCTGCATTTAAGCGCGTGCACATCAAAATGGCATAGATCAGATGCAAAGTTCGTGCACCTGCCTTCTTCCGCGGTTGTAGGCTACTCTGCAGATTTGTTGAAATTCAACTTCTGACAGTTTCATGCTCCGTAGATATACATTTACACTTTCGACATTCATTAATTTTAACCATTTTTCATGTGTTCCCTCCGAAGTATCTTTCCCAAAATGTTTTTGCTTTCTTTCTCCCCCACCAGGGCAAATCAACGCAAATGCCCTGGTAAAAAAACCTTTGCCCTGCCATGGTCGCTGTCCTGCCCCTCAAGATTGAAAGAAATTTTCTCTGCCAAGAATTTATTTGGGGCCTAAAAACGCTTCTGCACTGTT
>OX457036.1:97749760-97874760 GCA_949752735.1 Lumbricus terrestris
CCGTATTCGACTCCATCGCCTACGCAAAAGTCAGGCACTTCAATAATTGAGCTCATCGATTAATTCTTCATTTTGCATTTGCTAATTTATCTATCTATTTATTTACAGTTTTATAGTCGCCCGAGATGAAAAATGCTCCATCAGGCTTTAAGAAACGGTCCTATAAGCGCTTCTTCTTCTGAAGTTAACGGTCATACTCTCCGATCAATTGCGTAGTTTTAAAAATTACTATTTTATATGTTTTAAAATTTACTCTATTAAAATGTTTTCTTTAGTTCGTGATCATTGTTCAGTGACAAAAATAATTTTAAGCGGTTGCTCAATTAAAACCTTAGCGGCACATTTAGGGAATCGTTTGAGAAATGAGTTTCCTCGTTGTCTTGCAGCAAAATATCATATTCTGTATCAAATGCATATTCAACAGCAATAGACTTACATAATTATTCAACGTAATTTGCATATTCAACAGCGGTTTTGCCCTACCCAGGACGACCTCTCTTATTAAGAAAACTATGGTTTTGTCTTTAATGTTGGTTTGTTCAGGGCGCTTCGGTCATAAGAATGATGCAAAACTTTCTCGGGGAAGAAACGTTTCGCTCTGGCCTAACGGTGAGAACAATGCCAATCCATCTTAGCAGTGTTCACTCAACCGAGAACTGATGATTCAGAACTTTTAAAGCGAATCTAGAATTGGAAGTACTCTGAAGAAATAGGACTAGAATCATAGGACTAGTAATTTGTTGTCTTTCTCGTTGTCCTTTGACTGTGTTGAGCTAAAGTGACCATCGTAGGGCTGGCCCCAAAGTTGATTAACGTGAAGCATGGTCTACACCCTACAGGCTGGGTGATCGACTCTTATGTCGATTGAGCAAGGGGGAATAACTGCCATTGAGTTGCTTTACGCTGTGTTTGGTTTATCCAGATCATGATTTTCCCCACGAGAGTAGTTTCAGTCAAATCGAACCAGGCTAGCAGACCAACTCAACAGTGATCATAATTTTAAGTAGGATTTGAAAGATGTCGTGTTTATTAATTCAAAAGTGGAAAGATAGCAAATTTTGTAGTTTACTTGAAAGCTATTTCTTCCTTTGGCAAAAATGCAAATTTTAGGCATGCTAGGCCATAGCATGACAATGGCTTTAACTGTTCAGAAGATGATAATAGTCTGTGTTGAACGCTTAGCAGCCTATATTCCAATAGCTTCCTCTGAAATACCATGACAGTGTACACAGAGACAGCACTGTTGAATTGCTGGCTCTATTTTATCCTAAATGTGACTGACGTATTTTGTAGTTTGTAGTGTATCATGGTCGTTGATTTCTTCTTGCAGCGCTACCTTAATCGACACACTTATTCGAATGCCAATCACGCACAACTGTGGGCGGCGTTGTCAGAGGTTTGTCGCCACCGAAAACAGTTCTTACATTTTAATGACTCATCTGAAACATCTCTATCAATTCAAACTCACAATCTCTCATAATATTGTGTCCCTTAATAAACAGTAAGTTAGAGAAACAAATTGGGATCATCTAAACACATAATTTTTGCGAAAACACAATAATTATACAATTATGTGTATGTGCGTGTGTATGTGTGTTTCTCTCTGTGTGTGTGTGTGTGTGTGTGTGTGTGCCTGAGTTTTAAGGAATCTTTAGAACTGCACAACCCTTTCTTCCTTTCCCATCATTCATCAGTACTTCCAATTGGATATAAGTGACGTTTTTACTATTTTTAACTGCACATAAGTGCTTATGCAACACACAGACTGGGTGCATGACTTTTGGTAAAATTATGTCCACTTAAGATCCAATTACAATTATTGTAATTAAGCAGCATAAAAAACAATGACTTTTCTGAGTAAAATATAATTTGTTGGTGATGGATTACTGCAGCAGTCTCGATTGGATGGGAATGCAACGAACGTATCTGGACGAATGGATCCGTGGATCAAACAAACCGGATATCCGGTGGTCCGTGTGCAGGTGTCATGTGACAATGGTCAGAACACGACGACTTTGTCTGTGTGCCAGAGTCGCTTTCTCAGGGACCAGAGTGGACGATCAGACTCCAAGGATGAGTAACTATTTTACTTGCAACTTCCGTCACAGAAACCTAGGGTGAAAATTAATAATAATGATAATGATAATGATAATGATAATGATAATAATAATAATAATAATAATAATAATAATAATAATAATAGTAATAGTAATAGTAATAGTAATAATAATAATAATAATAATTATTATTAATTAATAATAATAATAATAATAATAATAATAATAATAATAATAATAATAATAATAATAATAATAATAATAATAATAATAATAATAATAATTAATAAGAAGAAGAAGAAGAAGAAAAAGAAAAAGAAGAGGAGGAGGAAGAAAAGGAGAAGTAGGAGCAGTCCATCAGGAAAGTCCTGCCATCGAAATGTCGATGTCTTAATATCTAAATACATTCTTTAAGTCGGGTTTTGAAAGTCACAGAATCGTTGAATGTTTTGTTCTGTTTTTGTTGAAGATTGATCTGGCCAATCCCGTTCACCTATACTCTGTCAACGAATCCTAATTGGATGAACGCAAAAGTCAGATGGATTGACAAAAAACACGGTATACGCATTTGCAGATATAATACCGTACTGGTTAATTGGATTGAAGTGATTTCTATTGTAGCATAGTTTCGAATATTGGCAATGAAATTCGCTGTAGACACGCAGCAACTAACAGCAGATCTAGATTTTGCTATTATGGAAATAGAGGTTATCTATTATATAAATAATAATATTTTCTGTTATGAAGCGCCTGCAAGACGCACTGCGCTTTACATTTACAAGTTATGCAGTAATCTTAATTAAACTTAACTAGGGGAGAGCGGGGCATAATGGGATAGCGGGGCATAACGGGAAACTTCATTATTGTCGAACTTACTTACTTTAAAAATACGAAAAACATTCAAACGGAAGTAATGCATCTTTGAAGGTGAAGGACGAAAGCATTTTCGATTCCGAAGCGTCTTGCAATTTTTATGATGAAAAGTTGATTTTCGCGCTCTCCCAAGTAAGGTACATCCATAATCCAGAAATTGTCTAGAAACAGTGGAGCTATATTAAAGTTAGGTTATACAATCCATGTGTAGGGTAATATGTAAAGTCACATATTCCCATATGAAAATTTTTACAAGTCCACTGTTTTGTTTCAAAATGGCGGGTTTACAATTGGGGTATATTGGGGCATAATGGGATACAGATATCCCATTTTGCCCCATTTCATGCTTCCACAGCTATTTTTTTCCATATTGCTCATATTGTAATATTTCATGGGTTCTATGTACCCCTCACGTCTCAATCATTGTTAACATTATAAAATGAGCAATAATAAAAATAAGTGGCACTTTTTTTGAAAGCATAAAATTTTGCATGTTATGGGGCATAATGGGATAGGTATCCCATTTTACCTCAGGCGGTGGGGCATAACGGGATTTTGGGGCCTGTTGGTAAAAAAATTGTATCTCCTGTGAAGTTGATGCTTAAGTAAATTATTCTAGTCTATGTCGTACGTTATATATGCCTGCATAATGTGGGTACAAAAAAGCACTGATTTCTTATTATTTATATGGTGTAAACTTCAAAATGCCTTAAGTATCCCGTTATGCCCCGCTCTCCCCTACTAACTGAACAGACAGCTTTGCAATTACACGGCGCTAATAGCAGCCTACAAAGCATGTCCGCCCAACGGGGGCTCGAACTCGCTACCTCTCGTACTCTACGCCAGCGTGTTATCCATTGCACTACCGCCCCCGCCCCGCCCCGGTGAAATTATTGTGCAATATAATTTATATTGTGACCTAAATGGTTTGGACGTCAAGACTGTTTTTGCAGCTAGAATTACATATAATATTATCTAGTATTCTTTTAGAAGCGACGGTCATTAAATGTTTCTGTACATCATTCTTGACAGATTGATAATTAATTATTATCTGACTTAGCGGTGGAATTTATTGTATTGTAATTTGTTGATTGATTAGAGGATCGAGAATAATAGACTGTATGAGTTGATCGATTTTGGTTTCAGTATTGATTGCTCTGATTGATTGATTGATTGATTGATTGTGATTAGGTCTGTTTTTATCTTCCACGTTATTCTTATATTCATTATGTTTCAGGGCGCAATCAGATTTATATTTCTCTTGCTAAAGGCATGCAGGCTTAAGTGATAATCGGCCAAAATTCTACGAATAATCATAAAACAAGCACAAGGACTTAATAATTTTCTGCCAAACGGACAAGACTTAGTGATTGGGATCTTGGACTGTCAGTCAGTCGAGAGGTCTGCGTTCAAATCCTCAAAGACAGATGAGATTTGATTCTAGATTTCAGTTCCTTCTGACCACCCAACCGGATGAGTTATGGTGAGGACACTCGCCTGTGGTGGGGAGATGATACATAGGCGTGGGAGCGCAATACATGTATGCCGAGACTGTGAAAATGAAGCCGATTATACTTCATACCCGTAAAATTAATAACCCTCGAGTCTAGTTTAAGGGATAAATTATTCTATTTCTTTTAATCTGTTTGTTAAAGAGAACGTCATATTGGACGACAATCATGCTGTTGGCATTGATCGTTGGAATGACTCTGAGTCATGGGTCATCGGCAACATTGGTCAGTATGGATACTATCGAGTCAACTACAGCATCGGCAACTGGATGAATCTCATCCATCAGCTCAATACTAACCACTCGGTCAGTTCTAGCGTCTTCTACGTATATATAGATGAATAAGTATTAAATTTTTAAGAAGTAGGCCTACTCAAACTTCTTTACTGCCATGACAACTGTGGTGGGATCAGTCAAGTTCATGTAACCTGGAAAAAGAGGAGGGTGAGTCGGTTACGCAATTGATCTTTCTACTACCAAGCTGATTGAATAGCCTATCCAAGAGATGAACTGAATAGCCTATCATACGGATTGTGTTTCACTGGATAGCCTGTCATTAGTGGGAATCAAATACGTGAATCCTACTGTTGTCCAATTGTCCATTATCCACTGCACTTTTGTGTATTATTTTTACAGGTAATTCCGGTGAAGAATCGAGCGCAGATAATCGACGATGCCTTTGAAATTGGAAGGTAAGCTTATTTCTCTGCACTAAATCAATTATACCATCGGTGTCTTTATTCATCGCCATGTCGCATGTATTAAATATTTTAGTAGACGTCTTTTAGATGTCACGCAGTACACTGTACTCTATCTGTATCGACCGCATGACATCTTCAGTTTTCAATTGATTATTCGTCTGAGATCCTTCACCAGATAATCGACGATTATTAAAAGAAACATCGTCGATTATCTGCGTCGATTATCTGCGCTCTCATGGTTAGTCTTTCTAACTGTCGACCTTATTTTTCTACTATGTACCTATTTTCCCACCTTGTTCATTACTCTGGATGGGCCTGGTGACTTCTATCTTCTCTGGGCTGCATCAACTTACTCGCCATCCTTTTCTTACCTAGAATTGGTGTCTTGGTTAGACCCATCCTTTTTATCTTTTGTTATAGTTTATTTTAGCTGTGATCATAGATCAGCTTGTGTTGGACTATGTCTCCTGTTGTGTGTGCTCAATAAGTCTAGGACCTACTGATAGGGGGGTACAATGTGCGCTCTGCTTTATGAACTGCCACTCGCGCTGTTGTAATAACAGCGCTACGATATCATTGTCTACTGCCCTGACATGTAATAACTGTGTATATGAAAATACTTCCTTCGCTGAAATCGAATCTGATATTCCGGGTGCCATGAACTCCACAATTGAATCTCCCTATCCAGTTCATTCTACCTCCCAAGATAACGAAACTGCCAGACCCGCTAGATTTGAACTCATAAGGAAGGAAAGCAGAAACAAACCTCTAGCTACAAATAAAGATCTTGACCCCGATAGTAACTATTACTCGGAAATCGCTACTGACTCCAAATACTACGCACCTTCCCAGGTTTCTCACAGATTCACCAATAGCCCTTCTTTTTCTATTCTCCACTTAAACTGCAGAAGCATAGCCGATAAGAATAGCGAAGTTCAACTCCTGCTTCACCAACTTCCAGTTAATATACTCGCTGTTACTGAAACCTGGCTCACTGACATCTCTGCGCAAGCCACTTTTATCCCAGGATATAAGTTCGTTCACAAAAGCAGAGGTGAGAAAATGGGGGGTGGGGTTGGCTTTTTCGTTCAGGATAATACAGAGTTCCATGTAATTGACCTACTACCACCTATCAATTCATCCTCCTATGAGAGTTTGTTCATTGATATCCCATGTAACAAGGGTGCCGATATGGTGATTGGTGTAATCTACCGGCCCCCGGGCTCTAAACTAGAAAGTTTTAATACTGAAATTGAAGCCCTTGTAACTGTCCTAACCTCAAAAAAGTTCATAAATAAGAAGATACTTCTCACAGGTGACTTCAATATTGACCTCTTGGCCTCTCATTCTCACCCACCTACTGGTGCATTTATTGACTGTATGTTCATGCATCACCTCCTACCACTCATATTGCAACCTACGAGAATCACTGTCACGACTGCAACACTAATCGACAACATATTTACTAACTTCCATGATGGTGTTATTGAATCTGCTATACTCACATCGGACATTTCTGACCACCTCCCTATCATAGCATGGATAGATATATCACCTGTAAACTCACGTAATCAAAACAACCTGAAAATGACCCGTTCATTTTCTTGTGACGACATTTTGAGATTTAAATGCCTACTGAGTAATACTGATTGGCAACCTGTCTTTACTCTTTGTGATGACAATGAACCTGATTTGTCTTACGAAATCTTTGTAAAAACATTTAACTCGGCATATAATGAGGCTTTCCCCTTGCGCCCTCAAAAAGCTAAAATGAAGTACTCTTTTCATCAACCATGGATGACGAAAGGTCTGTTGAAGTCAACCAAAACCAAGCAAAAACTGTATAATAAATTTATTAAAAATCCTACAATGGAGAACAAGCACATCTTTACCAGGTATCGGAATAAATATAAAGTAACCAGAATTAAAACTGAGCAACTTTATTATGCCAATGAATTTGCTAAACACTGCAGTGATGTTAAGAAAACTTGGCAAATTATTAGAAAAATAGTCAAATCAGGCAATAGAGATACAACGATTACAGAAATAAGCGTTGATGGATCCCTGATAAATGACCCTGCATGTATGGCTGAACAGTTTAATGTGTACTTCACTGGATTGGCACAAGCTCTATCTGATAAGATTCCCTCCCCGGAGAAAACGTTTCATGCTTTTATGCCTCCCTCCTCCATGGATTCCTTAGTCCTTCTTCCAACTAATCCATATGAAGTGATCAACATAAATAAAACCCTTAAAACTACTCATAGCTCAGGCTTTGATGATATTGATCCTTTGATAACTTCGCAAGTCATTGACCTGTTGGCCGACCCACTTTCTGCAGTAATAAATTGCTCCCTGAGGAAGGGCATTGTACCACTAGCAATTAAAAGGGCCAGGGTGCTGCCAATATATAAGCAAGGCACGAAATCTGAACTATCTAATTATAGACCAATCTCTATACTACCCTTCTTTTCAAAATTCTATGAAAGAGTATTGTATGACCGCCTATTCTCTTACTTTAAGCAGAAGAACGTTCTGTACCCTCTGCAACATGGGTTCCAACCGGCTCACTCCACTTCTATGTCCCTACTTGATATCCAAGATAAAATTTCTGCGGCCTTTGACACGAACCAATACTCGTTAGGCATCTTCCTTGACCTAGCAAAAGCTTTTGAT
The DNA here is from genome assembly GCA_949752735.1 of Lumbricus terrestris. NCBI lineage: Eukaryota > Metazoa > Annelida > Clitellata > Crassiclitellata > Lumbricidae > Lumbricus > Lumbricus terrestris. The sequence goes on from OX457036.1 coordinate 97,757,578, forward strand.
ACGGTCGACCATAAAATTCTACTATCCAAACTTAATCATTACGGAATCAGGGGTCTTGCTCTGGATTGGTTGTCAAGTTATTTAACTTTTCGCCAGCAGCAGGTTTTATGTAACAATTCACTATCTGACTTTTTGCCCATGCGATTTGGAGTTCCACAGGGCTCCATTCTTGGTCCCCTTCTCTTCATTATATATATAAATGACTTACCTAACTCCTCTTCTTTACTTCACTATATCCTGTTCGCTGATGATACCAACGTCTTTTTATCGCATGCCTCATACGACCAATTGTTTGAGATTGCTAATGATGAACTAAGGGCTACTAGTACCTGGTTCAAAGCTAACAAACTGTCCCTTAATCTCTCCAAGACCAATTTTATATTATTTAGATCTAATAAAAAGCAAACACCCATACTTTCTAAAGACATAGTCATTGATGGCATAACTATTCCCCAAGTTACCTCATCTAAATTTCTAGGTGTGTACATGGACCAACATCTAAAATGGAACACACATATTGAAGAAATCAAGAAGAAAATCACCAAAAGTATTGGCATCCTCACTCGAATCTCTTACTTATTGCCCTCCCCCACTCTAACCAACTTATACTATACTCTTGTTTATCCATATCTTACTTATTGTAATATCATCTGGACCTCCACCTATCCTACTCACTTAAGAAAACTTCAAATTGCTCAAAAAAGGGCCATTCGTATTATAACTAAATCTCCCTTTAACTCCCATACTCAACCTTTATTCTCAACACTTAAACTATTAACTATCACTCAGATCAACTTCATTCAAACTTGTGAATTTATGTACAAATACCACACCAAACTCCTGCCATCTGCTTTCCTTTCTTATTTTCCCCCTACCCAATTCAAAGCTGGCTTAAGAAATAAACCGGACTATAAACTAATTTCCACACGAACTAATACTCGCAAATTATCTATTAAATTTCAGGGCCCTTTACTTTGGAATAACCTACCTCTCAAAATCCGTACCTCCAATAATATCTCTTGCTTTAAACGTACTTTAAGAGCACACACACTTGAGCATGTATCATAGCTGTTAGTTAAGTTAGTTAAGTTTGTTATAAATTGTACGTTTGTGTTTTCTCAAACTGTTATTGTTCTCAATGTAGCCTAGGATCCCTGGGTCTTTTCCTCCTGTAAGCCCATGTCATCTTTAACCCCTTAATGTCACTTAGCTAAATAGGCCCCCTCTTAGCGGGACGTTGTCCCTTTGGTGGGCCTGTTGTTCCCTAATTTTATATTTGAATTCATTTCGTTTGATTACTCTGCTGGCTACCTGTTCTTTTTTAATTTCTTACCTACTCTACTTACTGCACCATTGTTCTTAGCCATGCATGATGTATTACCTTGTGTGTTATCATTGATTCTTGTGTGATTTAAGTTGATGTTGGGATCAATAAACTCAAACTAAACTCAAACTCAAACCAACGACACGCGCACACGGTTCCGGAAAATACGGAGCGGACGATTCGGAGCAGACAATTCGGAGCGGACAATTCGGAGCGGACAATTCGGAGCGGACGATTCCGTGTGGACGACGAGAAATTTTTTGGCTTAAATAGATGCTTGATTGATGGAAATATTTCTTGTTTAAATAGAAATTGAATTTATTGAAGCAATAATAGTTTTGTAGCTTAAATAGAAGTTGCATTAATAGTTCTTGCTTCAATAGAAGATGGATTGTCCGCTTCGAATTGTCCGACTTAGAAATATCTGTTCTGGAACGCACGCACCCAAGTGGTTCCCAGCGAACGAATTCCAAGCAGACGTTGAGAGATGACTTCATTTTAAAAGACTGTCTTCGTTGTAAATGTAAGATCGTATGAAGTCAGCATTCAGAAAGTTTGACCTCTACTTCTAATGCTCCACCAGTGGATTCCATTCGCGTTAGACATCATTCTATGCAATAGAAATTATTGCTAATCACAAATACAAATACAAAATACAAATACAAATAGCCTACAGATTCTCTCCGATTATAATAGCGTGCTGGATGTCTTTGAATGTTGTGTATAGAGCAGGACTCGTGGATCCGTTGATCGGATTGCAAGTGACCGGATACCTGGACCGAGAGCGGGAATACCTCGTGTGGGTGACGGCCATTGACAACATCATCTACGTCAGTACGATGCTCGACAGGTCATCGGGATACGGAGAACTCGAGGTTAGAAGACTACGGCCGTACTTCGTCAACAGAGATTTATCAGTTCCATGTTCTGGGATAGTGAATAAGAGGGTGATGGAGCATGGAGGGGTGATGATGAGCAGGAAGGGACGAAGAGGAGCAGGGAGAGGAGCAGAAGAAAGTTTTATCTTTATGCGGTCGAACTGAATCTTTGCTCTCTATTGTTTATCGTCTAAGTTGTATTCTCCAAATCCAATGAAACAATAGATTACAGAGTTTTAAAAAGCAACCAGATTTCTATCTGGTTTCTTCAACTGTCTCCCGGTTTTAAGTAGCCTATGGCTGCAATTTAGAAGACCGTATGCAGCGCCTTTTAAAGGTTCTTTAGGACTCTAAAGTAGCTCTGATACATAGCCTATTGATAGATCTAATGGTTCATTTTATGTCAGTGAGTTAGAATAGACTTATGCTACGTTCAATTAGATTTATTCTATGTTTGATTAGATTTATTCTATGTTCAATTAGATTTATTCTATGTTTGATTATATTTATTCTATGTTCAATTAGATTTATTCTATGTTTGATTAGATTTATTCTATGTTCAATTAGATTTATTCTATGTTTGATTAGATTTATTCTATGTTTGATTAGATTTATTCTTTGTTTGATTAGATTTATTCTATGTTTGATTAGATTTATTCTTTGTTTGATTAGATTTATTCTTTGTTTGATTAGATTTATTCTATGTTTGATTAGATTTATTCTTTGTTTGATTAGATTTATTCTATGTTTGATTAGATTTATTCTTTGTTTGATTAGATTTATTCTATGTTTGATTAGATTTATTCTATGTTTGATTAGATTTATTCTATGTTTGATTAGATTTATTCTATGTTTGATTAGATTTATTCTTTGTTTGATTAGATTTATTCTATGTTTGATTAGATTTATTCTTTGTTTGATTAGATTTATTCTATGTTTGATTAGATTTATTCTTTGTTTTGTAACGGAAACCGCCCGCGCCCTCTAGCGGCTGACGGGAGAGTGGATGACGATCTCTCCCACCAGGTGGTAAGGCTTGCGTGTCGCTCCAGATGGGCGCAAGTCCGGCCTCCGTCGTCTTTCGAAGGGCTTAACAGTGTTCTCCGACCGCACGACGACACGAAGACAACAGACGTTTTCAGACGATATATTGTCAATTACAACTCCACACGTCAGCAGCAGGCATGCACGTGATATACCGCGAACTATCGTTCCCCAGCAGCGGACGGTCATGCACCCAACGGCCGCTCCCACAGCAATGGCTGACAACGGGGGCGCCACACTGCGTCGAACACGGAAACTACACGGCAGCGGCAGCGACGTCCTGCGGCGGCGGCAACGCCGAGCCCCAACGACCGATTCCCAGCGACGGACGACTCGGCGACTCGCTCAACGACTGACGAACTCGGGCACTGAGCTGGACTTCTAATACGGACGGAGCTCCCGCAGACTTCCCGGTGACACTGAGCTAATGCATGCGGGCAGCGGTCCTATTTATACGTGTCCAAGGGGACAGGGGACTTGGCGCCAAAAGATCCGCGCATGCGCACCAGAGGGGGTCCGACGTCAGAGGTCCGGACAGGTGCGAGGGGACCTGGCGGGCAAAGATCCGCGCATGCGCACTACAGGGGGGACTTCGCGCCAAAAGATCCGCGCATGCGCACTACAGGGGGGACTTCGCGCCAAAAGATCCGCCAGGTGCGAGGAGGCAAGGGAAGAGGCAAGGGGGCTTCGCGCCAAAAGATCCGCGCATGCGCACTACAGGGGGAACTTCGCGCCAAAAGATCCGCCAGGTGCGAGGAGGCAAGGGAGGAGGGGAGGGGACCTCTAGGCACGAGCGAACGACGACGCGAATCGACCGCCCACGAAGCCAATCGACGGCGTAAACAAGACCGCGGAGGCGGCTCAGGCGAATTTCGCCACAGTTTGATTAGATTTATTCTATGTTTGATTAGATTTATTCTATGTTTGATTAGATTTATTCTTTGTTTGATTAGATTTATTCTATGTTTGATTAGATTTATTCTATGTTTGATTAGATTTATTCTATGTTTGATTAGATTTATTCTTTGTTTGATTAGATTTATTCTATGTTTGATTAGATTTATTCTTTGTTTGATTAGATTTATTCTTTGTTTGATTAGATTTATTCTATGTTTGATTAGATTTATTCTTTGTTTGATTAGATTTATTCTATGTTTGATTAGATTTATTCTTTGTTTGATTAGATTTATTCTTTGTTTGATTAGATTTATTCTATGTTTGATTAGATTTATTCTATGTTTGATTAGATTTATTCTATGTTTGATTAGATTTATTCTATGTTTGATTAGATTTATTCTTTGTTTGATTAGATTTATTCTATGTTTGATTAGATTTATTCTTTGTTTGATTAGATTTATTCTATGTTTGATTAGATTTATTCTTTGTTTGATTAGATTTATTCTATGTTTGATTAGATTTATTCTTTGTTTGATTAGATTTATTCTATGTTTGATTAGATTTATTCTTTGTTTGATTAGATTTATTCTATGTTTGATTAGATTTATTCTATGTTTGATTAGATTTATTCTATGTTTGATTAGATTTATTCTTTGTTTGATTAGATTTATTCTATGTTTGATTAGATTTATTCTATGTTTGATTAGATTTATTCTATGTTTGATTAGATTTATTCTTTGTTTGATTAGATTTATTCTATGTTTGATTAGATTTATTCTTTGTTTGATTAGATTTATTCTATGTTTGATTAGATTTATTCTTTGTTTGATTAGATTTATTCTATGTTTGATTAGATTTATTCTATGTTTGATTAGATTTATTCTATGTTTGATTAGATTTATTCTTTGTTTGATTAGACTGGTGTTACAGGTAGGCATATAATAATTGTGTAAGATTAGAATAAAATATTGTCTGTCTTGTGTCGCATCTGCTTAGGAATATATTCTGAAGAAACTGATACCTGTCTATAATGACATCGGTTGGGAAATCCGTGCCAACGACTCAGCGGATGATAGGTAAGACGATGCAGGACCAGACTATTATTATTTTTGTGACCATCTAATGTGAAACATGCTATTATATTATTAAGTATTTGCACATGAATTATAATTATGAATGCCCAACTGTGTAGAGGTTGAGCTCTTTAGACTTTAGATTGACCTAACAGTTCACCAACTTTTCGATTCGCATTTAAGCCTAGCAATCTAACAGTTCGTCATTGCAGCGTATTACTTGGCTGATGCTATTCGTGTTATTTTGAATGGTTTTTGGGTTCTTGCTATTATTTATAAAGTTTCCTAGTGCTAGGCCTAATAACTGTTATTGGTGTCATTTTGAGACATCGTTGGTATTTGCTTTCTGAAGGTTACTGCGATCAACAGTCCTTCAGTGGTCCTGCTTCTATGGACATCGACCTTGTTTAACGAAAGCCACCGAAATGTACAGAGATTGGATGAACGCCAACAAAAGGTCAGATCTCGATCCGGATTCTCTGTATATGTTTGATAATGTGAATCTGTAGAATATTGCACCAAAGAAGCAGTCCGAACCACATTTTTTATTCATCCATTCGTGTCGAAAATTTGAATGGGACTCAATTGGAAGGCCAGTGCAATCGCGATGATTTAAACTGGACTTGAGCTGCATGTAAAGCAAAGACGTCTTAGTCTTCGGCAATAATTGACGTTGTCTCGAAAGGGAAGTCATTCTAGATGGAGGGACAACAACTGAGAAGGTGCGATGCAGCTTTGTTGAGCAGCTGGCACGTGGGACGCGAAACCGTACGCTCGCTACCAGAAGCGCGGAAAGCTTAATAGGAAAATCAGACCGAGGCAGCAGAACTCCCGTATCTATACATTTTACCGGATCAAATTCAAAGCTGCATCTCTTGACCATGATAGTTGTCATTCTATACTCCCGATATTTGTTCGTTTTGCTCATTCGTTTAAATCAATCGCTCTCAACTAAACACCTGCTTCTAATTGTTGCTAATCCATCATAGACTATAGCTTTGTATGATAGTCTTTTGATTATTGACCTGATTACGGTCTGATTATTATTATTGGTGCACAGTCGTCCGATGCCTTGTGCATTAAGACATCGTTGCGGTGTAGGTCACAAAATAGTAGTCCTGTTGAAGATTGGGCCCGTAAGGTTTTATTTTTAATTATTTCGATTATTGCCCTGCATGTATGTGCCGCTGTCCGCCTGCGTATTGCCGGACGGCGTGACCCGTCTGTTGGCCTACGTGCTCCCACCCCGAGAACGAAGCTAGCTAGGCCAGAAGGAACGAAGCCTAGAGGGCGTGGCCGGAACGAAGCCTAAGGTGCGTGGCTAAATGGAACGAAGCTACCTAGGCCAAACGGAACGAAGCCTAGAGGGCGTGGCCTAGAGGAACGAAGCCTAGCGGGTGCGATATATATACAAGTGCGCTCTTCGAGGGAAACAGAAGTTCTTCCAGTCAGCGTACAGTCTGCGAGAAATAGTCGAACTGCAGATTCAGCCGATGCGGTCGCCGTGAGATAGAGGAGAGCAGCGACAGCCGAGTGTTACGGGTTCGAGACGCAGTGCAGCTACGAGTCGTACGGGAGAAAACGCTTCGAAGAGCGCAACAGTGAATCTACGACGACTGCAATCCGACGCTGTCGACGACGAAAGGTTTGGAGGCCTTTGCTGTCCGACGCTAGCGGCTGGGGTTCGATTCTTGACCCGCAGCCGTGTTCGACCGGAATTCGACGCTGCTGACGGCGGAAAGTCTGGGGACTTTCGCGATCTACGACGACTGCAATCCGACGCTGTCGACGACGAAAGGTTTGGAGGCCTTTGCTGTCCGACGCGAGCGGCTGGGGTTCGATTCTTGACCCACAGTCGTGCTCTTCTGGAATCCGACGCTGCTGACGACGGAAGGTCTGGTGATTCTCGCTACGCAACGACGACGCCAATTCGACGCCGGATCCGCCAACGCTTCCGACTGGGTGAGCGCAGTGGTTCAGTTTTATCGCTACGCAACGACGACGCCGACTCTGGTTCGAAACCCGACCCGTTTCACAGACCTTCGACGTGCGCTGGCGAAGCAGCGGTCTTCTACACGACGACGATTCAGCGTTCTGCATTGACAATTGCTGTGAACAGTGGTGCATTAGTTTTGGAACAGTGGCGCTATATGAGTTGCTCCGAACATTGCTCCGAACATTGCTCCGAACATTGGCGCTATAGAAGTTGACTGAGAACTGCATTGCGAGTTTCTTCTTTGTTCGTCGAATAAATGAGTTTTAAGCCTGACTGGCTAGTCGTCAATCTTCAGTTGACGCCGGACTACAGTGACGGACATCGCCTTGAGGACTAGGGTTTGGGGTTCGGTTCCTGGTGGTAATTTGCCCAACCCAGTTCCGCGACAATTTGGTACCAGAAGTGGGGTGAAAGAAGAACTCGCTGGACTTCTCGGAAATTTGGTCTCAGCCAGTGGAGCGAAGGAAGAATTTCGTCGGAACTTCGACGCATTCAGCAACAATGTGGAACACTGCGGAGATGGACGGAAACGCTGTTGAACGCCCGATGACTTCGATGCCAGCAGCCGGACGAAGGACGGACCTCTTGGTCGACTTTGAGGTCGAGTCCAGCCGCTTCATGGAGAGGATCGACTTCGATGACCTGCCGAAGAAGGATCGCAGAAGTCTGCTGATTCCTGAGAGAGACTCGACCGCCGTGGAATCGAAAGTCTTGGACAGGGTCAGCGCTCTGGAATCGAAAGTCTTGGAAAACGTCAGTCGCTTGGTCGGTGAACGGAAGATGACCAGGAAACCAGGAAAATTCGATGGGACTGGGTCACTCGAATCGTTCTTGGCACAATTCGACGTCTGCGCACGCCACAATAGATGGACGGCAATCGACAAAGTCGACTTCCTCCGTGTTTCCTTGGAAAAGGCAGCAACACAACTGTTGTGGGATTTCGGAGCACGAACGGAGGTGACGTATGAACAGCTGGTCGAGAGACTACGTCAACGGTACGGCGCGGAAGGTCAGGCTGAGACTTTTCGTGCGCAACTCTACTACCGTCGGCAGAGAGCGGATGAAAGTCTTGGAGACTTGTTGCACGACATCCGGAGACTTGTCGTTCTCGCCTACCCTGTGCCGTCGAACGAGACGACCGAGATCGTTGCTAAGGACGCCTTCCTTGAAGCCATCCGTGACCGGGAGTTGTCTCTAAAGGTGAGAGAACGTGAACCGAAGACGATTGACGAGGCGTACCGAACAGCTCTACGCTTGTCGGCGTATCAACAGACTGCAGACCTGGAAGATCGTCGCAGACCTGCGAATCGAGTAAGAGGGACTCAGGAGGGCGACGCCGGAGGTCAGCTTCAGTCTCAGCTGGACAGCTTCTTCACTGCACAGCGCAAGTGGCAGCAAGACATGGAAGAAAGAATCTGCCGACAGCTGGAGGAACTCCGAAGCTCGAACAGGACGAACTTCAACTCCGCGCCGATGGTTCCACCGACGGTTCCGCTTCGAGGTAACACTTCAGGAAGTCCGGGACGTGGGTCGACCTGTTTCAAATGCGGGTCCCCAGGGCATTATGCACGCCAATGCCGACAACGCCGACAGTTTACCGACCGTCGGAACGACGATGAATGAGACTTGGGTCAGCCGACGACCCAGCGGAATGAAGAGACCGTCACCAACCACACTACGAGAGACCGAGCAACAGGCGTAACGAACAACGCGATCTACATCCATGGAGTGATCAATGGACGGCAAAGAACATGCCTAGTGGACACTGGGTCGGAGGTAAGCCTGGTTCCCTCGTCTGATGTTGATTGGTTGTTGCTCCAGCCTAGCACGCGCATTCTCTTGGCTGCTACTGGAACGCAGATAAGGGTCTTGGGTCAGCTTGATGTTCCAATTAAGATTTCGAGAGGATTTTCTATTGAGACTAATTTTCTTGTCTCTGACCAGATTGGGGAACCAATGCTGGGAATGGATTGGTTGAGACAACACCGCTGCCGTCTTGGTTTTGGTCAGGGGGCACTCTTTGTTGGTCGGCGCCGCATTCCTTTAGTTAAGGGCAATGGCTCACTTTGGTGTCGCAGGGTTATGGTTGCAGAAGAGACAACTGTTCTTCCTCGCTCGCAGTGCGATATTCCTTGTAAAACGCAATATCGTGACTTGACGACTACAGCTGAAGCATGGATGACTGAATCTAGAGAAATTCGACCTGGATTGCATGTAGCTAGAGTTGTGTTGAATGATGATGCTGATGAAATGTGCATTCGTGTAGTGAATTTAAATGAACAGCCTGCCATGTTGACTGCTGATATGATGTTGGGTGACTTGCATCCCGTAAATGTCGAAGTGAGGGAAGAGAATGACGGACGGACGGGTCCCGAGACACATTTAGTAGAGAAACTGATGGAGGATGTTTCTGAAGATGTTCCGGCGGAGGTGAAGGAACATTTGAGGAATTTGTTGGTCGAGTATGAATGCATTTTTTCGACCATTGACCATGATTTGGGAAGGACCATGATTACCCAACATAGGATTGACACCGGGGACTCTCATCCGGTGAGACAGCCGTTGAGGAGGCAACCGCTTCCATACCAGGCTACTATAGATGCGCAACTGGAACAAATGTTGGCTACTGGAGTTGTGGAACCGGCAATGAGTGAATGGGCAGCAAATGTGGTCCTCGCAAAGAAGAAAGACGGGTCCTTGAGATTTTGTATAGACTATCGCCGACCGAATGATTTGACGCGTAAGGATTCTTATCCTCTGCCTAGAATCGACGCGTGTTTAGATGCTTTGTCGGGGGCCGGGTGGTTCAGTACCCTTGACATGCGCAGCGGGTATCATCAGGTCGCAATGGACCCGGGTGATGCTGACAAAACGGCTTTCATCACTCGGCGAGGAACCTTTCGTTGGAGGGTCATGCCTTTTGGTCTTTGTAATGCTCCGGCCAACTTTCAGCGTCTTATGGACATAGTTTTGTCCGGGTTGAATTTTGAATTGTGCTTGGTGTACTTGGACGATGTGATAATTTTCAGCAGTACTGCGGACCAGCATTTAGGCCGATTGGGTCAAGTTTTTCAGAGACTTAAAGATGCAAATCTGAAATTGAAGCCAATTAAATGTCATTTGTTCAGACGCACGGTATCCTTTCTTGGACACTGTCAGCTTCCACAATCACTGACGATTTCTCCAGTCTCTTCTTACTGTTCTGTAGCGCAGCCTAGCCCTAACCTATTCCCTGTATGACGGTATCTAAGGCTAGTGTATAAGTTTCTAAAGTTCTTAACTTGTTCACTTACAACCAAGATCTGTTTCTTGTATTTTCTTCTCCGTTTTAATATTCGCAAATAACACAACAATGCATCAACGACGACAAGCGATTCAATTCTGTGACAGCTACACAACCTTAATATCTTACTGCTCTCTAAAGTTTTCAACACACACTCCACTGTTCTCTAAAACGTCTTACACTACTTGCACTCCTTCAACAACTTATCTCACTGTCTGGGCGTACACTCTTCCCCCTGCCGCTCTGTCCTTCTCTCTGCCTCTCTCCGTCTGTCTGTCTGTCTGTCTGTTTCTCTCTCGCGCGCTCTCCGGCGACGGTCGGCCGAGCCGCGCCAACTTTCCCGCCAGTCTGCCACCTGCAAGTCTGTCTGTCCGTACGCTTAACAATTAGCTGACCTTGAGCTGGTCTATTCGTACGCTCACCCCTTAGCTGACCACATACACTATACAAAATTAGCTCACATTACCTCCCTTCTTTCTTTTAAAGAGAGCTAATTATCTATAAAAATTAGCGAACGTATCTTAACTAAACAATGCAAATAGTCCATAACATAATACATCATAAAATATCTTACACTACAATTTAGACAGACAATCGGCTACTACATTCAATTTACCTTTCTTATAGTTCAATAGAATGTCAAAATTTTGCAATGATAAAGACCATCTGACTAATTTAGCAGATTTCGACATTGATTCAGTCAAATAAACTAAAGGATTATGGTCTGTAAACACATTGATTTTAGAACCAATAAGAATTTCTTTCAACTTGTTTAAAGCCCATATGATTGCATAGGCTTCCTTCTCAATCGTCGCCCATCTCCTCTGGGTATCTGTCAGCTTCTGACTGATAAATGAAACGGGACGTTCTATCTCTTCCTCGTCCACCTGAGACAGAACAGCTCCCACAGCAAAATCACTGCTATCACAGTACAAATTAAATGGTTTCCCAACCTCAAACATATATAGAATCACATTTGACAAGACAATCTGTTTAAGGGAATCAAAGGCTTTCTGATGTGCATCAGTCCAAACAATGTTCTCAGGTACTTTCTTGCTGGTTAAGTCTGTCAATGGTTTAGCAATTTCAGCAAAATTACAAATAAACTGTCTGTAAAACCCAAAAAATCCTAAGACTTGTTTCACTTCCTTCCTGGTTTCAGGTTTCTTCAAATTAATCAAACTGTCAATCCTGTCTGGATTCATCATCTTCTTCCCTGATCCTATAAGGTGACCGATGAACTTCACCTCACTCTTACCAAACACACATTTCTTCAAGTTCAACGTTACATTATGCAGTCTTATTTGTTTCAAAAATAATTCCAAATGTCTCAAATGAATGTCCCAATCATTAGAATGCACTGCATGGCATCAACATAAGGTTCAGTAAAATCATGAATCGGTTGCAAAATCATATTTATCGCTTTTACAAAAGTCCGTCCAGAGTTAATCATTCCGAAAGGAACACGCGTAAATTCGTACAGTCCATTATGTGTAACAAACGCAGTCTTCCATTGATCACTCTTTTTAACAGGACAAGTCCAATATGCACTGCGACAGTCCATAACGGAAATAAACTTGGATTTTCCGACTTTGCTCAAGACATCGTTGACGATTGGCATAGGATATCTGCAGTTCTCAGTAAAAGAGTTAATGTATCTGTAGTCACAAGCCAATCTCAAGGATCCATCCTTCTTTTTGACAATGACAAGTGGACTTGCCATTCTGCTTGACGATGGTTGAATGATGTTTTCTTTCAGCATCTCTTGTATTTGTTTTTCCACTTCTGCTCGGTATATTAGTGGTATTCGATATGCCATGAATTCTTTTTCTCGAAAGTCTGGTCTCAACACCACTTCGTGTTCTACTAATGTACATAGTCCAGGTTTATCTGAAAATCTGTCTGCATATCGATTCAGTACATCAAGTAATTGTTTCTGCTGTTCGCTCGTCAGATGTCCAATTTGTTCGTAATCCAATTGGAGTGACTTCTGTTTTGTCTCTGAATAGTCTTCCTTCAGCGGTATTTCTACCACTGATCCAAATTCGTCATCCTCTTCCACGATCAGACCACAAGACAACGTTCTCGTAATGAACTTCCTCATCTTGTTGGCATGAATAATCCGTCGACCGTTTTCATTCATGTCCACCAGATACGAATATTTGGATCTTCGTTGCAAGACCGTGCATGGACCATGCCATCGTGAGATCAATTTATTGGTTGACGTTGGATACAGCACGATGACGTTTTCTCCTGGTTCGAATTCTTTATCTTTTGCTCTTTTGTTATATTGACTGGCGTATTGTTTTTGCTTTTCTTCAGCACAGCTCTCAGCGAATGTCAAGGCCTTTTCCATGTCTGCTCTTAAATTCTTCAGGTACTTTGCCGGTTGCACTCCAATGTTCGGTGGTAGATTTATCTCTTTGGTCCAGCTTTCTTTAAGAATGGTTAGTGGCCCTCTCGGCAACTTTCCATAGACTAGTAGATACGGTGCCACTCCGGTAGTTGCATTAGGCACTTCTCTCAATGCCCAAACTGTAAATGGAATAATTTTATGCCACTGTCTCGGATTTTCCACAACGACATGATGAATCATCTTCTTGAACGTTTGATTCCATCTCTCCACCAATCCTGCCGCTTCTGGATGTCCTGGCGAATCGAATCGAGGACAACACCCCATCAGTTTCAGAAATTCTCTTGTTAGACTGGCTGTAAAATTCGTCCCTCTATCACTCGTTATCACTGACGGAACTCCCACATCCATGAACAGCTTCATCAAAGCTTCGCATACAGCCTTAGCAGTCAATGATTTCATCAAGAATATTGTCGGCCATCTTGTACATGAGTCCACGATGCACAGGCAATACTTATGCCCTGCTGCTGACGTCGGTTCGATTGGTCCTACGACGTCCATGGTCATTCTTCTGAACGGCACATCCTCCCTTGGTATTGGTGTAATCGGCACTCGATCCATCACCAAACTTCGTGCTTTCAACTGACACTTCTCACAGGACTTGCAGAATTTCACCACATCTCTACGCATTCTTGGCCACACAAAGGACAACTTGATACGTTCCCTTGTCTTCTCTTCTCCCAAGTGTCCGCCAAATACTGACTCGTGCGCCAATTCCATCACCTGAATTCTTCTTTCCTTCGGCAACACCAACTGATACACCAACTGATCCAACATTTGATGCTTCTTATACATCAAACCATTCACCACACTAAACTCTGATCCTTTGTCTTCAGCTAATCTCCACCACGACCTCAGTGACTCGTCATTTCTCTGTTGCTCTTCAAACTTCTTCGCGTCTGCCAATTGTCTTTCATCACTTGTGTTCTCGGCAAACAAATCTCTCATACTCGTGTGCATTTCACCATCACTCCCAAAATCATCATAATCATCACGCTCACATGCAACCATCTCTTCTTCAATTTCATTGTTCCCGGATGTTACTCCTTCTTCTTCTTCTTGAACGCTTTGTTCATCATCGCTTTCGGTGTCCTCATCTAGCAAACTTTCATTTGACTTTTCCTCTTCTCCTTCTTCCACTTCTCTTCTCCGACTCTGTGCTCTTGTAGTCATATTCGCTTGCAATTCTCCTTGCAATACACTCACTGGTGGAACCTCTTTCAGTTCTGCGATTATCTCTGGATGCAGCAAGAACTTTTCTTTGTTATCTTTGCACAAGACTGCTGGAATGCTAGCACATACCAAGGTTAAATATGGCGCGATATTTACTCCCTTGTCCTTCAGATCTCCTCCTTCGTTATGACAACTCATCCGCACTTCGATTTTCACCAACTTAGCTGGAATGGGTTCTCCAGCCACACATTGCAAATGTACTCTACCAATTTCTTCCACTGTCGCTCCTTTCAACAATTCCTCATTGATTACTGGAATCTCAGTACCAGAGTCAATCAGCGCTTTGACTTGCACAGGCTGACAACTGTCATCATTTCCACGTATCTCTACATTGACATGCTGTAGTAATGACTTCTTTGTACGTTGACACTCATCTTTGCTTTCAGTTTCTCGACCAGTATCTTTGATGGGAGCAGAATTTACTATTTCTCTCTGTATAGCAAATTGAGGCGTGCACTTCATTACTGACTTTACTTCCGTTTCGCGGTTGTCTTGTTCTTCCGGCTGATTCGGTGCATTCATTACTTGGATCTGATTTACTCTGAGATTTTCTGCACTTCGAGTAAATCTATTTCTCAGATTTGTCATTCTTGGTGGTACTCGACAATCCTTTATCAGATGTTTGTCTGACTGACAATTATGGCAACGTTTCTTACCAATCCCTCTCTGTTCAGTGCTCTCCCGCCTGTAATTGTACGCTGCATTGTTTTCTCTTTGGCGTCCCATCACTGGAATTCGACTGTATATTTGTCTGTCACCCGTTGCTTCTCTTCTATCTTGACTAAACTGTCTTCCAGGAGCACCATCATTCCTTGTTTCATTACTTCTGGCTTGGTTTCCTGTTTCTTTGTTATTACTATTCCACCTGGGTTGCTTCGAACTATTACCCCATGCTTCATATTTCGGTTTGTCTTGAAACATTAGACCAATTCGATTGTTCACGTGTATGTCTGCGAGTTCTGCAACATTACTAGCTTCGAAGCATTCAGTACCCTCTTTTGCTAGTACGAACTGTAGTGGACCCGGTGGTAGACATTCTTTCAACTTATCCGCCACCAACAGATCAAATAACTTCTCATAGTCTTTGCCCACTCGTCTACTTCTGACATAATAGTTCAACAGATTCTTCAATCTTGCTGTAAACATAGTGTATGTCTCTTCTGCCGTTTTCTTCGCTTCTCCAAATCGTGATCGATATTCTCTCGCTGTCAATTTGAATTCTTTCAGTAAATGTTCTTTCACTATGTCGTAATCGTCTAGATTATCAAAAGACAATCGGTTCAACACCGTTCTCGCTCTTGGCGTCATTAGTGGCAACAGCAATTTGACCCAAAACTGCTTTTCCACCGTAAAACTGTTGAATGCATTCTCAACTGTCTCAAAATATAATGGCACCTCCATCATATCATACGGCATCTTTGGTAACACGTGTTTCATTGCATCACCTATCTTTTTAATCTTGGACACCATTGTCTCACTTTCTCGAATCCTGTTTCGTTCTGACTCTTCACGGCTTCTTCTTTCGTCTTCATTTCGTTCCCTCAGTCTATTTTGATCTTCTACCCTACGCAGTTCTTCTTGTTCTATCTTCTGCTGCAACAATTCTAACTGCCTTCTGCGTTCCTCCTTTTCTATAGCCATTTCTCGGAGCTGAGCTTCCTTCAAAGCGAGTTTCTTTTGTTCCAATTGTACTTGTTCTTCCCTTTCTCTTTCCGCTTTTTCCAAACTTTCTTTCTCCATTTTCAATTCTTCCTGTCGAATCTCTTCGGCTCTTTGTAATTCTGCCAAACGCATGGCTTCTTTGACTTCCTCGCGAGCCTTTTACTCTTCAATCTGTTGTTTTCGTATTTCTTCATCACTTTTTCTTGCTCTCTCGTATTCTATCATTAGTTCCATCCTTCTTCGTTCTGCTTCGTCACGATCTTTTTTCAGTTGTTCTAACTGAAGCTGGAACTGCTGCTTCTGCATCTCTATCTCTTCTTGTCTCATCCTTTCTGCCTTTTCCACTCTTTCTTTCTCCTCTTGTCTCCGTTCTTTCTCTTCTTGTCTCCGTTGCTCCTCTTTCTCCTGTCTAATCTTTTCTGATCGTTCTACTCGTTCTTTCTCTTCTTGTCTCCGTTGCTCTTCTTTCTCTTTCTCTTCTTGTTTCCGTTCTTTCTCTTCTTGTCTCCGCTGCTCCTCTTTCTCTTTATCCTCTCGTCTCCGTTGTTCTTCTTTCTCTTTCTCCTCTTGTCTCCGTTGTTCCTCTTTCTCTTTCTCCTCTTGTCTCCGTTGTTCTTCTTTCTCTTTCTCCTCTTGTCTCCGTTGTTCCTCCCTCATCACCATAAATTGCATCAACGCCTCCATAGACATAGCCTGTGGTTTCTCCTCAACACCAAATAGGCTTACCGGTGCAGTAGGTGGTGCTATCGCTTCTTTTTTAAGCCAAACCTCTGTTAGGGCTCTCATCAAATTTTCCCTTGACATCTCTTCGACTTCTTCCACGTCTAGACCCTCTTCAATTAATAACTTTATTAATCGATCAGACGACATCTTCTTTATACTAGCTTGCTTTTGTTCCGTGAGTTTCTCCATCTTACTTTCTTACTTCAACTGATTTGCGTGAAGAAATCGAGGGGGTGGCTATGCTTTCTGTGATTGGTTGACTGTAATTTCTATTACTTGTTTATTCAAGGAGCGAGTTTTGTATACCTCTCTCTGGCGTTGTGTTGTCGTAGTGTCGTTCGTATGCCCGTTGTATCTTCTCACCAGTTGTTCGGATGCTCGGACTGCTTCTCCGGTTGTTCAGATGCTCACTCTCCTTCTCCCGTGTGGTCGGCGTCTCGTAAGGCTTCAAAATCCACTGTCCGTAGCTTGGATACGACTATCCCAACGTTCGTTGCTTGACTTCGCAATTCACCGTTCGTAAACCTGGATACAATATCCCGACGTCCGTTGCTTGACTTCGTATTCCACCGTCCGTTGCCTGAACTCGATATCCCACCGTTCGTTGCCTGAACTCGATATCCCGCCGTCCGTTGCCTGAACTCGATATCCCACCGTTCGTTGCTTGAATTCGCTATCCCACCGCTGCCACCAAATGTCAGCTTCCACAATCACTGACGATTTCTCCAGTCTCTTCTTACTGTTCTGTAGCGCAGCCTAGCCCTAACCTATTCCCTGTATGACGGTATCTAAGGCTAGTGTATAAGTTTCTAAAGTTCTTAACTTGTTCACTTACAACCAAGATCTGTTTCTTGTATTTTCTTCTCCGTTTTAATATTCGCAAATAACACAACAATGCATCAACGACGACAAGCGATTCAATTCTGTGACAGCTACGCAACCTTAATATCTTACTGCTCTCTAAAGTTTTCAACACACACTCCACTGTTCTCTAAAACGTCTTACACTACTTGCACTCCTTCAACAACTTATCTCACTGTCTGGGCGTACACTCTTCCCCCTGCCGCTCTGTCCTTCTCTCTGCCTCTCTCCGTCTGTCTGTCTGTCTGTTTCTCTCTCGCGCGCTCTCCGGCGACGGTCGGCCGAGCCGCGCCAACTTTCCCGCCAGTCTGCCACCTGCAAGTCTGTCTGTCCGTACGCTTAACAATTAGCTGACCTTGAGCTGGTCTATTCGTACGCTCACCCCTTAGCTGACCACATACACTATACAAAATTAGCTCACAGACACATAGTGACTGCGGACCGGATATCTGTAGATCCATCTAAGGTGCAGGCAGTGACTGAGTGGCGTACTCCTAGGTGCTTGAAGGAAGTGCGAGCATTCCTCGGTCTTTGCTCGTATTACCGTAAATTTGTTCGGGGATTCTCTGTGGTCGCAGCCCCTCTGTTTGCGTTGACCAAAAAGGATCAGCCGTTTTTATGGGTCGATGAATGTCAGGATGCTTTCGACCGCTTGAAGGTGGCTTTGACTGTGGCTCCTGTACTTAGTCTACCGGTAGACGATGCTGTCTACACTCTGGACTGTGACGCTTCGGACTTGGGAATCTACGGAGTGTTGTCTCAAAGCATTAACGGAGAGGAACGAGTGATTGCCTATGGCAGTCGGCTGTTCTCTACAGCCGAACGCAACTATTGTGTCACCAGAAAGGAGTTGCTGGCCGTGGTACATTTCACTCAAGTCTACCGTCAATATTTGTTGGGGAGTCATTTCACAATCCGGACGGATCATGCAGCGCTGAGATGGTTACAGCGAACGCCCGAGCCTATTGGTCAACAAGGACGCTGGTTGGAAAAGCTGTCGGAATTTGACTTCGAGATCTTACATCGACCGGGACGCAGACATGGAAACGCTGATGCTTTGTCGCGAAAGCCGTGTCGGCAGTGTCACTGGGAGGAGTTCGATGTAATGGACCACTTCGTCCGAGAAGTGACGGAAGTCTCAAACGAGAGCAACAGCACCAACGACATTGTAACGGCGCAAAAGGAGGATTCGGTACTGAGTCTAATCCGAGTCTGGCTGAACGAGGGAATGCCAAGCCTACAAGAAATCCTACTGGAAGAGGAAGCCGTTAAAGTCTACTGGCACCAGCGAGACTCGTTGTACTTGAAGGAAGACGCAATCTACCGCCGGACGCCGGACGAGTTGGAACAGGTACTGGTGCCAAAGAACTTGAAGGAAGACTACATGAGGTTAGCGCATACGGGCGTGACCGGGGGACATTTGGGTGTCCGACGAACAAGATGGCAGGTTCGCCGACGGGCCTACTGGGTAGGATGGTCCGGAGACGTGAAGAGATTCTGCCGGCACTGCGAAAGATGCTGCCAGTACCATCGGGGCGCTCTGCAGAGACAAGGTCCTCTTCAAGTATTGCACTGTGGAGAGCCGTGGGAGAGGGTGAGTGTGGACGTTACCGGTCCCCACCCCAGGAGCAAGAGGGGCAACGTGTACATCCTGACCATGATGGACAACTTTACGAAGTTCGTGGAAGCCGCCCCAATGGCAAACCAAGAGGCGACTACAGTGGCGAAGGCGCTGGTGGAAACGATTGTCGTTCGCTACGGGGCGCCACTCCAGATTCCGACAGATCGTGGAAGGAACTTCGAAGGACGGGTGTTCCAAGAAATGTGTCGCCTTTTGGAAGTGGACAAAGTAAGGACGTCCAGCTATCGTCCGCAGTGCAACGGAATGATCGAACGATTTCACCGCACGCTCAACTCGATGCTGGGAAAAGTGGTGAGCGAGAACCAGCGGGACTGGGATGATTATCTTCCGTATGTGATGGCTGCATACCGCGCCTCCATTCACGATGTGACCGGCTTCTCGCCGAATTACCTTGTCTTCGGAAGGGAGAATAGAGCGCCGCTGGACATCGTCTACGGTCCGCCTGAGGAACCAGACGGGAACGGACAAACGTATTCGACCTACGCTGCAGAATTGCTGGAGAAGTTCGGAAAAGCCTATCACGCTGCACGTCAAGGTCTCAGAAAAGGCGCTGAGCGACGCAAGCATAACTATGACCTACGTGTACGGCCAGCGAAATTTGAAGCAGGAGACTGGGTCTACTACTTCAGTCCACGGAAGTTTGTGGGACGCAGTCCGAAGTTCCAGCGCAACTTTACTGGTCCTTGGATGATTGTGCGGGCATGTGGGCCGGTCAACTATCTCCTCCAAAGGTCGCCAAAGGCTAAACCCTTCGTGGCGCATGTTGATAAGCTCCGTCACTGCTATGGGAGGACGAGAGGAGAATGGAACGAAGTGACCGAAAGAGTGACCGGAGGGTCGAGCGGAAGAGTGACCGGAAGCGCCACGGCTTCTTCCAGTCGTCGGTCACGGGGCCGCCGGAAGGGAACGCGAAGAACGGAAAGAGCGATTTCCGAGGACCGACATGACGCAGTCAGCGACGGCGCATCCGTTCCGGCCGTCGACCAACTGAGGGACGAAGTGGCGGCATCTTCAGCCCGGCCACGACGCAACGTTGGCCGTCCTGTCCGATTTCAGTAAACGCGGCGAGCAAGTCCGTCTGCTGATGCATGGAAGGCAGGGACCTTCTGCTTTCCGATCTGGAAGGACAAGTCGCCGACGGATTAGCTTAGTCTTGGAACCGTGCCGGGTTTCCATTTTATTTTATTTTATTTAAATCAGGAAGTCGTGCGTGACTTCGATTTGTGTTTTAACAAAGTAATTGTAAATTTATGTATAATTGTTGCTTGTACTTGTATAATGTCGCCTGAAAAAAAAATAAAAAAAAAATAAAGAAGGGGGTTGTGGCCCACCAGCCACATCGTACCCAAAACAAGAAAAAAAAGAGAGACATAAAAAAAACAGGAAGAAAAAAAAAAGAGAAAAGGGGAATGTGACCAAGACGGCACATCGCACCCTAGAAAAAGAGAAAAACAAAACGAAACGGGGGTTGTGCCCGGCTGCACTTCGCACCTGTGAAAATTGGCGAGTTGTAAATTCAATGTTTTCTGTAACGCTATTTAATAGGGCGATACATGTTAGATTTGCGTCGATAATGAAACGCTGTGTAATTTTAACGTGTAGAGACTTTACCGTTGATTTAGGCCTGTATAGAAAAATAGAGCTATGTATTCGGCCATTAATTTCGCTTGGGTAGTTTCGTTCTAATCGCTGGGGGCTTAATCTATTACTCCAAGTGGGGCCTTGGACTGCTTGTGGGGGAAGCGTGTTGAAGATTGGGCCCGTAAGGTTTTATTTTTAATTATTTCGATTATTGCCCTGCATGTATGTGCCGCTGTCCGCCTGCGTATTGCCGGACGGCGTGACCCGTCTGTTGGCCTACGTGCTCCCACCCCGAGAACGAAGCTAGCTAGGCCAGAAGGAACGAAGCCTAGAGGGCGTGGCCGGAACGAAGCCTAAGGGGCGTGGCTAAATGGAACGAAGCTACCTAGGCCAAACGGAACGAAGCCTAGAGGGCGTGGCCTAGAGGAACGAAGCCTAGCGGGTGCGATATATATACAAGTGCGCTCTTCGAGGGAAACAGAAGTTCTTCCAGTCAGCGTACAGTCTGCGAGAAATAGTCGAACTGCAGATTCAGCCGATGCGGTCGCCGTGAGATAGAGGAGAGCAGCGACAGCCGAGTGTTACGGGTTCGAGACGCAGTGCAGCTACGAGTCGTACGGGAGAAAACGCTTCGAAGAGCGCAACAGTGAATCTACGACGACTGCAATCCGACGCTGTCGACGACGAAAGGTTTGGAGGCCTTTGCTGTCCGACGCTAGCGGCTGGGGTTCGATTCTTGACCCGCAGCCGTGTTCGACCGGAATTCGACGCTGCTGACGGCGGAAAGTCTGGGGACTTTCGCGATCTACGACGACTGCAATCCGACGCTGTCGACGACGAAAGGTTTGGAGGCCTTTGCTGTCCGACGCGAGCGGCTGGGGTTCGATTCTTGACCCACAGTCGTGCTCTTCTGGAATCCGACGCTGCTGACGACGGAAGGTCTGGTGATTCTCGCTACGCAACGACGACGCCAATTCGACGCCGGATCCGCCAACGCTTCCGACTGGGTGAGCGCAGTGGTTCAGTTTTATCGCTACGCAACGACGACGCCGACTCTGGTTCGAAACCCGACCCGTTTCACAGACCTTCGACGTGCGCTGGCGAAGCAGCGGTCTTCTACACGACGACGATTCAGCGTTCTGCATTGACAATTGCTGTGAACAGTGGTGCATTAGTTTTGGAACAGTGGCGCTATATGAGTTGCTCCGAACATTGCTCCGAACATTGCTCCGAACATTGGCGCTATAGAAGTTGACTGAGAACTGCATTGCGAGTTTCTTCTTTGTTCGTCGAATAAATGAGTTTTAAGCCTGACTGGCTAGTCGTCAATCTTCAGTTGACGCCGGACTACAGTGACGGACATCGCCTTGAGGACTAGGGTTTGGGGTTCGGTTCCTGGTGGTAATTTGCCCAACCCAGTTCCGCGACAGTCCTACCAATAATTTTAATAACAACATCAGGAACAGCAGCAGCAACAATGTTAAAAACAAATAATAAAATTAATCAAAATTAATTAACATTAATTGCTTTATGATTGCGGTGTCGTAGTGTTCCTGGTGACCTGAGGTCGACCGTCTACTGCAATGGGATCCGCGAGGGAGGTCGTGTCGAGTGGGACTTCGCCTTCAAAGCATACGGTATGAGCGATTTTGCCGATGAGAAGAGTCGACTCTATTATGCTCTGTCCTGCTCCAGGACACCTTGGATTCTGAGAAGGTAAACCACGACCTCTGATGATCTGTCGTCATCTCACATTCAATTTACATGAAACAAATCGTTGTCCCAAGCAACAGACTAGAAAGCAATATTCGAATATAATATAGACACATAAATTGTATATATATACATGTACATAGATAAATATATATATATATATATATAAATAAATAAATTATGGTGGAGAACATTATTAATTTT
Source organism: Lumbricus terrestris (assembly GCA_949752735.1). Classification (NCBI taxonomy): domain Eukaryota; kingdom Metazoa; phylum Annelida; class Clitellata; order Crassiclitellata; family Lumbricidae; genus Lumbricus; species Lumbricus terrestris. The sequence goes on from OX457036.1 coordinate 97,780,105, forward strand.
ATATAATTCGCCAGATCTGATGTCGCCAGCGTTCAAAGCTCACTCATCGGAACCTGCACTCTCTCCCTCTGGTGTATGATGCTATTATTTCTCTTTGACATTAATTTGCATTGGCGTGATTCATGCAAGGACATTAATTGTTCTATTGTTTCCAGTTATTTATTCTTCGTGGAAATTATTTTGTTCTTGTGTTGTTCAGGTATTTGAATTACATTTGGGAGAAGCTGAGGAAGCAAGACGCTCCTCGTGCGTTCTCACACATCGCCAGAAATCCAGTCGGAAGAGATGTCGTCTGGAGCTACTTCCGACGTCAGTGGAAAGACATCATGGACAGGTTCTGTCTTTTCATCTTTCTGTCTGCATGTCTGCGGGTCTTGCAGTCTCTGTGTTTGTCTGTATGTCTGTCTGTCTGCCTGTATGTCTGTCTGTCTGTCTATATGTATGTGTGTCTGTCTGTCTGTCTGCTATAACATGAACAAACAGTCAGACGTGATCGACAGATGGACAAAAGATCAAACTACTCGCGAGTATCGAAATAATGTTATGATAGAAGCATTCTATAGTCTTGCATTGTGCAGCATAATATAGCCTACATGACATTTAATGTAATGTAATATAATGTAATTAGTAATTTCTATAGCGCCGCTCACAACCAAGGCCATTCAGAAGCGCTCCCAGTGCGATAACTCCTAGAGAAAAAATAGGTCTTAAGAAGAGAGAGAGGTGTAGACAACGATCCTGAAAGTAGAGTCCCACGCAGAGTGGAGGGAAGAGAATTGCACAAGGAGGGCCCAATGATGGTGAAGGATCGAGTTTGAGCAATAGTGGTCCTAGCTCGTGGAACAAACAAGTCAGCCCTGTCCAGAGAACGGAGAGGTCGATGAGAAGATGCTGAAGGAGGAGAACGAATGAGATCACTGAGATACATCGGTGCAAGACCCAGTTTGGATTTGAGTACCAGAGAAAGGACTTTATATTGTATGCGGGCAGAGAGAGGAAGCCAGTGTAGTTGGTTAATCATAAACGAGGATATATGGGAGTACTTAGGAAGGCGCGCAATTAATCGAGCAGCAGCATTAAGGACAGATTGAATGGGAGATAGGCGGACCTTTGGAAGACCAATAAGAAGGGAGTTACAGTAATCAATTCTGGAACAGACAAAAGCATGGACTATTGATGTCATGGTTGAAAGGGAGACAGATCTGCGAATGGACCTGAGACGACGGAGGTGAAAGTAAGAGGAGCGCGTAAGGTTGGTTACATGTGTTGAGAATGTCAGCGAGCAGTCAAGAGTGACACCTAGGTCACGAACAGAAGTTGAAAATGTAAATTGAGGAAATTGACATTGTTCTGGGAGCGCTTCTGAAAGGCTCCTGCTGCAAGAATCGCTTTGTAAGTTGTTAGATAAAATACTATACAATTGTATTTAGTATCGTGTTGCGAAATATAAGATTATTTTGGCATACTTTATAATGACCCTTACTGCACTTTAAGAACATTATTGCGCATCACGACACACTCCATCATGACATGACACTGCATCATGACATGACACTGCATCATGACATGATACTGCATCATGACATGACACTGCATTATGACATGACACTGCATTATGACATGACATTACATCATGACATGACACTGCATCATGACATGACATTACATCATGACATGACATTACATCATGACATGACATTGATTGAGTTTTGTAAACTCTCCTTCTCAGCACGAGTCACTTCACATTCGACCACGAATAATGTATATGTATTATGTAGCCTACCTGTCTAATTTCTTTTGCCTATCTCCATAATATTATGCTCTCTTTAGCAAACTTATGTTTTTCTAGGTACGGCAAAGGAGTGTTTCTGCTGTCTCGTATGATCACAACGGTCACTGAAGCTTTTAACACGAACGCTGAGCTCGAACAGGTCAGTCGCTTATAATTATTAATAATAATTATATCAGTTGTTTTTAAAGCGCTGGTATCAAACGCACAAGGTATGAACCGATGTCTCGTCAAACGAAACTCAGTCATGAATCAGGATATCAGCAGGTCTTACTGAAAGTCGAGAAACTGCAATTGCTAAGCCGCAACTTGAACACTAAGCGCAGGGCACCAGCCTATTTATGAGCGCTGCCCTGATTGATGGAATTGTTCACAGATCAATGCACAGTGAAGGTGTGAGTCCGGTTCAGAAGGAAACCAGAGAAGGAGTTAAAGTAGATGTAGCTGCTAATGTTGATTTCGTATCGATGATTTGATCAAAATGTTTCGCTTCTTTCAGCTGAAGGACTTCTGGAATTCGTCTTCAAGCAACATGGGCGTCGGAACTTTTACCTATGAACAGGCGATTGAAAGAACTCAACTCAACATTCGATGGATGAACGACAACGAATTGAAAATCACCGATTGGCTGAGAAAACAGAACACTCTATGAACATCGGATGCTTGCAGTGTGTCGACTAATATATAATAGAAGATTTTTGATTTCATACATATAATTTCAATAATTAGAAAATGACTTACAATTTACAGAAACTAGTATTATACTAGTTTCTGTTATTAACGCATTGCAAGCACAATCTGTATTATATATAATTATTTCATGGTTTTATAGGAACAATTATTTTCAAAAATTACAGTAGCATTAGTAGTAATTGTGGGAACTACAGTTACTGTAGGCCTAACTTTTACGACAATGATATTGATTATGAAAATACAATAACCAAATTACTTTGCAGGATATTTAACGTCACATTAATATATTGCGCGCATTTGTGTATCCTTGGAAAACGTTTGTAGATAGCAAATCAAGTTATGGCTGAGAAGAGTTGATTACTCGAGCAGGTGAGAAATTCTTCCAGAAATCTGCCACCGCATTCATTAGCTACAATATTGCCACCTATTCGTGAGGACATCTATTTATCGCGCAATATAGAGGACATTATTTCGTCTTGCATCTTGCTAAATCTAAACTTTAGTGTTAGTAGTAGTAGTAGTAGTAGTAGTAGTAGTAGTAGTAGTAGTAGTAGTAGTAGTAGTAGTAGTAGTAGTAGTAGTAGTAGTAGTAGTAGTAGAAGTAGTAGTAGTGATAGTGGTAGTGGTAGTGGTAGTAGTAGTAGTAGTAGTAGTAGTAGTAGTAGTAGTAGTAGTAGTAGTAGATAGATTAAGACTATTCTGGGACATTTGACCTTAACCATGGTTCAACTTTTCCAAATCACCCATAACCATGGTTCAAAAATATAACCACCCAATAACCATGGTTCAAAAATATATCCACCCATAACCATGGTTAAAAAATATAACCACCCAATAACCATGCTTCAAAAATATATCCACCCATAACCATGGTTCAACTTTTACCAACACACAAAAAAATTTTTTCTTCCATTTTATAAAATATCCAAAAAAATATTTTCTTGCGTCCCATCGTACTTTAACCCAAACCATGGTTAAACTTCTGCCAACCTCCCAAACCATGGTTCAAAAATCAGCCACCCCATATCCACCCCAGCACGCGCCTATGACTCATCATGCGGGGAATTTCCAGTAGTTTCGATGATGAGTCATAGGTTGAGTGGGAAATAACTATGGTTTCGATGAGTCACTCGATCAAAATATTTTTTTTCTCTTGTGTATATAAAATAAATAAATAAAAATGGAAGATACGACTCGACTTAAAGACAAGAAAATCCAATATAAAATGGACTACTCAACGAAAACTGTTAAACAATTGCGAGAAATTGCAAAACAAAGAGGTCAAAAAGGATACTCGAGACTACAAAAAGCAGATCTTGCAGCGTTCATAAAGCATGGAGATCTACTAGGCGCTCGGGCACCAGACATCAAGGCTCCAACGCGTACTCCAGGGACTATACGAGAATTGCGAGAAATTGCAAAAAAGAGAGGTCAAAGAGGATACTCAAAACTACCAAAAGCGGAACTTGCGGCATTCTTGTCTACTACTTGGAAATTTGTGGGGAAAAATAAAGCTACTTTCCCAGATTGGTTGACTAGTGAGATTAGTCAGTTACCCCCTCAAATCAAACCACCCGTTCATAGGTTCAAACTTCAAGAGACTGCGACGGCTATCAAAGGATTTACAAAAAGATACACGATCGAGGGCAACAACAGGATCGATGTTGAATCTTTTCTCAAGGCTGTAAGACCACATGTAGTTAGGCTGTTAGCGAAAAATCGAGGGGTAAAAGTTCAACTCAATCTCATGTGTGTAATGGAGAAAGTAGACATAAAATCCGGTGAAATAACAACGGCTGAGCCTAATTTCAAATCAAAGACTGATATTATTTTAGAAGCAACCGATGTGAAGGAAATATATACCAACGCAGTGGATAAAATTAAGGAGAGCATGGCGAGTTATCAGATGCGAGGTAGTAATTGGCGATTCAAGGCCGTTTTGAAGTTGGATATCGATACAGTGGTATACAAACCATTGAAAGGTAGTTCATATATTCAGCTTCCCGAGTATTTAACAAATAAAAAGGCTATTATTAATATGAAAAACGAAGACGACGAATGTTTCAAATGGTGTATTACTAGAGCGTTGAATCCAGTTGATGAACACCCTGAAAGAATCACTAAAGACCTGGTAGAACAATCTAAGAAACTCGATTGGAGCGGTATCGTGTTCCCAGTTGCTGCTGATGCTAATATTATAAATAAGTTTGAGCGCCATAATAACATTAGCGTTAGCGTATTCGGCTTTGAAAAGAGCGTATACCCATTATACATATCGAAACATGAAAGCGATACCTGTATAGATCTACTGCTTATTTCCGACGATGAAAAGAAGCATTACTGTTGGATCAAGAACTTTAATAGATTGATGGCGGCACGAACAGAAAAATCTGTAAATTCGATGCACTATTGTAGAAGATGTTTAATCGGTTACAGAACGAAAGACTCGCTTAAAAAACACATCGAGTACTGTTCGCAACATGACGCTCAACGAATAGAACTCCCAGGTCCAAGAACTATGTTGAGTTTTAACAATTATTATAGGAAAATGAGAGTACCTTTTATTATCTATGCGGATTTCGAATCCTTCATTAAACCGATCGATACATGCCAACCCGATCCCAACACGTCTTATACCAATAAATACCAGAAACATACTCCTAGCTCGTTTTGTTACCACATAAAATGTTTCGATGATGACCTATATTCACAAGCTCCTGTAACATTCACAGCGAAGAGCGAAGACGATGATGTAGCGCAGATATTTATTGACAGTCTTATAGTGGATATAAAAGATATTTATAATCGATTTAAATTTCCAGAGAAAATGATATTTGGAAAGGACGACAAGGAGTTATACGACTCGGCTACTGTTTGTCATATATGCGGAGGCGAGTTCTTTGTTGATGATGATAGTGACAATAACATGCGAGTAAGAGACCACTGTCATCTTACTGGTAAATTTAGAGGTGCCGCTCATAAGATTTGTAATCTAAAGTATAGAGTCCCCAAGTTTTTCCCAGTAGTATTCCATAATCTAACCGGCTACGACAGCCATCTATTCGTGAAGAAATTACGGGGTGGTAATAATGAACAGATTAAATGCATCCCCTGCAATGAAGAAAAGTATATCTCATTTAGCAGAGAGATCGTAGTCGATAAGTTTATTAACAAAGAAGGGAAAGAGAAAAAGGTCAAGCGTGAATTACGTTTCATCGATAGTTTTAGATTCATGCCAGCGGGTCTCGACGCCTTATCGAAGAATCTAAGCAAAGACCAGTGTAAAAATATAAACAAGTACTACTCCGGCAATCAGCTCGATCTCTTGCTTAGAAAAGGGGTTTATCCATACGACCACGTTAGTTCCATCGACCAACTGAATGAAACAAAACTACCACCAAAGTCAGCATTCTATTCGAAACTAAACGACTCAGGCATCAGTGATGAAGACTACGAGCATGCAAAAACGGTATGGAAAGAATTCGGTTTCAAAACATTCAGAGAATATCATGACTTGTACAATCTTTCGGATGTTCTATTATTAGCCGATGTCTTTGAAAACTTTAGAGACGTTTGTATGAAGAACTACAACCTAGATCCTGCCTGGTATTACACTTCGCCCGGTCTAGCATGGGATGCCTCATTAAAGTTGACTGGAGTAAAGTTAGAATTATTGAGCGATTACGATATGATACTAATGGTCAAGCATGGGATAAGAGGTGGTGTTAGCACAATTTCACATCGTTATGGGCAAGCGAACAATAAGTACTTGCAAACGTTTGACGATAGCAAACCTTCAACATTTATAACCTATTTAGACGCAAACAATTTGTATGGGTGGGCAATGTGTAAGAATCTTCCAACTCACGGGTTTCAGTGGATGACTGATGATGAGCTAAACGACTGGAGATCGATACCGTGTATATTGGAGGTGGACTTGGAATATCATAGAGATTTGCACGACCTACATAACGACTACCCTCTCGCTCCAGAGAATATCACACCTGAATCTTCAACTGTACCTAAACTCATCCCAAACCTGAATGACAAAGTAAAGTACATAACCCATTATGAAAATTTGAAGCAGTATGAAAGCCTAGGTTTGAAGATTACCAAAATTCATCGAGGAATTAAATTTGAAGAAAGCACCTGGTTGAAAAAATATATCGACCTAAATACTAACCTGAGGACCAAAGCTACAAACGATTTCGAGAAAGACTTTTTCAAACTTATGAACAACAGTGTGTTTGGTAAGACTTGTGAAAATATAGAGTCTCGCGTAGATATTAAACTGGTTTCAAGCGAGAAGCAAGCCATAAAACTAGCGGCTAAAACGAGTTACGGCAGTCGGACTATTTTTGATCAAAATTTAATTGCTATTCACATGAAGAAGACTTCGTTGATCTATAACAAGCCGATATATCTAGGAATGTGCATCCTAGACTTAAGTAAAACTTTGATGTACTCTTTTCATTATAATTACATCAAGGACAAGTATGGAGATAGAGCTAAACTGTTATTCACCGATACGGATTCGCTAGCTTACGAAATAAAGACCGTAGATTTTTACGCTGATATAGCACCAGATGTTCGAAGTATGTTTGATACAAGCGATATTCCAAAAGACCACCCATCCGGAATTGAAACCGGAGTGAACAAAAAGGTCATCGGTATGTTTAAGGACGAAGCAGCCGGTAAACAGATTGAAGAGTTTGTGGGTTTGAGATCCAAGTTGTACAGTTATAAGATGGTGGGCATAGACCACAAGAAATGCAAAGGCATTAAGAAAAACGTTGTTAAGAAATCGATAACCCATGAAGATTATAAGAACTGCTTGTTTACGAGGAAAGAACAGTCGAGAAAAATGAACGTGATTCGATCCCATCTTCACGATATCTACTCGGAAGAGATTAATAAGATAGCCCTCTCAGCTGACGACGACAAGCGAGTGATTCAGCAAGATGGGATCCATACCCTAGCATACGGGCATTACTCGTTGAAAACTATTTGAAAATTAAATAATAATAATGTAAAATGAATCTCTCAAAAGTTTGTACTTGGTGTAAGAAAGAAAAAAATATGATAGAATATTCCCGTTTTATTCGACATGGAAAAAATAGACTTAATGAGTGTAAAGAATGTATATCAAACCGCGCCAGAGATACGTGGTGTGCTAACATTTTAGGTATTAACTTTGAACAGTTTACAAAATGGATTGAATTTCAGTTTGAAGAAGGTATGGTCATGCAAAATTACGGTTCGCTTTGGCACCTCGATCACGTTCTACCAATATCATCATTCAATTTGCTAGATGGAGAAGAACTTGTTAAAGCTATGAATTGGAAAAATATTCGCCCGCTACTGTCGGTAAAAAATATGCAAAAATCGAACAAAATCGATCCCTGGCTATATCTAATGCAGCAAGTAAAAGCGGATTATTTTTTGAAACATTTAGATGAAAACGACTTAGGCTAAAGAAAAAAAATATCCTAATATAAAATGACAGACTCAATTGTATGCACCAGATGCAAAATGGAGAAAAGCTTAACTGAATTTTACAAAAACAAACGTAATAAGAGCGGCTATTTTGCTTCTTGTAAAAAGTGTGTCATTATCAAAACGAAGGAACTTAGACAAAAATACTCAGAGCTTGAAGTGGGGGAAACAAAAAACAAAAAAGTTTGCTGCTGCTGTAAGATTGAAAAAAGTTTTAACGAATTTCATAAAGATAAAACAAAAAGGAACGGAATTTATACGAGCTGTAAAACGTGTCATAATACCAAAGCAAAGGAGCGTTCACATAAATATGCAATGCTAGAGAACAGAGAAACGAAGGAAAGAAAAGTTTGTAGCGGCTGCAAAATAGAGAAGAACATATCTGAATACGATAAAAATCGATTCCAAAAAGACGGATATGCTAATGTTTGCAAAAATTGTAGACATAAATATTATCTAGCCCGCATAGAAGCTCAACGGCGTGATAAAATGACAGACCTAAAATGTGAAATGGAAATCCCAGAGTGTCTCAAAAGTAAACTCGGTATCGGCCTTAAAACATTTACGAAATGGATCGAGTTTCAATTTGAAGAGGGTATGAATATGGACAATAACGGCTCGGTTTGGCATCTCGATTTTGTTTCACCAATATCATCGTTCAATGAAAAAGAACGTCATAAAGCCGTGAATTGGTTGAATATACACCCGGTGCTATTAGGAAAAAATATAGAAAAAGCGAACAAAATAGAGCAGAGCGAAAAAGCGTATAACTTTATAAAATATTTAAGCGAAATGTAAAAATGAGCTTTAAGACAAACAAAGAGATAAATGTCGAAGGCGTAGTTCTTCCTAATTCTCCTCTTTCAAACATACAGTTGATCGATGCCGCGAAGAAACTAAATATCCTTAACTTCAGGGGTGTCTTCTTACGAGACGAGCTACCGAAGAAACCTAGACTGAATGAATGCGGGATATTGAACTTGGACGATTCTAATGGGAACGGAACTCACTGGGTCGGTTTTTTAAAGAACGGTAAGGTTAAAATATATTTCGATAGCTACGGCCTACAACCACCCACAGAACTCGTCAAGTATTTACATAGTCCTGTGTACTACAATAGTGAACGAATTCAACCGGATAATGAAGTGTTTTGTGGCCATCTATGTTTGTATGTTTTGAAAAAGACGATGACTGATGGTTGTAAATTTCAAAATGTTATCAATAGTTTGTATTAATATTATCGCGTAATAAAATGCCAGTCGATAAATTTGGGCACACCGATGTTGGAACTACAACAAGAGTAATTGCCGGCGGCGTCACATTAACTCAGGCAAACAGTACTTTTCTAAGGGTTGATGGAGCAAACCCTGTTACTGGAGATCTAGATATGAATGGCCGCGTGATAAAAGGTCTACCTACAACGAATACTTCGAAAGCGGGAAAAGACGAGGCACTAAGTCGAGGGCAGGTTATGGATTTAATAACGAAATACATCGATGCAGCGGCAAAAAATGCAATCGGGCCCGCGATTAGCGCTTACACTCCAGATTCACAAATTATAGACGCTAGAACTTTCACAAGAGTTTCTTTCGAAATAGTAAGATTCAAAAGAGATAGCGCCATTAGTGCGAAACTGACTCGTTTCACTCCTGGTAAAGCCGGTTGCTATATCGTTTCGATGTGCGTAGAATTTGAAGGCCTCAGTATGATTAGTAGTACTAGTAGTTACGTCTACCTTTATAAAAATGAAGGGGTGGACATGCAAATTTCAGGTGGAGGGGATTTGAAGGCATCGATTAGTCGCGTAGTTTTTCTAACCGAAACCGATTATCTCGAGATTCACGTTTATTCAACCGACCAAACATTCATAGTAGCGAGAGACTTTTCCGTCGCATTCTTACGACCATAGCGACTGAAAAAATAATCTGTTTATAAAATGCCAGTAGATAAATTTGGACACACCGATGTTGGAACTACGACAAGAATAATTGCTGGAGGTGTTACTCTTAGTCAAGTAAACAATACTTTTCTAAGGTTAGATGGAGCGAGTTCGGCTACTGGTGATCTAAATATGAATGGTAACTGTATCAAAGGTCTACCTATAACGAATAATCCGGATGCAGGAATGGATGAGGCTCTAAGTTACGGACAAGCCTATGATTTGATAACGAATCACGATGGCATTCCTTCCAACGATAATCATTTGACAAATAAAAAATATGTCGACGAACAAATTGCTTTGATAGTATCTAGAGACGAATTCTTTGGCCCGGCGTTTAGTGCTTTCACCTCCGCTGCTCAGGCTATCCCCGCTAGCACCTCCACGACAGTAAATTTTAATACAAAAAGATTCGATCCGGATAATTGTTTCATCAATTCTAAACGATTCTTTCCTCAGAAAGCTGGATGTTATATGGTTTCGGTGTTTGTGGAATTTCACGCCGATACTGTTAGAACTTCTGGTAATGTTTCCTTGATCAAAACTGGGAGGGTGTACATGAAGATGCCCGGTGGTGGAGGTGATTTCGGTGGTGGGGGTACGGCTGGAGCGAATAATAATGTATCGGGTACTTGTCTAGTTCGATTAACTAATACCGACTACCTCGAGATAGCTGTTATAGCAAACGCCGCCGTAAACATTGAGGCACATGACTTTTCAGCTGCATACTTACGGCCTTAAAATTCGAAACCATATTTAGTTTTGAATTTACACATTTCCACAGTACAAGATATTTCTTTAGTTCATAGCGACAATTTTGTTACCATCCGATTGAAACTTGAATAACTTATCATAAATCACCACCGCGTAAGCTTGCGTATTAGCCGGCGGATTAGCACCAAAAGTACCTTTGATCTGGATATTGACTGTCGAGCCCTTCAGACGCTCGCATTGATTGCTTACATCAAACACCATAATCGGGAACAGGTCTTTGAAGTCTGCTGGTGTGATATTGCTTTGCGTTATCTGTTCGTCCATTCCGTAGAATTTTTCGCTAAACGTGGCCGCTTCTCGGTACGCTCGTGAGAATTGCTGATTCGGGAATGATAGGTTGTAGCCGGCGGCTGGGTATTGATCACCGTTTATCGTCACGAACAAGTTATTCAGATTGCAATGATCGAAAATCGATGGGTTTTTTTCTTGATCGCCGCTTCGATCGATTTGAAATCCAACTATGATGTACCTAGGTTGTTCAGGAGATGTCTTGAAACCAAGTTGCCAGCAATAGTTTCTCGATGGTTGGACGGACATAGTTTCGCATTGGCGAGCCCTGAATCCAAATAACAACGATGCTTTCGATTCGATAATTTTGTTCAATTGGTTGTCCTCCATAAGAGATGGTTTAACCTGTGGCATAAACCACGAGATTTTATCAAGTCTAACTGTCCCACCACCCGCAGCAGCGAGTCGAAAAATTGCATCGTCGTCGGCTTTACGAACAAGACTTAGCGTATGTTTCACACCATAAACAACCTTGTCGTAATCATCGCAAAATCCAAAAATATGTTTCAACGGAACGATGAAGCTAAACGTGCCCTTGTCCCCCGGTTTTCGAATTAGATACGACTGTCTGACAGCGAAACCTAGATTATCCGCGATAACAGCCGTCGTGCCACTGTCCTTGTACCACAGCTGATTCAAACCTTGTGCCAGTTGAAAATCATTTGGGTATTTTAGTAATCCGAGCATCGTCGTTGCTTGGCCTGGGTGAAATAACGATTCAATTTCTTGGCCCGACATGAAATACGAAATTTGGCTGAATAGGTGCATGAGTCCATTATTCGTAAGGGCTACAGCATCGGCATTAGCGTAAAAGGTGTTGTCCGCCTTCAACAATCTGCCCTCGAATAATAGATAAGATTCCGCTGGATGGCAGTAAAGACCTTGAGTTTCGATGTTAATTTCTATTCGCCCCGCGGTGTTTAGATTCGCTCCCGTTATCGGGTTATACTCGTAACATTCGTAGCGCTCAATACCCTCATCAATCTCAGGTTTATCGGTAATTCTTAGAATATCAGACTTCATTTTATTGAAGAATAATATTTTTTTTATTACGCGACCTTCATTCCCGCACCGTTTTGTCGACGCACTAAATCTTGGATTGATATGGCATTCTTCAAACCATTCCCCATCATTAGATTATTGATATTCTCCGGATTCACCCCGACGCTACTAAGTCGATCAATAATATCTCGAGTTTCCTGCGTAACCGGAATAATATTTTTCTTTGGAGGAGCTAACAGTTTTGCCGCAGTTTTCTCTACTAATCTTTTACCGGCATCGGTTGCGGCTGATTTCCCAACATCTATCGCCTTTTTCCCAATTTCTGTCGCCACGTCTTTGCTAGCACTAAGAGCTCTCGTTGCTAACTGTTTGGCGGCGTTCGATGTGGCTAGTCTTTTGAAAAATCCCGAAATAGTATCAATTATACCGGATCCACCGATAACGTATCGCTTCTTGTAACTCCTTCTATTAATGATCAGCATTTTATAATATCGACATTATATTTTTGTAAGTATCCTTGTTCATCACTCCTTGTCGTAGTAACGCGTCGCATATCGTTACGAGCTCGTTTCTTACCCCGGTGTTACCCGCGTTGAATTCGTTAACTAATAAATCTAGCCGTTTCGCTAATACATTTGGGTCTTCGGAGATGACGATTACGTCAACGCCTTTACCTACTGTACTACGCGGTCTCTTTTCCCATATCGGAGAAACAATTTTCCATTTGGCACCTGAAGACGACCTAGGTCTGTTAGGATTTTTTTCCTGTGCTATAGCATTCGTCGCGTACAGAATCTCGGCGTAATCAGCCATATCATTATCATCGTATATCGTTTCGTTAGGCTCCTTCATCGTCAACAACTCCCAAAGCCCTGGTGTTCCTCCGTAAGTCTTATTTTCAACCGTTACGTCGTCTCCCTGAATCAAAATCGGAGTGTCGCCGATGTAGAATTGCCCATTTTTAGATTTTATTCCAAACGTTGTGTCTGCGGTTCTTTTATCGGAGGCGTATTGATGAAGGTACTTGACGGCTACATCTCCTAATTCTAAAGTTCTAATATCCTCAATCGGATCGGAGCTATACGCTTCTATCGAGGGATACTGAGGAAATTTAACTCCGTGTAACGAGGCGGGAAGTGCTTGTAGCGCATTTGAAGTAGCTACCGAGGTTTCTTTGATAGCGGATAGTAAGGCATTTTGCTCTTTGGAAATTGCGGATTGTGAATCAACGATAGGCTTGTAAAACTTGGTTAAATCTTGCTGAAGCCCCGAATCTCCCAATCTCTCCGATAAATAGTTTTGTCGAATATTCTCTCTGGTTTTCAGATAATCTGCAATGAAAACGTCTCTTTTCGTGGGGTCACTGATTTTTACAAACGGCATTTGTAATTAAAAATATAATGTTTTCAGACGTGTTTTTAGACGTGTGAAAAAACATAAGTTAGATGTATTTTCAGACTTTCTTGTTATTGAATTCTTCAATCTCGTTCAGCATCGACTCACTCTCACGTGAAATGAGATCCTCTACGAGAGCTTTTGAAATAGGATCGTCGTTCGCGTCGAGTTTCATGTCGACTAGCGATTTTATCGTTTCAAGCATCTCAGATTTCGCCATCAGCCTTTTACTGATATAGCTGTCCATTATATTTTGTAGCCCAGGATCACTAAATAAATCCGATAAAAAGTTTTGATAAATATTCTTCTTTGTTTTCAGAAAGTCCCTGACGATAAACTCTCTTTTCGCGGGGTCACTGATTTTTATAAACGACATTTTAATTAAGAAAAAAAAATGTTTCAGACGTGTTTTTTTGACATGTGAAAAAACATAAGTTGGACGTATTTCCAGACGTAACGACATACGTCTACATGTTTTCACGTATGTTTGCGTATGTTAGACGTATTTCCAGACGTAACGACATACGTCTACACAATTTATTACATGTACGTGTTAGACGCCGCTCCATTAGGTTTGTTATTTTTTTCAAGCATGGTTTGAAAGTACTGCATGACTTCTCCTTTTCCGCGATCGATGAGTGATTGTTTCGCTTCCTCGTCTAGCGCAACTTTAATCTTAGTTTTAATTTCTTCTTTCATACTATTGAATTTATCAATCTCGCTTAAAATCAAAGAATATTCCTCGTCTGAAATGTTATCGTCCTCGAGGGCTTTTGAAATATGGTCGCTGATCGTGTTGAGCTTTGCGTCGGCTACCGTTTTGATCTTTTCGTGCTTCTCCGCCTTCAACGCAAGCTTCTTACTGATTAGGCTGCCGACGAAACCTAGTATCCCCCCACCTATTGCTACCCCTTCCATAGCAATGACAATGGGTGTGGCGATTATGGTGGATAATAATCCTATTCCTGAAGCTCCGAGTCCTAACGCTGTCAACATGAGGGCATTACCTACTGTGCCGATTACACTTACACTTCTATGATATTTTTTACTCAACGCCGCTCTTTTGTCTCGTTCTTGCTCGATTTCCTTTTTAATTTTGCTAATCTTTTGAAGACGAAACGTTTGCATAGGTCCTCCACCGATAGGCTTATGTATTTCACCTTCTGGCGCGGTGGGTGTTAGATTTGGATAGAGCTTGTTGTCTGTTTTGTAGTCTTCATGATACTCCATTGTTTTTATTAACATAATATTATTTTTTTAATGATAACTCAAACCGACCGTTTACTGAATATAATTTACATAACATAACGACTCTCCTCCGTTTATAGTTACTAATGAATCGGAATTGTTTTGAATAGAAACAATGATATCATCAACCGCGTCTTCTGAAACCTCTCCGTCTTGGAGACTACATCTTCGTTCTTTGATACTCTGTCTAAGGGAAACGAGGCAAACTCCTCCAGTCATTTCTACACCGAGTCCAAGCAGTAGCGTATTAGTAGCCCTCGGTTGAATCGTTATAACATTTTGCGTGAAAATCTCCCATCTTAAGCCGTCTCGTTGTCTTTTTGGAGCGTGAGTTACATCGCTCTTTACCTTCCAACTGACAGAAATGGGTTGGATTCTAACCTCTGCCTGACGAGTTGGTTTAGTTATAAATTTGTGTAGTGGTCTCGGCATTTTATAAACACTAAATTAAAATATCATACCGAGTATCGGAATATTTTTAAGCGGAGAATTAGGACCTAACAAAAGTCCTTCACCTATAGGCTCATAACCCGACCCCGTTTTCAAAAACAACCCAGATCCTGTTATCGAGGCGCCTTTTGGCCAAGGGGACAAGTACAAACCAGACCCGACTGATTTTATCTTACACGCCATATCACCTTTCTTCGCATATATTTTCTTCACGTACTTTACACCAGATCCGCTCATTTTATCGACAATCTTCGACGTGGCTGCGGAACCTAAGCCAGCCATAGCCCCCGTAGCTAAACTAGGTAGTAATGTAGACATAAGGAATTTACCCGCTGTTGCTAGAAACGGAAGTAAAGCGCCTATGAATCCTCCTTCGACTTTTCTATTGTTCTCCAATTGCGTTTTACTCATTTTGATGACTACGCCAGTTCCTTTTTGGTACGCCTTTGCCATTTTATTGATTTGTGCTTGCGTTAGAGCTAACACATGCTGCCCGTTCATATCATCGTGCGTTAGTTTGATATTCACACCAGTTCCCGCTTGGAGAGATTTTTGAATTTTGTCTTTTTGCGCTTCCGAAATATTAACTTTTACAGCTATGTAACGACTCATTTTATATATAAATTACAAAAAAACTTTCAAACTTGTCTGACGTGAAAACGAATCGTCAATTCATCTCCTCTAAGATTTATCAGTTTCCCATTTTGATCCGTGAGCGTTGTTGTCATCGTTGAAATTGTAGATAGCGTAATGGGGAGATATATTAATTTACGCGGCTCTTGGATAATCTTGTAACCCGGTCCTACCTTTGGGAAAAAAGAATATATTAAGTTTACCAATGTTCCGTTAGAGTATGAGGATGCAATAATATCGTTAGTCACTCTTAGACTGCTTACACTCATAATATTTACCGAGTGCTCCGATTCGTTATATCCACCCGAATAGATCCAGTTATTAAAACCTAGAACCGTTCTGATCGAATTATTTGGCATAAAGTCAACCATATAGTCTCCTTTTATATTTAACACAGTCTTCTGCGTATTTGTGTTTGGTTCTATTGTGATGTAGTATTCTCCATTTGCATTGCCATAATGTCCATTCTCCTTCATGATTCTCTGTATGTATTCGTTTATATCCGTTATTTCATAGCACCCTTCTGGGACATCTATGTTGATCCATGGTGTTTGACCATTCGGCGAATATTTAAAGTTGTTGTTTGTCTTGTCGATATTAGGAAAGGAATAGTACGTTTCGAGATCTACAAGAGCCATTTCATAATTTTTATTTTTATCCAGCTCAAGTAATGGATTAAAATTATATCTGATTCGTGAGCTCTTTTCACACAGCACAATGAAAAATGATGTTTTTGGTTCCGTGTTACGAGCCGTCTTTTCCGTATTATCAGCTATCTGTTTGAGAAGCGATGATTCCATTTTTATTATGCAATAATTTTTTTACTCCAACGGATCCTCGATTATATAAAATTCATCGAATCCGCAGCGGTATTTGCCATTGTACTTTTCGCTACTGTGGTCGATAACAAGGAATCCGTGTGGCTGCCCCCAAACCCGTTTGCATAGTTTTCTAAATTCATCTTTATGCATGTCCGTACTAGCATGATCGTTGTAAATATACCCGATATTTTTCTGGTCCTGTTCAAACAGACAAATAAAGTTTGCATTCTCTCTGATCGTTTGCCGAGGCAGTTTGAAATAATTCTGTGCGAGGTAAAAACAGTCCACATTACTATGCCTTCCCCGAATATAGTACTTTTCGCATGTGGACTGTTTTTCCAATTGTAAATCATCAAAAATCATTAGATTCTTCTTTTCGCTACTCAAGTCTCTCGGGTCTGGTACGTCTTCGGCGTTTTCAAAAAACTTGGCAATTATATCGGATTTGACTTTTGACATTTTCGCCATTTCTTCCATAACAAAGTCTGGTGACGCATTTTGTCTAGCGATTTCCGACTGGTCCTCGAATAATCTAACAATCGCTTCTTTCGGTAATTTTTCTTCGAATGCCTTTTTGATAATACGATATTCCGGTTGAAACAGAGATTTGCCGAATACCTGGAGGTTATTATAGTCCAACCAGTCTGACCTGAGTAATAGATTCAGAAGAACCGTCGTTTTTCCGCAGCCGGACTTTCCGATTATCAACCCACGTATACTTTTAGGTAGCAAAGGATTATTAAATCTTTTCGATAGCGCAGATCCCCAACTCAAATCTTTGATTTCCATTTTATTTATGTATTAAAAAAGCGAAATGTATTGCGTAAAGTGTAAAAAACAGACTGAAACGAGAGACGTGCAGAACGCCGTAGCGAATAATGGGAGATCGATGCTTCGAGGTGTTTGCGCTGTATGCGGGAAAACTAAAACACAATTCGTAAAAGGAGCCACTACTAAGGGTGGGGATTTAGTTAGTTCATTGAATGCGGCCACTAGTACCATAAAGTTACCATGGGCTAAGTTTCCCGGCGAGATGCATTTACCTGGCCATCAGTTTACAGGTCCAGGTACAAGACTAGATAAGAGACTAAATCCGAACGGGACTCCTAAAGATTGGAGCAGACCTATTAATCGTGTAGATAACGCAGCATATATCCACGATCTGGCTTATGATCAACACACCGATACTACTTCTAGAAATATTGCGGATAGGGTAATGATTAATGACTTGAACAACATTCCTAATCCTAGCTTCCGAGAAAGAGTGGAGAGGGCTATAGTTAAGCCTATATTATCTACTAAGGCAAGTCTTGGGTTTGGTTTAAAAAAAGCTCTGAACTGAAATGGACTGATCAATTAGCTGATGAGTTGCATAAACCAGTTGTTAGACATTTTAGAAAAAGGAAGGTTTACGCCGGGGGTATAGATGAGATATGGGCAGCCGATTTGGTGGATATGCAGTCGTTTGCTAAAGATAACGATGGGATTAAATACCTATTAACCGTTATAGATGTTTTTTCTAAATACGGTTGGATTGTGTCATTGAAAGATAAGAGTGGGAAATCTACAGCTGCCGGTTTTATGAAGATACTCGAGGGTGGACGAAAGCCTGTGAAATTATGGGTTGATAAAGGGAAAGAATTTTATAATAAGGATGTAAAGAATTTGGTTGAGTTGTACTCTACTGAGAATGAGGAAAAATCTTGCGTCGTTGAGAGATGGAACCGAACGATGAAAGAAAAGATGTACAAATATTTTTCAGCTAACTCGACGAGAAGATATATCAACGTTTTGGATGAAATGGTGGGTAATTATAACAATACCAGGCACGGTTCTATTAAAATGACTCCCGCCAAGGCTAGTATGAAAGTGAACGAAAAGGCTGTATTTATGAGTTTATACGGTAAAGAGATTTCGGAGCCTATTGCGCCAAAGTTTTCAATTGGTGATAAAGTCAGAATAACTAAGAAGAAGAATATTTTTGAGAAGGGATATACACCCCGATGGACTGAGGAGGTATTTACAATATCCCAGATTCAATACACGGTTCCACCAACTTATAAGATTACTGATTCTAATGGAGGGGAAATACAAGGTAGTTTTTATGAACAGGAGCTACAGAAAACTAGCCAGGAAATATTTAGAATAGAAAAGATTATCAGGAAACGTGGAAAAAAATCGCTCGTGAAGTGGTTAGGGTACCCAGAGTCTTTTAATTCGTGGGTAGATAATAAAGACTTGGTGGTCATGTGATGATGAGTTATTTCCCACTCAACCTATGACTCATCATCGAAACTACTGGAAATTCCCCGCATGATGAGTCATAGGCGCGTGCTAGGGTGGATATGGGGTGGCTGATTTTTGAACCATGGTTTGGGAGGTTGGCAGAAGTTTAACCATGGTTTGGGTTAAAGTACGATGGGACGCAAGAAAATATTTTTTTGGATATTTTATAAAATGGAAGAAAAAAATTTTTTGTGTGTTGGTAAAAGTTGAACCATGGTTATGGGTGGATATATTTTTGAAGCATGGTTATGGGTGGATATATTTTTGAACCATGGTTATTGGGTGGTTATATTTTTGAACCATGGTTATGGGTGATTTGGAAAAGTTGAACCATGGTTAAGGTCAAATGTCCCAGAATAGTCTTAATCTATCTACTAGTAGTAGTAGTAGTAGTAGTAGTAGTAGTAGTAGTAGTAGTAGAAGTAGTAGTAGTGATAGTGGTAGTGGTAGTGGTAGTAGTCATCATCATTCGCCATGAGCCATATGCTCGTAGGTGTCCAATGTCAACTTCGTCTTCTTCTTCCAACCGCCTCTGTCCTGGGCCAGGTGGAACAGCTTTTGTAGTGAGTCATCACACCAGTCCTCTATGTCCTCCTTCCATTCCCGATGTGGTCTGCCTCTCCTATTATTCCGAAAACAAGAGTCTTAAGTTTTCTGTCGTCCGTCATTCTGGCGATATGGCCGAAAAGCCCTAATTTGCGTCTCATAGCTTTTTGTAAGATTGTTTCTGCCCTGTCCACTCGCTGAAATATCTCTTCGTTGGTTATTTTTTGCGTCCATTTTATTCTCAGGATCTCTCTGTAGCATTTGTTCTCAAATGCCAGGATCCTTCTTTTTATCGAGGCGGTGTACACCCATGTCTCGCAGCCATAAAGCGCTGTGCTGAAGATTGTGGTATTGAGGACCTTCATCTTTGTTGTCATCTTGATGGTACTGCTCCTCCATATTTTGTCCAGCGATTTGAGGGCTGTGTATGCTCTTGCTAGGCGGGTCCTGACTTCTGTTTCGCCATCCAAATCGAATGTGAAGTTGCTGCCTAGGTAGGTGAAGTTTCCAACGTTTTCTATTTCGACGTCTTCTACTTTTACAATAGGTTCGCTGGTCTTTAGTCCGAATATGATGGTTTTCGTTTTCTTAATATTGATGGAAAGTCCAAATTTTTTGCTTCTTCATTTAGTAGTTCTAGCGAATACTTCAGTTCTGTTTTGTCTTCCTCTATGAGGTCCACATCATCTGCAAACCTTAAGTTGTTAATTCGTAAGTAGTAGTAGACTAGTAGTAGTAGTAGTAGCAGCAGCAGCAGCAGTGGTAGTAGTAGCAGTGGCGTAGCCAGTAATTTATGATGGGGCGGCTTTGGGGGTTTTATGGCCTGGTCGGATGCCCATGGGCGGAGTTTATCAGGGACTAGGGGGGCTAAACCCCCTCAAGAAGACCCAAATTCATTTTTTAAACCGTGTAAATGGTATCTTTTCCCGGAATTAGCCCCCCCCCCAAGAAGGATGTAGCCCCTCCAAGAACGGAAACCAAACTTCGCCCATGCGGATGCCCTTCCTGAAACCAACCCAATAGTATTACAGTAAATAAAAAATGGAATAAAGTAACAAAGAGAATAAAGTGTTACTACAAGCAATTGTTTCGTTTTTCTTATTTAAGTGGATAAATAACCTTTATAAAAACTTTTTCCTAACAAATCACTTGTGAACTAGCACTGGAGAGAAAGATGATAGCCTAAGCGTAGGCCTTTTTCGCAATTATCCAGAGTTTGTACCAATATCACCAGAGTAGAACAGCAGACTATTTGGTCTACTATTAATGAGGAATTGGTTGATTAGGCCAAGATTATACTTTTTCAGAGTTAATAACTTAAAAAACATCGACCGCGGACTTCAACATAGATTATTTTGAACATTATCTGTCGACGTCATTGGTTTTTGTTGTCACAGAATGTCGTTAAACTTTCCATCCATTCATCTTTTAGTCCATTAATATTTTGCGGTTCTTAGGCTTCCTATTGCTAAGTTAAGGTCGTGATGAATAATTAGCCTACCCTCAATTCCGTCACTTCCAACACTTTTCCTTCCGTCACCATTCGTTTGGTGTTCATCGTTTCAAGGCGATGACTCTGAGAAACAATTTCACTCATTCAATTCGAGGTTTCCAATTAGGCCTATTTTTGTTGCAATACTTGTAATGTTTCAAAGCGGTTATGCCTACCTGTTGACGATGTTTCAATAACTTAGACCTCGTCTGATACGGAAGGCCTTTTTCCTGCGTTTTAAAAACAATTGCTGAAGTCCGTAAACAACACGCAGGTTCAAAACAATAAAATCTTTTAAATGAGAGCCAATTAATTACAATTAGAAAATTAATAATAATAATAAAATTGCTGCCGTTAGAGATGAGGGTCGTAATAAGTGGCCGTCCACTCTGCCACTTTCCATATGTTGGCAATAGAGTAGTTGATCGAAGAAAAAGTAGTAGGCCGGGTTATATCAATGAAATAACAATAACAATATCAGCCTATTTATTACAGTAGCAAGGGTAAACAATAGGCCTATACAGTAGACTATAGCGTATACCGCAAAAAATGAGATGATAAATAATTACAATCGGAGACAAGAGGAAAATTCAACTGTAGTGGAGGTGGTTGTATAGCTCATCATAGGCAATCCTTCCTATACAGTTAGTCACATAATTATAGCCTAATTTTGCAATAGTTTCAAGCTATCTATAAGTTTATAGGACAATAATCAATTCTAGCCAATAATGCATAATGTAACCATTTCGTCATTGATCCTCAGAATGGTGCAACTGTAAAATTAATCCAGTCGACGTTGTAATCATATACAGCGTAATAGTTTCTATTAAAGTCGCCAATCAAGATCAGAGATGCCCCAACCCTGGACAGCGTCTTCACTGATGAAAAAGGCTTTCAGGCGCTTGTGGTAAACCCAGTAAGACAGTTTCGCATGAGCTAGCACGAAGACTGTTTCAGGCGCGTAGGACATCCGTGCAAATGACCCAGCCACTTCACTCAACCCGTTCCTCATCTTCGATTGCTCAGCTTTGACCTTCCATCATCTCGTCAATAAAATTTTCAAAATGCTCTCTAGCTATAATAATAAATTATTGCTGTTCCGCCTCTTTGCAACAAACTTCCCCCTGCACTACGCCCAAAATCTGACGCTTAGGGCCTAATAGAGACTCACGAAAACAACCAGCTCTTGCTATATTATGATCCCAACAGGTTTCCTTCGGCAACACCAACTGATACACCAACTGGTCCAACATTTGATGTTTCTTATACATCAACCCATTCACCACACTAAACTCAGATCCTTTGTCTTCAGCTATCTTCCACCACGACTTCAGTGACTCGTCATTTCTCTGCTGCTCTTCAAATTTCTTTGCGTCTGCCAATTGTCTTTCATCATTCGTATTCTCGGCAAACAAATCTCTCATACTCGTGTCCATTTCACTATCACTTCCAGAATCATCATAATCATCACGTTCACATGCAACCATCTCTTCTTCAATTTCATTGCTCCTGGATGTTACTCCTTCTTCTTCTTCTTGAACGCTTTGTTCATCATCGCTTTCTGTGTCTTCATCTAGCAAACTTTCATTTGATTTTTCCTCTTCTCCTTCTTCCACTTCTCTTCTCCGACTCTGTGCTCTCGTAGTCACATTCGCTTGCAATTCTCCTTGCAATACATTCACTGGTGGAACCTCTTTCAGTTCTGCAATTATCTCTGGATGCAGCAAGAACTTTTCTTTGTTATCTTTGCACAAGACTGCCGGAATGCTGGCACATACCAATGTTAAATATGGCGCAATATTCATTTCCTTGTCCTTCAAATCTCCTCCTACGTTATGACCACTCATCCGCACTTCTATTTTCACCAACTTAGCTGGAATGGGTTCTCCAGCCACACATTGCAAATGTACTCTGCCAATTTCTTCTACTATCGCTCCTTTCAATAATTCCTCATTGATTACTGGAATCTCAGTACCAGAGTCAATCAGCGCTTTGACTTGCACGGGACGACAACTGTCATCATTTCCACGTATTTCTACATCTGCATGCCGTAGTAAGGACTTCTTCGTACGTTGACACTGATCTTTACTTTCTGTTTCTCGACAAGTATCCGTAATGGGAGCAGATTTTACTACTTCTCTCTGTATAGTAAACTGAGGCGTACACTTCATTACTGACTTCACTTCCGTTTCGCGGTTGTCTTGTCCTTCCAGCTGATTAGGTGCATTCATTACTTGGATCTGATTTACTCTGAGATTTTCTGCACTTCGAGTAAATCTATTTCTCAGATTTGTCATTCTTGGTGGTGCTTGACAATCCTTTATCAAATGTCGGTCTGACTGACAATTATGGCAACGTTTCCTCACAATACCTCTCTGTTCAGTGCTCTCCCGTCTGTAATTGTACGGAGTATATGCTGCATTGCTTTCTCTTTGGCGTCCCATCACTGGAATTCGACTATATATTTGTCTGTCACCCGTTGCTTCTCTTCTATCTTGACCAAACTGTCTTCCAGGAGCACTATCTTTCCTTACTTCATTACTTCTGGCTTGGCTTCCTGTTTCTTTGTTACTACTATTCCACCTGGTTTGCTTCGAACTATTACCCCATGCTTCATATTTCGGTTTGTCTTGAAACATTAGACCAATTCGATTGTTCACATGTATGTCTGCGAGATCTGCAACATTACTAGCTTCCAAACATTCAGTACCCTCCTTTGCTAGTACAAACTGTAGTGGACCCGGTGGTAGACATTCTTTCAACTTATCCGCCCCCAACAGATCAAATAACTTCTCATAGTCTTTGCCCACTCGTCTACTTCTGACATAATAGTTCAACAGATTCTTCAATCTTGCTGTAAACATAGTGTATGTCTCTTCTGCCGTTTTCTTCGCATCTACAAATCGTGATCGATATTCTCTCGCTGTCAATTTGAATTCTTTCAGTAAATGTTCTTTCACTATGTCGTAATTGTCTAGATCATCAAAAGACAATCGGTTTAACACCGTTCTCGCTCTTGGCGTCATTAGTGGCAACAGCAATTTGACCCAAAACTGCTTTTCCACCGTAAAACTGTTGAATGCATTCTCAACTGTCTCAAAATATAATGGCACCTCCATCATATCATATGGCATCTTAGGTAACACGTGTTTCATTGCATCACCTATCTTTTTAATCTTGGACACCATTGTCTCACTTTCTCGGATCCTATTTCGTTCTAACTCCTCACGGCTTCTTCTTTCGTCTTCATTTCGTTCCCTCAGTCTATTTTGATCTTCTTCCCTACGCAGTTCTTCTTGTTCTATCTTCTGCTGCAACAATTCTAACTGCTTTCTGCGTTCCTCCTTTTCTATAGCCATTTCTCGGAGCTGAGCTTCCTTAAGAGCGAGTTTCTTTTGTTCTAAATGTACTTGTTCTTCCCTTTCTCGTTCCGCTTTTTCCAAATTTTCTTTCTCCATATTCAATTCTTCCTGTCGAATCTCTTCGGCTCTTTGTAATTCTGCCAAACGCATGGCTTCTTTGACTTCCTCGCGAGCCTTTTACTCTTCAATCTGTTGTTTTCGTATTTCTTCATCACTTTTTCTTGCTCTCTCGTATTCTATCATTAGTTCCATCCTTCTTCGTTCTGCTTCGTCACGATCTTTTTTCAGTTGTTCTAACTGAAGCTGGAACTGCTGCTTCTGCATCTCTATCTCTTCTTGTCTCATCCTTTCCGCTTGTTCTGCTCTTACTTTTTCCTCTAGTCGAATCTTTTCTTCTCGTTCAATCCCTTCTTGTCTCATCTTTTCTGCTTTTGCCGCTCTTTCGTTCTCTTCTTGTTTACGTTGCTCCTCTTTCTCTTTCTCTTCTTGTCTCCGCTCTTTCTCTTCTTGTCTCCGTTGCTCCTCTTTCTCTTTTTCTTCTTGTCTCCGTTCTTTCTCCTCCTGTCTCCGTTTCTCCTCTTTCTCTTTCTCCTCCTGTCTCCGTTTCTCCTCTTCTTGTCTACGTTTCTCCTCTTTCTCTTTCTCTTCTTGTTTCCGTTCTTTCTCTTCTTGTCTCCGTTGCTCCTCCCTCATCATCATAAATTGCAACAACGCCTCCATAGACATAGCCTGTGGTTTCTCCTCAGCCCCACTCACAGCGCCTTTCTCTTCAGCTTCCTTTTTTAGCCAATCCTCTGCTAAAGCTCTCATCAAATTTTCCCTTGACATCTCTTCGACTTCTTCCACGTATAGACCAGCTTCGATTAATAATTTTATTATTCGATCAGAAGACATCTTTTTTATACTAGCTTGTTTTTGTTCTGTAAGTTTCTCCATCTTACTTCTTTACTTCAAATGATTTCCGTGAAGAAATCGAGGGAGTGGCTATAATTGCTGTGATTGGTTGACTTTAATTCTTTTTGCTTGTTTATTCAAGGAGCGAGTTTTGTATACCTCTCTCTGGCGTTGCGTTGTCGTAATGTCGTTCGTATGCCCGTTGTATCTTCTCACCAGTTGTTCGGATGCTCGGAATGCTTCTCCGGTTGATCAAATGCTCATTCTCCTTCTCCCGTGTGGTCGGCTTCTCGTAATGATTTGAAATCCACTGTCCGTAGCTTGGACTAAAAATCCACCGTTCGTAAATATCCCTCCGTCCGTAACTTGGATACAAAATCCCACCGTCCGTAACTTGGATTGACTATCCCACCGCTGCCACCAAATGTGATCTTCCACAATCACCCACGATTTTCCAGTCTCTTCCGTGTTCTGCAGCGCAGCCTAGGCCTAACCTATTCACTGTACTGCGGTAGCTATGGCTAGGTTATAAGTGTCTAAAGTTCTTAAACTTGTTCACTTTCAACAAAGATCAGTTTCTTGTATTTTCTTCTTCGATTTCCAACATTCACAAACAACACAACAATGCATCAACGACGACAAACAATTCAATTGCACGACAGAAACGCTATCTTATTATATTACTACTCTAACGTCTTCTACACACGACTAGCACTCCTTCTACAACTTATCTCACTCTCAGCGTACACTCTCTCTTCGGTCGCACTGTCCTTCTCTCTGTCTGTCTGTCTGTCTCTCTCTCTCTTTCTCCGGCGACGACGCGCCGCGGCACTTTCCCGCCACTCAGTCAGCTGGCCTGTCTGTCTGTACACTCAACAATTAGCTGACCTTGAGCTGGCCTATCCGTACGCTCAACAATTAGCTGATCACTATACGTTATACAAAATTAGCTCACAGATCTCATTCGTTCTCCTCTATCAGCATCTTCTCATCGAGAACGGAGAGTTCTCTGGACAGGGCTGACTTGTTTGTTCCACGAGCTAGGACCACTATTGCTCAAATTCGATCCTTCACCATCATTGGGCCCTCGTTGTGGAATTCTCTTCCCTCCACTCTGCGAGAGACTCTACTTTCAGGATCGTTATTTACATCTCTCTCTCTTCTTAAGACCTATTTTTTTTCTCTAGAGGTTATCGCACTGGGAGCGCTACTGAATGGCCTTGCCATGGTTGTGAGCGGCGCTATAGAAATTACTAATTACTAATTACATTACATTACATTAATATTGTGCACTCTGAAACAATACAGTCAGTCATCAGCCCACGCACCATTTGTGAATGGCCAATTATTCACTAGTGTCTGATGCTACGAGGGATGAACTGACCATTCCAGAACTGTTGACTTATTGTTTACTGTTTCATAAGACAATGTGAGTTCTGTTATTGGAGTAGCCCAACAGATTTCTGTAACGGAATAGGTCTATGGAGTCAGTTTATTAATCAAAAAATTGGAGATTGCGTTTTAACTCAACAGATTGTTCTGTATAACTAAAAACAGCCAGGAAAAGAGTCCGTTCAACTTAAAGATTTTCGTTAGCTAACGGAGGAAAAGACGTTAGGAAGATTCCTATCGAACACCAGTGTTTTGAAAAGCACTTTTAACTGAACTGCTGGCTGACAAAATGTTCAGGGTTGCTTGCAATGCAACTATTTTCTTAATCATCGTGTTTTTGAAGCTATCAGTTGGTACGTATAATTTAGTTGTATTCAAGTAGGCATACGCGCATCGCACACACACACACACACACACCATCGCAAGTTTTGAGAATAGCATGAATTTCATAGATGTAGCCTATTAGGGGGCGGTGCGGTGGCTGATTGGTAACACGCTGGCACGAAGAACAGAAGGAACCGGGATCTAATCCCGGTGGCCCCTTAAGGTTGACTCAGCCGCCACTCGCCAGATGGGAGTGTGAAAATGAGTAGCAGTGTCACTGCGCAGGTAACCTTGGGTTCGGCGGAAAGACCTGGCCACCTACCGCCGATGTATGGCAATTGCCACCTAAGGGCTGATGGCTTAACACCGGGGATCAGCACCGGGCCCAACGCTCGCAAGCGAGTATGGGCAAAACCTTACCTTTTAGCCTATTAGGCTATAGGCGATTTTTATGTTTCTACAGGTGGGGTGATCAGAATCTTGGAAACTATCAAGCTAAATATTGCCTGTATTAATAATTTTTAGTACCAAAACTCTAGGCCTACTAGTTTTCTATAGAGGCAGCTGTGTGTTAATAACATAAATTATCTGCAATCACATGGAAGGGTTCTAGGACAATGGTAGCGGACAAAATTGGTACGGACAAAATGGTACGGACAAAACGGTATGTTTAAATGGAAGCTAGATTAGGGTATTTTATTGCTGAAATAGAGGGTGGATGGTTTTTGTGGCTGAAGTAGAGCTCTAGTGAAGAAAAAAGCTTGAGAAAAGGAGGCTGGATTGACGAAAAATGCTTGAGAAATGGAAGCTGAATTGATGTCTTTTATTCATGTGTTTCATGATTTATCCAGCTTCAATTTCATCCCTAAGATTCCTTCAATCTCCATTTGTAATGCATAGATCTTTCATTAATCCAGCTTCTTTTTTAGGTATCAAAATACCTTGATACGGCTTCCATATCTAAAGCGTTATTTTCATCAATCCAGCTTCCATTCCATATATAAAAATATAGGCCTACAAGCAGAGCCTTCATCCAGCTTCCATTTCACATGCGTCTTTTCATTAATCCAGCTTCTATTTCATATATAAAAATTCACTAATCCAGCTTTCATTTCTTCCATACCATTTTGTCCTACCATTTTGTCCGTACCATTTTGTCCGCTACCATTTTGTCCAATCACCCATGGAAGTACTGTAGTCGTCAAGCAGATCTCTTCAATCTGGATTAGGCATTATGTGCGTGAAAGTGCGTTACTGAACATTTTATTGTGTTCAATCATAATAATTATTAGTATACGTATCATATACATCGTCTCTTCGTTTGGAATGACCTTCCTCCTCCCACAAAAGGCTAAACTAAAAAGGCTCGTTTTCATCATCAGTCACTCATCACTTTAGAGGCTTCCCTAAAGGTCCGTGGTGCTGAGAGTGCCTCTGAATTGTTATTTCTCAACATGCGCCATGTAAATCTGTAGGCCCTACATGTGCATGCGATACGATCAACTCTAAGGTGATGGAATAGCCTACACTGCAGGTGTTTATTATTGCTATGCTGTAGCTAGTCAAGTGCACTTGAGTTTTGCAAACTGTGAGTTGACGAAGAGTTGTTTTGAAAGAGCGATTGACGATTTTGCAAATGAAAGATCAACAACTCACGAGATTATTGACAAAGAAACCTATTCAGGCACTCGAGCTATTTCGACTTTTTCGACTGAAAAAACAATACCATCAGCGCCAACCACTCGAGTTTCATTACACACAACAGCCGCATCATCAGCTGAAGCCTCATCCAGCAGTCAAGCTACAGAAGGCTCTACTGCACCTTGCACAACAGCATCAATCTCCTTAGCCAGACATCTCCCTGAGGTAACAAGCAGCGTATTCCAAGCAGCAAATGAAGTCGCAACGGAGTCCAAAGCCGCCATTAGGCCTACAACGAGTCACCCACTGAAACCAACCCATGATTCGAAAACAGCAGAGGGTAGGATTCTATATATTATAGGCCACTATTGAAATTGAAAACAATTTAAGTTTCTTAAAAAGTAAGCTTACATTGGTTGGGTGGTAAGCTCCACAATTAAATAAAGTCAGTTACTGTACAACGACCGGATTTTATTCAATAGCTGGTGTAGTGAGGGAGGAGTCGGCGATGATGTGTATAACTATGTACTGTTTTATGACTCTAATTTTTATTAACAGTTGGCCTAATCGTAGGCCTAGATCGTTTTCTGTAAACACTTATTAGTCATTACCAATTAAGAGAGAGAGAGATAGAGAGAGACAGAGAGATGCAATGGGCGGGCAATTGGTGCCACGCAGGGTCTGAAGGGATGATTGGCAGGTGGAAGAAAGGGGGTTAAGAAGGGACGCGACAGGAGAGGAGGCATCAATTCGCCGGGGATCACTGACGGTAGAGCATTGGCCGCAGCGAGGCGAAGGGTTCACTCAGGAACGACAGGCCAGCAAGCGCCCGGAGAGCTTTGTAGCATCTCTTAACACGTTGGCCGCGGTTTACGTGTAAACACGTAATTGATTTTCTATTAGCAGGCGCGGTGAGCGTGTTAACACGTAATCTAGTTTAAGCATTATAAAGACATCTTCAGCGCCCTGTTAACAAATGTAGCCGCGTGTAGATTACTGCTAAGGTTTCTATAGCCATCTAGTGAATAATCATGCCTAAATTTTTATTACAGCTGCTGCTATACCTGGTGTTTAGAGCACGTGACACAGGCTTCTGCCTTCTTGTCTGCGTTAGCGAGAAAGTGTGATAATGGCGACTCGTAAGAGGTTTAGTACCGAAGAAATTTTGAGGATGATAGATATGTCAGAAGACGAGAATTTTGATGACAATGACAGTGATAGGGACAGTGACATTGTAGGCCTAGCTGATGTCGTAGATAGTGATGGAGATAGCGATGCTACAGAGGCATACGATCTCCCTACGGTTGACGAGGCAGGCATAGGCAGATCGGATGACCCAGCCAGATTCCGATGTCGAGTCCTTTGTTGCTGCTGCTTCTGCTACGGAACAAACTAATGCCTCGGCATCGACATCTGCATTTACACCTCGTGTTTGGCAAGTTGTTGATGGCAACTACACGCCAAATGTAGAGTTTCAATATCATCACACTGCGGGACTGAACAGTTCTATAAATCTCACTGCTGAGTCGAGTCCGATAGAATTTTTCAAGTTATTCTTGACGGACGATGTGTTGATGTTGATGGTGAATGAGTCCAACCGATTTGCGGACCAGTTTCTTCAAAAGACCGCCTTGAAACGAAAAGCAAGGGCCCATAACTGGGAACCCACAACAGCATCAGAAATGGGTCGGTTTTTGGGACTCATCTTTCTCATGGGGTATGTGCACAAGGCAAAGATTGAGGATTATTGGAGCACGGACCCGAATATTGCCACTCCTATATTCAATCAAACTATGCCTCGAGATAGATTCGAAATCTTACTGAAATTTTGGCATTATTCTAACAATGAAGAGTCGCCAGAGAACGATCGGCTCTTCAAGCTGCGCCATATTTGCGATCTCCTAGTTGCACGCTTCCAAGCTGTCTACACCATGGAACGTGACGTATCTATTGACGAGTCAATGGTACTGTGGCGTGGACGACTCACATTCAGACAGTTCATTCCCGGGAAGAGACACAAATATGGCGTGAAGCTATATTTGTTGTGTGAGCCGAGTGGCTACATATACAACATGCTTGTATACTGTGGCAAGATGGATGCGATATCAGGATTTGGCCATGCAGAGACTGTTGTTCTGAAGTTGATGGACGGTATACTGGACAGAGGACATGTCCTGTATACTGATAACTTCTACACGAGTGTTCCACTTGCGCAACAGCTTCTGGACAGGAAGACCTACCTCTGTGGAACGCTGCGTAAAAATCGGAAGCATTTGCCGGAAAAAGTGGTCTCAGCGAAGTTGAAAAAGAACGATGTCGTTGCTCTGAGAAGCCGAGAAATCATGGTTTCGAAGTGGAAGGATAAGAGAGACGTTATGATGTTGTCCACTATTCATGCAGGCAGAATTTTTGAGGGTGGCAAACGGAACAGACGTGGAGAACTTATCAAGAAACCGGACTGCGTGCTCGATTACAACGTTCGAATGTGCGGTGTAGATCGGCTGGACCAGCTGCTTTCCTACTACTCGCCACTGCGGAAGACCCTCAAGTGGTACAGGAAGGTTGTCCTACAGACGATCGACATGGCCATGAGCAATGCCTTCTTGATGTACAAGAGAAGTGGAGGGAATCGTCGGCAGATATGGTTTCGCTCTTCAGTCGTAAGCTCTCTAATGAATACGCAAGATCGACCGGCCGCGGCTTCCGTTGTGCTAAGAGGATTGCATCATAATAAGGCGTCGGACCTGTCACGGCTCTCAGGGCAGCACTATATGGACGTACTTCCTCCCACTGAACGCAAACAGGCACCATGTACCAGATGCGTCGTTTGCCATAAGCGTGGAATACGCAAAGAAACGCGGTACATTTGCAGCACATGCGTTTCTAAGCCTGCGCTTTGCGTTGTTCCCTGTTTCAAGGATTACCATTTCGATGCACAGTTTTAGGCCTACTGTAAAGTAAAGTATGACAGAGAAGTTCAGAAGTAACTGTTTATTTGCCTTGTTGTTATTTACATTTCATATTTACTAACATCAATAATAAATGCTATTTGTCTTTGTAATCCAGTCTTATCAGAATTTCCGATAATTGCGTTGCTGGTTGCCGTGCGCACAGGGCCGCCGCGCCCCGGGGAAAATAATTGCCGCGGTCAATGTGTTAAACGGGTGACTTGGGAAGATATATGGGCCTGGAGCGAGTGAGGCGATGGAAGAATAGTTTTATGACAAGTGTAATTGCTAGTTTGCGTGTATAATTATATGATGTAAATACGTGAAATCGATGATAACTGTCACCAAGAAAGATTGAAAACTGTTCTGTTCTCTGTGCGATAAACGATAACCCACGCGCCTGCGAAGAGCATAAGACCCCCGAAGACTTAGCCGCTCTTTTAAGTAGCACCGCTCGCCACCAAAACTGGAAGATTACGGCCAACAACCTTCTCTTCCAGTACAGCTGGACTTTGGATACTGTTGTTGATCGCAAAACATGACAATATTATTATCTGCACCACGATAAAACTGCGTGCTGTGGCAATTGCAACGGCACGGTGAACTTAGGTGATGCAATTTTATAGATGACTTTAATCGATTCTCCTGCGTCAAGGTTTCGTCCTGAAGTTTAAGCCCATAATATTTTAAGTGAGGTCTTGTTTAACGGTTCTGAATGGATGGCTGAACGAATGGCAGCAGCTGGTGACAGCAAACATGTAGGCCTATGCATCTAAACTAGCCTAAGAAATGAAACTACCAAAAATGAAATACAGCGCACAGCCTAACGGAAGTTGCACCTGTGAGGTTTGTTTATACCTAGGC
Source organism: Lumbricus terrestris (assembly GCA_949752735.1). Lineage (NCBI taxonomy): Eukaryota > Metazoa > Annelida > Clitellata > Crassiclitellata > Lumbricidae > Lumbricus > Lumbricus terrestris. The sequence goes on from OX457036.1 coordinate 97,812,382, forward strand.
CTATTTAATCCTGCTGACGTTGGCAACGCAAAATTTAAATTTAAAAAATGTCAGGGTATTTATTCTCAGTTTCCCCTAGCACATTTTCGTATGCGAGGTCAGGCGCAACCTGATGATATTTTGGGTTTTCCGTCTACCTGTAGACCTATGTCACAAGCACTTTCGTGTTTTGAGGGCGTTTTGGCACGTTATATATTGCATGCAGTAGATCTGCATAATTATAAAGAAATAACATGGCAGAGAAAACTAAAAACTCTCAAAACTGGATTGGCTGAGTTTTGAAAAGGTTCTCCTCACTGGTCCCTTTAATGATGAACAGCACCGGTTATCCAGTCTCTCATGTCGTTTAAAAGTTAATAAGTCCGACAACAAAAATAATTACTATTATCTGCTTATTACCTCTGAAAACATTTTCACGTCATGTGATGTAATTTTTTTTCAGTGTACACCTTCAGTTTGGTCTGGACGTTTAAACCAGCTCTCTGCAACCTTAAACTCGTGGCAAAAGTAAGAAACATGATCTATGTATTGTGTGGCACTCAGTCTGGTTATGACGGACGTCATTCAAAAATGACCTTAAGAGCTTACGAAGATAGCACTCCGCACGATCTGCTAATGCTAACCTACACAGAAAAGTTTGGATGGCCTCACAGCATGATTGGCATTGAAGACACGAGTACTTTATACGTCGGTGACAAATCCTGCTCGTGCATCTGGAAGATAAACACGGAAAACAGTGAAATCATGCGATGGTTGTCGATATCAACCAATGAATTCACAATGTCAGTTGCCATTGACAAACATCTACTAGTGGTTGGGTTTTTTATATTCAGTCTCGATGTGAAGATATACAATGAAGGAGCGAGACTCGTGTGGAGTTTTTCACTTCCCTACGACTTCGATGTACACGTACTTCGTCCTTTCCATGCCATTCAGAAACCTAACGGGGAATTCGTCATCAGCCATAGCTTACACAAAAGTAGTGAAAAATGTGTAAGTTTCTTTAGGAGTGATGGGCGTGTTATCAGACAATCTACGGTAGAAGATGCCGCGTGGAGCCTGGATTTGTTTTTTGATGCAGATAGCAATAATCTTTTTGCGATTGATAAGACGCTAGGGGAATTGTTTCTTTTTGACGAGGGAATTAGAAAATGGACATTGATTGTTCAGTTGTCGAAAAGTTTAGATTTCAAATTTATTTATGACTTTTATTGCGACGGAAAGAAAAAGCGATGCATAATGAATATTGATGGAAGTGTGACAATTTTCACGTTGAAGAAATCAACCACAAGAGCCAATGATGAGTAGGCATAGGCTACATGTAGGCCTATATGCAGGATATGGCGAAAAGTCTGAAACTCATGTTCTCATCAAGCAAGCAAGGCTGCAGTGGTGGGCTGAGGGCTTGTAAGATCGCTGACTCTTTTACATAGGCCTAGGCCTAATCCTGTTGAAATCTCTATAAGGGTAAAAATTGCCTCAATGATTGAAATGCACTATATGGTAGTAATTCGCTCAGTGTGACTTGACTCACTGACGAAGTTTAGTTAAATAAGGAATAGTTTATTGATTGTTGAATGAAAGTAATAATTATATGCGATTATGCTAATATTTCGCTTCTTGTGCTGTTGCTTTACTTTGCGGTAAGGCAAGTTGAGTAGAAAAAAGGAGAGGAATGTGAATTGCATTCGATATTGGCCACTCACTATCTGTAGGTTGTGAGATGAAAAGTATCAATATCAGACGTTGGACTCTATACAGAAGGTATCTATGGTCGTAAACTACATGTAGCCTACATTGTGGGGGTACTTGGATCAGCGTTCGCGTCGCCCCATATAACTTCTTTAATAAACTAAAAAATAGGCTATTTTCGTGTGTTAGCATTACCTTTGTCGTCTCTGACCATTGCCAGCCATGACCTGGTCGTGCCACAGATTTCTTCTACCGCTTGTGTTCCAAGCGGTAGAAGAAATCTGTGTTTGTCCTCACGATGTCTCTTTGCGTTTGCTTCCACTTTCTTGCACTTCTCCAACCACTTTCCTTGCACTCTTTTGCATTTTTTTTATATCATTGTGATCTTATTGTACCTATTCCTGTTTGCCTCGCTCTGTGTCTTTGTTGGTGTCGTGTCTCTCCTCTTTTCGCTTAATTCTAAGACCTCCCTTGAGATTCACGGTTTTTTAAGCAAGAGTGGCAAACAACTAAAACTCTTAACTTTTGCCCAATGTGTAACTGAACTCTGTGGTGGTGGTCAGCCATTACTTACAATTGGTATTTGGCATTAACATACTGTTTAGCCTAACTCAATGCATTATAGAATAATAACGATTCTCAATTTAATCTGCGACATATACCTCATAAGGTAAGTAGGCCTATGCTTACGTTTAGTTTTATGAGACAGTTTTCAGTTGCAAAGTGTTACTCTTATTGTCGTGCTGTAGAAATAAGTTATTATGCAACAGAAAGATAGATTTGTTGCCATCTATATTCCAGGGTATACATTGTGGTTAAAAAGCATTTGCCCTTGTCTGGGCCAGTAGCGGCGCTAGGGGGCTAGGGGGCCAAGCCCCCTAAAAAGGCCATCCATTTTTTCCCCATGTAAATATAAAATATTTGCACGATTAACCCCTTTAGCCCCCTAAAATAACCGTAAAGGTACGCACGAGGTTTGACAGACAGTTTGGCGGATTATGGAAAAGGACCATTTTCGAAGATTTCGATCAAATGACTAAAAAAAGGTCGTCAGAAATTTTTGCGACTGAAAACGGACAATTTTCCCCGAAAATCCAGCCCCCCAAAAACGAAAATTCTGGCGCCGCCACTGGTCTGGTCTGGGCAGAGTTTTTGTCCTATCGAGGATTTAGTTGGTCATTAACCGACGCTACATAGGTTAATTGCATTGCTGCCCTAAATTTGCTCTGGCTTCAAGCAAATATCTGATGCCGCTTCTGTCACCAAAGGCAGAGAATCGAGAGGACAGAATTCTGCAAAAGGGTTCCATGAATTATGTTTTAATGTCCATCCTATTGAAATACTCATTGCGCATCCCTTTGGCCCCCCTCCGACTACTTGTGTCATCCGCAGTTTAGCCAAGTCGACTTCTGGTACACCTATTCACGGTCAATAAGATTCACAATCTTTTGCGATTATAATATTTTCGATCAGAAATCGAGATTTTACGTTGATTCTAAAGCATTTGCTGACTATCGGCAATTACACTCTTTCTCTTTTGAAAGGAAGCAAATTTACGTTGAAAATATACATTTCACAAAGCGAGGATAATAATTATTTTCATTCATTAATGAAAGTACGATGTGCAAATATCGTACTGTTAGATTGTTGAATATTTCTATGCTCTTTATTTCGTGGAGCGAAGCTTCAATGTGTCCACTTGGCTATATAAGCAACGAATCACTATGAATTCTGAACTCGACAACTCAGTCATCGAGAAACGGTAGGGCCTACATAATACATTGCAGTAACTCGTCTTCTTAGATCTGACGTATCAGACGCAGCTCCGAAATAATGAATAACGGAATTCATCTGTAAAAATTAAATGCCTTTGGATAATTTCTTCCATACCTGGATATTTTTTTGCCATTATAAACCAAGGCGCCTGGTATGAATTTTATCATTTTTTTGTCTTCAAAATCCAACATTTTTGCAGTCATTCCCTTAAAGAAATGTCTGTGCACTATAATTGTTGCCAGGGCGTCTCTCCTGTTACCTCGATGTCTTTAATACGTGGTCGAGGTGGTTGTTATCTGTTGTGTTTGCAGCTCAAGATACAAGTCTTCACCAGAGCGAAGAGCAGAATAAAGCGGTTTGCATTATAAAAGCTTACATAACATTTGAAATGTCAAAATATATTTTGATCATTTTTACTATACCTGGATATTTTTTGCCATTATAGACCTAGGGGCCGGGTGTGAATTTTATCATCTTTTTCGGCATTAATACCCTTAAATGTCTGTGCACTATAATTGTTGCCTGGGCGTCTCTCCTGTTTCATCGAGGTCTTTAATACGTGGTAGAGGTGGTTGTTATCTATTGTGTTTGCAGCTCGATACAAGTCTTCACCAAAGCGAAGAGCAGAATAAAGCGGTTTGCATTATAAAAGACTACATAACATTTGAAATGTCAAAATATCCTACAAAAGATCTACGTATATAAAATGTAGACCTTTGTGGAGCAACTTTTAAGGTATGTATAAAAGCTGTCAACAACGTCCAGGTTAGTTGGCCTTTTATGCTCAGAGTACAAAAATGGTTACTTTCCTGCATAACAGGAATGATTTATGCTAGAAAACAGTTGTCACGATTGTGACCAGTGGCGGCGCTATAGGGGGTTAGGGGGCTAAACCCCTTAAAAAGGCTAAGCCCCACCCTTAGAAAAGGTCCACCCATTTCTTTACATTTAAAAGTGAAATATTCCCACGATAAGCTCGCCAAAACTGAAAAACACACGAGATTTCGGCCGGATGACTAAAGAAAGGTCATCAGAAATTTTGGCGGATGAAAATGGAAGATTTCCTCCGCGATTCCCCCCCTCAACTGAAATCCTGGCGCCGCCGCTGATTGTGGCTCACAAACCCCTCGTAAACTCTTTGAGATAATTTTATGTCGGGAGGCAGATTCAAGCTTGCATGTAACTTCAGAAGAGGAATCGCAATTTTCTAATAAATGCAGTGTGCAAAACACATAATTTTTATGCAAACACCCAATAGCAAGCAATGTTGACAGATTCCCTCCACTGAGTTTAACAATATGTCATTAGTAAGTGACAAAATTAGTTATTTGCTGCTAGCACACCAGCATTTAGATACGAACTGCCAAGATAGTTATGACAGGGCTTAGAGATACTAGTACGGAGGAATTCTATCTCGACCCCCTCCCGAAAAATAAATGCGGGGAAGGAATTTCCATCCTTCCGCTACAGGTATGGAGGTGATATAATTTTGAGCCTGGTCGGATTACTATGTGTGGATCCAGCACCTTTAGATAGACGCGCAAGTCATATTCTGTCGCTACGATCATGCATCTTCGTTGCCAGAGATGATCAATTGAATGTTTCAGGTCAAAGAAGAGGTCGACAAACTCTTAAGTTGAGGCACTGTTGACGAGAGTCTGATAGAATGTGTTTGGAATAGTATAAAGGTCACGCGGTTCAGACATTGTAGTGGTAGTAAGAAAGAGTCGACTTGAGATCAACACTTTGGACAATAATATTTTGACTGTGCGCGCAAAAGAAGCATTCATTGCGGTACTAAAAATCAATTCGATTGTCGTGCCAAAACGGTGCTGTAGCCTATGAATGTGATATTATAAAGACGCACGGGTGTAACAGTTAACACCTAACTTTACATTATATAAGCTTCTACCGAAGACGACAGTTTCAAAGACGAAATTATCCGTTCGCATTTGAGAGTCAGTTGCTGATGAAAACGATGCCAATCCTCTGCAAGATGACCGACGCCAAGAGCCCAGCATCCGAGACATCAGTGGTTTTCACTCAGGTATAAAAACTAGTTTATAAAATTAATTTATTCTCATTTGCTAGTTTCATTTGTGATAATAATTATGAGATAGGTCTATATCGACGCACTTATTGAGCACCTCACACTTTCCAGTCATATTTTAAAGCTTTTTTTTGTTTTAAATTATTTTCAATATATTTTCTCATGGTTCGAAAGCAAATAATCATTACTGTAAACCAGGATGAACACAAATCATGCCTTTCTTTTGAATTCAAAAAAATCAAAGTTCCGAACAACAATGTGCCTGCTCAACAGCAAAGCACTGTGCACGACATCAATGGTTTTCAACCTTTTCTGGTGGTGGAACCTTTCTTAAAGCACTATTTGCTCGCGGAACCCTGCGCGTTTCACCCGTCCAGTTTTTTCAAGAAATATACAACCTACAGCTGTATACTTATAAAATTATGTAATATGCAGATTAAAAGTACGTTGTTTGCACTTCTGGTGCGGTCAATAGGATAACATTACAAACAGGCCTAGCATATTTGCCCAGGGGCTTCTATCCCCCCTAAGCAACCGGGCGCAGTCCATTTTCTTCCCCCCTTTTCTGGACCGGCCTTCCTCTATGTATGCAATATAATGCAATCTTGCGCATGCCCTCCTCTAGTGTGGGAATGAAGGTTTGTTTGGATAGGGACAAAGGAGCATCCAGCAGACGATCGCCGAAGCATGTGTAGCACCGAGAAGGGACCTGGTATGATGAAGGAATGTGCCCCCTCCCATAAGAAATTTTTGCGATTTCCGCATTGCAATTTCAGCATTTTAAGCTGTCCTCTTAGCAAAATTACTCTGCTGTTTCAGTGGAGGAATTGCTGCCAAAATTGGGCAGCCATATGTTTTGCGCCTCTGATCAGTGTGCACTCGAGAGGCGTTACATACATTTTTAGAGCACAATGCAACACAATAAAATACAATGTAGGTCCTACATTGTAAGCCCACGTAATAGGCCCTAATGATGTTGCTTTACTAAGTGTTCAAGGACCAAATTTGACTGTCTGAAATTTGAAAGATAACATTGGAGAGAAGCCATTGTGCAAAATAGTATTAGTATTAACATTATTTTTTTCAATTATAATATTATTGTATTATTCATTAAAATAGTAACAACTTAATTACAATCATGTAATAGGAATTTTTTTATAGTATATTATAGCTGTTATAGCAGTTCATGTAATTCAAAAATGCAGATAGTACACTATATCCTAACTAAAAACACTCAAAGTGTATAAAGTGTATACATTTTGCTAAAAACTATTAGGCCTACCGTTTTGTCAAAATTTATATGGAGGGGAAGTATTTTCTGGGGGATCTTCCTCCTAGTGGCGCCTAGATTGAACGCTGCCCTCCATGTCCGACCTTCCCCCTCAACCGACGTGAATTTTGGCTGTCTTTTGATTACACCCTATTTTTCACTGGGCGCAAGCCCCTGTATTTGCCTACTTGCGATAGAATTCTAGAAGTGTAGACCCAGTGGCCAAAAGGTGACAAGACAATTCGGCGACAGACAATTCGGCGACAGATAATTCGGCGACAGACAATTCGGCGACTGACAATCCGGCGACAGACAATTTGGCGACAGACAATTCGGGGCCAGACAATTTGGCGCCGTTTGCGCGCGCCTTTTTATGACGCACATAAAACGGACGCAGTTACATGTGCGAAAATCAATCGAAATTTTGTAGATGGCATCGAAATGGCTTGATACGATCGGATACCAAATAAGGGGAAGAGAACCTTCATCCAGCTTCCAATTCAACTATAGAGAACCTTCATCCAGCTTCTACTTCACCTATAGAGAATCTTCATCCAGCTTCCATTTGTCTAACCTTCATCCAGCTTACATTTCACCTAGGCCTATAAAGAACCTTCATCCAGCTTCTATTTCACCTATAGAGAACATTCATCCAGCTTCTATTTCACCTATAGAGAACATTCATCCAGCTTCTATTTCACCTATAGAGAACCATCATCCAGCTTCTATTTCATCAATAGGGAACCTTCATCCAGCTTCCATTTCTCGAATCATCATCCAGTTTCCATTTTACCTATAGAGAACCTTCATCCAGCTTCTATTTCACCTATAGAGAATCTTCATCCAGCTTCCATTTATCTAACCTTCATCAAGCTTACATTTCACCTATAGAGAACCTTCATCCAGCTTCTATTTCACCTATAGAGAACATTCATCCAGCTTCTATTTCACCTATTGTGAACATTCATCCAGCTTCTATTTCACCTATAGAGAACCATCATCCAGCTTCTATTTCATCAATAGGGAACCTTCATCCAGATTCTATTTCTCTAATCATCATCCAGTTTCCATTTTACCTATAGAGAACCTTCATCCAGCTTCTATTTCACCTATAGAGAATCTTCATCAAGCTTACATTTCACCTATAGAGAACCTTCATCCAGCTTCTATTTCACCTATAGAGAACATTCATCCAGCTTCTATTTCACCTATAGAGAACCATCCTCCAGCTTCTATTTCATCAATATGGAAACTTCATACAGCTTCCAATAATTCTCTAACCTTCATCCAGCTCCCAATCATCGAACCTTCATCCAGCTTCCATTTCACCTATAGAGAACCTTAATCCAGCTTCCTTTCTATATAGGTTAATTGGAAGCTGGATGAAGGTTCTCTATAGGTGAAATAGAAGCTGGATGAAGGTTCTTTATAGGTTAAATGGAAGCTGGATGGTTAGAGAAATAGAAGCTGGAAGATTAAGTGCTATTTTAAATAAATTTACAAGCTGGCGCCGAATTGTCTGGCACCAAAATGTCTGGGCGCCGAAATGTGTCACCGAATTGTCTGTCGCCGAATTGTCTGTCGCCGAAATGTCTGTCGCCGAATTGTGTGTCACCGAATTGTCTGTCGCCAAATTGTCTGTCGCCGAAATGTTTGTCGCCGAATTGTCTGTCGCCGAAATGTCTGTCGCCGAATTGTGTGTCACCGAATTGTCTGTCGCCGAAATGTATGTCGCCGAATTGTGTGTCGCCGAATTGTCTGTCGCCGAAATGTCTGTCGCCGAAATGTCTGTCGCCGAATTGTGTGTCGCCGAATTGTCTGTCGCCGAATTGTCTGTCGCCGAAATGTCTGTCGCCGAATTGTGTGTCACCGAATTGTCTGTCGCCAAATTGTCTGTCGCCGAAATGTCTGTCGCCGAATTGTCTGTCGCCGAAATGTCTGTCGCCGAATTGTGTGTCACCGAATTGTCTGTCGCCGAAATGTATGTCGCCGAATTGTGTGTCACCGAATTGTCTGTCGCCGAATTGTCTGTCGCCGAAATGTCTGTCGCCGAATTGTCTGTCGCCGAAATGTCTGTCGCCGAAATGTCTGTCGCCGAATTGTGTGTCGCCGAATTGTCTGTCGCCGAATTGTCTGTCGCCGAATTGTGTGTCACCGAATTGTCTGTCGCCGAATTGTCATGGAACCGCCCAAAAACTCTATCAGAGAAGAACTGTGTATCTGTTCTATTTCGCCAACAACTATCCATCCATCTGACAGATGAATAGAATATTGAAAAAACTAACGACGAATGCGATGCAGTAAAAAATCTTTAGAAAATTAATAGTCTAATTAATATAGGGCTATTATAATAAGCCTACGACAGATAAGCCTAATATTAACAATACATTCACATGTTATTTTAAGCAAGAATGGCTGGAGGCTAGGAAAGAATCTACTCATATTGATAGCCTACTTAGGCCTAAGTGAGTGCCATAGAAATTTATAGGCCTATCAAACTGCCGCGGAACCCTTGCGCGGAACCCCGGTTGAAAATCACTGCACGTGTATAGGCTATTTGTTCAAGTTGTCCGGTGTTCACAATAGATGCTTGTCCACCATGGCCAATTAATTATGCTAAGGCGCCATGCATGACGTCATTCTGCAACTATGTTTTTTCTTATCAATCCCTGGCGAGTGGAAAGCCGATTCAGACTCTAGGATGGTAGTGAAACTCGATCCCAGGTCTTTGCTGAGCTTCTACATGTATAATTATCATGTTGAAAGTTATCCGTCCTAACAGTCCGATATAACAAGGTCGGAAAGCGAAATTGTCAGTATGCAGATTGTTCATAATTATACTGATCACTCTCTCGTAGAAAGCGTTGTAAGAGAGAACTACATGTAGCCGCAGCCGACGTAGAACACAATGCAAGGTAGGCCTAATTGAGTGTCGGTAGCTTTACAGTTTTCAGATTTTAACCACTGAATTCAAATATTGTTAAATTTGACATATTGGACAGATGTCAGCAGATGTTCCTAAGCCACGTAACACGAAGAAGATCGTGATCATCGCCGTCTCTGCTATTCTTTCGGTTGCAATCATTCTGGCGGCCATCTTGGTTGGAATGTACATGTTCACCCAAGCGCAGAAAGATATTATCAAGGTGGCTGACTTAGCTTGATGCTCAAACTCCTCTTTGTTCATTTTTCTATTCCATTTTTTGTCTGTCATTTTCACCCTCTACCTTCCCTTTCCCCCACTCCCTCACTCTCTCATTCCTATCAATGCTCCTATCACCCTTCTCATTCATAGTAAATGAAAATGTGTGAAAATGGATTATGTTTATATCACGACGCAAACCTGAAATAATTGGTAGTCGATGTCGCAAAAACCTTGGCAGCCAAAATGATTAATACTAAGAGTCATTGTGGTTTCAAAGCATTGAATATTTTGCAATGATTCTCCTAGATATAATTATTATTATTATTTTTTTAATTATAGTTGCAGAATTTTTTTTAAAATTATAATTGCAGAATTATTATTTATGTCCTGGGCACGACGTTAAACTGCATCCATCCTCCGCCACAGGGAACCAACAACGTCCCTGTGCCGGTCCTAAGCCCGGACAAAGTGAGGAAGGTTTGCCAGATGGGTGGCGATACGCTGGCAGTAAAAGACCAAGACGATTGGAATCCGCAAAAACCACGGCACAAGTGACAGAGCGACCCAGATGCTTCAAGGTGTCATGATGTGGAGCAGACATGCACAGGCCGGTCAGGACAGATCGGTGGAGAGAGTCGGGGGAGAGCATGGGATACATACGGGCATTGACCCAAGTTGTCCTTCATGCCTCTCTCCCAATATTCTCTTCATTTAGACAAGGTGGTCTAACTGCTCCAAGATGTTAATGGTATGGAGCAGACCTGCTGACTGGATCTGTTGAAGCTGGGCAGCATGACGCGAGACAGACTCAGACAGAGAGTGGCGTCGGACTCTTACGGGCATTGAGCCCAATGATGTTGATGATGATGATGATAATTATTATTTAGTGACCAGTGTTCTTTTATTCTTTCGCTCGTTAGTTAAGCACTCTATCTTGCTTGTAGTATACTATGCAAGTGGACAAAGATACGAAGGAAGAAGTGACAGCTGACAAGAACGAGAACGACGTTCAGTACCACGTGCAGAATGCCAATTACGAGATGTGGGTCGTCGACGATTTCAATCGGGTAAGATACGTTTAAACATAAGCCTACCATTATCCTACTTATACAGACCGCCATGATAGGACAAGTGACCTTGAACTACATGACTATTCGATGGGCGTAGGCTATATATAATAGAGCTGCATGTAATACCTATTTCTAGTTCGAGACCTTCAAAGCCACGAAAATGACATGAAGCTCACAATTCTAACAATGCTGGTCTTACGAAATCAACAGTTAACTGCAACATGTTAAATGACCTGACAATACAACGTTATAAGAGGATAACATGTGTTGAAAATATCTCTGGTGGATTGTCACGTCGTTAGCAAACTTACCTTGAGCTGAGAATAATCTACGCGGTGTCCCAATTGAAGTGACACCCTTTTTGTTTTGGCGATATATTTGTCAATTCTAAAAGAAACTATAAAATTCCAGAGAATGTAGGCCTAAGAGATACAAATTATCAATATTTCCTGAAAAGTTTACCCAATTCTACGAACAGAGTCCGAAGTTATGCACATTCAAATTTCTCCTTACGTCGAGAACGTCGAAAACGAACAAAACCCCGCCAACAGGCAAATGAGCCGACAAGCTCAAAGCAGACACCAGGTCCTACTATCACACAAACCAATAATATTATTGTGAGCTAAACGAAATGGTGAGCTATCTTATTTGTGGCCAGTGAAGCAGAGTGCACCAACCAAGAATCCATAATCCATCCTAATTAGGATCTGTCAGTCTTCACTGCGGATAGATTGGCACTGTTAGCCTTTACCTGCCCACACGTAACAATATACAATATTTTAGAGTCCAAAACGACCAAAAAAATAGTGATTCCCGTTGTCCAGTGATTTTCATTTAATTGTCATCAATGAGTCGGCGCAAAAAGTGTGGTCAGCAAATCTAAGAAATCGTTTTTCTCTGTTTCGTAAAGGTGCATAATATATTATAGAAGACGCCTTGCACTTGAATCTCAAGAAAATGAATTTCAATGAATCAACTTTTCTTCTAAGCGAATATCTGGCAAAATATAAAGAAATTCTCTGTTTATTCCGTTTGTAGGATATCGAAGTGATGAAAATTCAGATGAAGACTTTCACGAACTGTTACGTTGTTCCACTCAACAGAACCAGAGCCATTGTGCCACCAGAGGTCAAACCTCCATCGAATGTGGACGCTACGGTTAGTGACCTTATGAACTGATATAAGACAGTTCTTTAGTGAGTTTAAAAACTATTCTAGGACTGATGTCCAAAGTTATGTAGCCGACAGTTTGGGCTGGAGACAAGAAGCACGACTCGCTTAATATAAACCATACAGTTTTTTGTATAGAAATGATCGATCGTGTGATTTGCATCGGTACCTAAAGAAGGTGCGCGGACGATTGATCATCGACCGATTTATCACTGGACGATTGATCACCGGACGATTGATCACCGGTCTAGTGGTCATTGCAATTTATTAACTAAGGATGAAAGAGAAATGTCGTAATTACCGCTAATAAAGATAAACATTTATATAAAACGATATGACACAGACTCAAGCTACCACATAATGTATTAAATTTGTAATGAAATTATAAGAAGTAAAATGTAAAAATATACTACTACTCGCAAGTATTCTAAGTAAGAGCATTATTTTGTTTATCCTTTTTACAAACCCCTTTTTATGCAACAACAAGAACTGAGGGTTTTGGATAAAGCATAAGACAAGTCAATCAGGCCTAATTTGACGTAGCACTTTGATGGTCTGCGATAGACCTTTAATCGTAAAGAACAAAAGACGTTTGTTTGGTTGCGTACTTAATATTCTGATGTGCTATTTGCTGTGTGTATATTTAAGAATAAATTATTAACAGAAGCCGACGATGTTTATCTTTAGGCCTACTAACGGTAGCCTAATTACGACATTTCTCTTTCATTCTTAGTTAATAAATTGTAGTGACCACTAGACCGGTGATCAATCGTCCGGTGATCAATCGGTCGATGATCAAACGTCCGCAGTGATCAACAGTGGCGGCGCTAGGGGGGCTGGGGGGCTAAGCCCCCCCTACAAGAGACTCAGCCCCCCTAAAAAAGGGCCATTCGAAAAAAAATTACAGTGAAATATACACGATTTTGTGCTGACGACTAAAAAAAAAGGTCGTCAGAAATTTTGGCGGCGAAAACGGAAATTTTTCATGAGATTTCGGTCGATGACTAAAAAAAGGTCGTAGATAACAACACTCTCAGATTTTCGATATGAGCTGATGATTTAAAGTGAAAACAAACCACACGATGCAAAACCTTAATCCGCATCAATGACTAAACGCAGATAAGAAATTAATTTCTTATCTGTGTTTAGTCATTGATGCGGATTAGATGATATAATATTATAGAGTGTTTAGGCCTAAGAGAGGCAATTTGGTAAGGTCGCATTGATGCATAATTATTCTAGGGCCTAGATTTGAAATCTTGCTATTGGGTTCACCTGTAAATAAATAAGCCTACATGCGCCTTGATATTGCTTTACATCGTGTACCACATAAAGAGCTATAGAATAAAAATTATTCACTTGCACTCAGGTTTTTTACGGAATTTTGTGTAAATAGTCTGTCGACGATAATTGTTGTTGAGCTGCTGGCTGTTGACTGTTGAGCTGTTGACTGTTCGAGAGCATGACACAAATTTTATTAGAGAGACTCATAAAACATTAATGGTATCTGACATTCTGACATAATTATATCTTAAATAGTGATCTTCAGTCTGACATTCACATTTTATCATAGATGTTTGACATTCAATTTGACATTCAAGTTGATATTTTAATATGACTAAAGTGTAAAAAAAAGAGCCTGGACGCCCCTTACCTTTCTAAACTGAGCTGGCCTAATAAGTGCATGGACGGCGTTCAGAGTTTAAAATAAGTGCCTGGATGCCTTACATGACGGTCCAGCCACACGTTAAGCCCTGGATGGCTTAACGTGACTGTGGAAACGGACCGTCTTTGAAACATGTAGGTTTTAACCTGAAGGTGTCTATTGAAACATGTAGATTTAGACTGAAGGTGTCTATTGAAACATGTAGGTTTTAACCTGAAGGTGTCTATTGAAACATGTAGATTTAGACTGAAGGTGTCTATTTAAACATGTAGATTTAGCCTGAAGGTGTCTATTCAAGCTAAAACAAAGTTATCTGCGAGATGTATACGGACGATGCTCTTTATCATGCACCTTTTTCTGGGTCGTTAATATTAATAGTTTTATTGCGGAGTAAGGTAGCCGATTACTTACAGCACCTGCCCTGTTGGGTGCAGGGCCTACTACGCCATGGGGGGATGGAAGCAGACTGCTTCCAATTTGGGCCAGGGGGAAAGGTTTTCCCCCCCTGGGAAAAGTCCATCTGTCATGGACTTCCTCCTGGTAAATCCCCCGAAGAATCCCGTATTAACACAGGGTAAATCTTCATTCAGTTTGACTTTTACTTAACACTCACATAAATTAAGTTAACATTTTGTTTAAGTATAATTATTGTATCTACTGAAACTGCATTGGTTTTATAATATAGGTCGCAAATAAAATGAACGGTATTTTAAGAATGAATTTTAGTGATAGGAGGCAAAGAAGCAACATTAAATTACCGGTAGTAGCCTACTTTTGTTTATAGTAAAGGTTTTTAGTCTGTTTAAGTAAACATTAATCAAACAATAAGAGCTTGGTTGATCAACAAATGAAGTTCAAAATCAAGTAAAGCAAATGACTTATAAATTCCTCCCTCAAACATTAAAGCACTATTGAAGTCTGTACAAATGCAAATTGCTTGCACTTTTGTAGCCTACATTTGAGGGAAATGTTCGAGGGAATTGTCCTATTGAAACGCTCTAGTGGAATCCAGAGAGAAAATTACGGGGAGTGGTCCTGGGAAATGTCCTTGGGATCTGTCTGGATCAGAAAATGGATGTTGCTGAGTATTGTACAACTGATAGTAGACTACTCAATTTGATATACCAAAAGAAATTGATATTCTACTGAATGCTGGACCTTTCAAACTTCACAGGACTACTACAGTGTTTATCGCACTGCAAACCCATAATGAGAAATTTTAGAATGTTACCATTATATTGTGCAAATTTAAAAAAATTAAATCATGGGGAGGCGACATTTTATGATATCCTAAACCACGTTTCTGAGCATTAATTCACCTGCAATTTTTGTGAAGATGACAGCTTTAAGAGGTACAATTATAGCGTGCAAATCCAAAAAAGTGAAATTTTCGTGACTTTATCGCTCATAAGCAGCTAGCAAACAAGAGCCTAAAACATGCACTCTAGTCGATGACAACAGCTAAAAATGCGTTGGTTTCTGGGGGTCTGCCCCAGACCCCGCTGGGGGAGCTCTCGACGCTCCCCCCAGACCCCTAGTCGCTATGGGCTTCGTGCCTTCGGCACTCGCAGCTTCGCGCCTTCGACGCTTGCAATATAGACAAAAAGTTTCTCTTAGGGGGGGAATGTTTCCACCTCTCAGGGGGGGATAGTAGGCCCTGGTTGGGTGCAGAATACAGGTAGGCTATGAGTGTCCATTAAATCGTAGGGACATTCAGCAAGTCCTTTGCCCACGAATGCTAAACGCCATTGATGCTCTGCCGTATGGTCGCGCGTGTAATAATTTATTCAGAATCTTGGAAGCAGGAAAATATTGAAGATGCATAGTAAGGTTGTATTGTATTGTATAATTGGATGCAGAGTGTGATTCACGGGTAGCCTATGGTGCCCTACACCGAGCTCGCACGTGCGTGTGCGCCTGCATGTACGCTTGTATGAACATGTTATGTACTGCATTAAATAATTTTAGTCCACCATCGTGTGCACCTATTTACAACTGTTATTTTTCAAATAACAGTTGTGATTTATTGTTATAGGGAGGCCTAACACAAAGTCGGACATCAGGTAAAGTCGGACAAAATTTTCGCCGACCTGCCACGCAGAAGAGACTTCGATCACCAGGTGGCAGTATCATAGATTGTTTTTGCAGATCTAATGATCTAATGATCAAAACTTCACAACCTTCAAGGGATCGTTGCCTAAATTTTAAGATGTCGATTATTTTCGATGCATGTCGATTTCTAGAGTTTTACAGGCTGACATAGTGAAACCTCTCATTCACTGCTAAGGCTTTATGACCAATTTAATTGCTGAAGAGGAAGAGTTTCAAATTTTTTACATATAGATTACAGTAAAATATATGTCTTTCATAACTTGTTTGAGCCATATTGAATTAGTTTCATGGTTGAAACTGCAGTTGTTTGCTGTCCGACTTTGCCGAACAGGCTCTTGTCAAAGTCGGACACAACTAGTAAAACCCTGCTGTGATGTGTCCGACTTTGACAAAACTACGTTCACGCTTATGCTTCACAGGCAAACCAAGGCTTAAATTTGGCAGAAAGGTTTTTAAAGAATAAAGAGAGACATTAATGGTCAAAGAAAACTGTTTTATGTGTAGCATTATGCATGCCTAAGCTATTACATAGGATATATGGCAATGTTAACGATCCTCATGAGAATTGTAGAAAAATAAGTGTGGTTCAGACGTTGACATAATTATGTGGAGTTGGGAGGGGTTGTGCAATGAAGATTCTACTATGGGGTCCTAAGAAAAACTAAAGGGGTTGAATCCCCGCATTTCAAATCCCACAGCACTTCTCACCCAGCCAGCGGTGCAATTAAAAAGGTCGTTGCCACAGATGGTTGGCAAAAAGTGTGCATAAGAATAGCCTAGGCACTATGGTGTCTCTGATGATTATTTTTTACTTGTTGGGAATGTTTCAAATAATTATTACAAAAGTTCTTGGTTTTTTCGAATTTTTCATGGATCTAGATTTCATAGGTTTTCGTAGGCCTAGGTAGTCGAGTTTTATATACGCCAAGGTCTAGTCTATTTGCCTATACCTACTTTTCAGTTAGGTCTTTCATGCCAGTCTGATGCTAGGCCCCTAAGTGCGATCTTTTCACTAAAAGAGGGCAAGTATACTGACATTTGATTGATTTTACTTCAGTTATTTTCAATGTTCAATGTTATCTTACAGTTAAACTTGGCACAGATCTTGATGAAAATCGTTCAGTTTATCGAATGTCCGATTTTATAGTTCAGTTCATCGATTGTCCGACTTTAACAAAATAAGGTCGAATCAGCAAATTATTGTCCAGGCTTACCAACCAAGGTGTCCAGCTTTACCCGAAAAACCGAAAAGTCAAATTTCGTCAGCTCGCTGTACTTGGCACACTCCTGATCGAGTTGGCCAGGTTTAACTGAATGTATTAGTTGAATGAGATGATAAGCTATCCAATAAACTTTACATCATCTAAATGTGACGCTCCGTTACGGAGTAACCTCGGTCAGAACAAAAGGGTGTCCGACTTATATGATAAGACCCTAAATAATGTGATAAATGCAACGAAAATAATGAGTTCGCTCATTCAACACAGTTTTTATATGACAGAAAAATGTAACGGAAAAGCTGTATTATGCTGTGTCGAGCACTCCAATATCGGACGCATCTTTCTTGGGAAGGAAGGCTAAAGAAATTTGTAGAGGGATCTCAGTCTACTGGATGTATCCAAAATGCAGTGACGGTGAGACTTTATGAACTTATTCAATGTGACGGTAATGAGATTAGTTAATTCCTGAATTTCATAGCGTCTCTTCAAGGTAGTAGTCACTCAGAGGCGCTCCAGACCCCAGCATGGCGAATAAATTCAGCTTTGAGTTGATTGAGCAATAGTTTCAGAAAACAAGCGTAGCTTCTGGGGAGTCGATTCCAGACAATTCGACCACACACGGGCAAGGGTCAATTTTGAATATTTACAGTTCGTGGCAATGTAACCAGGAGCACTCTTCTGTGCAAGGCGGAGAGGTTGTCACCTTGGATCACCTAGGAGCAACAAAACTTTCGCTGGAAGTCTTGGACGACACCCAGCTGACATTGACGAACCAGAGCAGCGATTATGCTCGGTATGGTGTGGGGTGGGTAGTAGGCCAGCTATTCATGTACGTAGAAAACATGACAAAATTACTGAACTTATGCCACTCTTGCTCTTAGTTTAATATTTTCCCCGGCCCATTTGCCCGAAAAACAGACTCGCCCGAAATTTGGGGACATTTGCTTGCCAGTGGACCCCCGCCTCCTACGCCTATGGAAGTGACCACAGTGACTGCCGTCGGATGTGTTTGTAGCCTTGTACGACAGGTAGAAAAGAACGCATTGTGACTATCACTAAGCATCAGATCGGATTTCTCTCCGGTCTGATGCTTAGTGACAGTCACAATGCGTTCTTTTCCTTTAGCAATCCCAGGGCCGCATTAACAAATGTGGGGCACTGTTCGGTAAAACTGTGGGGGCCCAACCTTACAGGCTCACTGAAAAGGACACACAATTGACATAAAACGTGTTATATTCAACAAATCAGCACTCGTCAATTAGTAATTCGATCCTTTTTTACAATATGAGCATGTCTTTTTATATTCCAGTCTAGTGTTAAAGTATTCATCTATAGGCCTAACCGTTTAGGAATATTAGAATCAGACTTTTAACCAGGGCTTAGTCAGGGTACTCATACAAGGAGACAGTGGCGTAGCCAGGAATTTATGATGGGGGGTATATGGCCGGATACCCTGTTTTTGTTATTTTTTCTTATTTAAATGGATAAATAACCTTACAGAACCTATTCCCCGTAGCCAATGGGGGGTTAATTTTAACCCCCGAAACCCCCTTGCCTACGCCACTGGAAGTAAACGGTGCAGAAGCGATTTATGCCCTAAATAAATTCTTGTCAGGGAAAATATTATAGCAGTCCTGTGGCAGGACAACGACCAAGGCAAAGGATTTGTACCAGGGCATTTGCCCTGATTTGTCCTTCTGTAGCGCCGCCATAGGCGTACGGGACATTTCGACAGTGGGAGGGGCAAAAAAATGTTGCCCGAAAAAAAAACTGACGACCTTTTTTTAGTCATCCGCCCCAAATTTGTAGGACCTTTTTTACCTCTGCGCGCCCGAAAAAATCCTCCCGTGCCTGTTTGGCCCGAAAAAATTTCCCACATTTTTTGGCCCGTCCATGCCTCTTTTGCCCGAAACACACATTTGCCCGAAATTTGGGGGGGCATTTGCCCCCTCTGGACCCCCGCCTCGTACGCCTATGAGCGCCGCCACTGATCACACACTAATATAGGCCTATATTTTCGCGTTTTCGCAAGTAGTAGGGCAAACCTAATTCGTAAAAGCAAAGAGTGTGTAGTGATGCCATTTCATAAATGCGTTGCATAGCACTTGAATTTCGATCGGAAGAGGTGTGAAGTGTCTAAAATCATATAGATCTAAGTAGGCTAGTTGAAACTGATAGCCCTTGTTAGAATTTCTGGCCGATTTTAGGATGTCTGCTTGGAATTGGAAATTCCAATAAGGGCCCCCACACATGCTTAAAAGTTGTAAGTATATTGTTACGTGGTTCCCCCGGGTTAGGCTCAAAGTAAAGACTCGTGTCTAGTTTAAAAGGTATAATTGAACATAAAACTGAAAATGATACAATTACCAACTGCAGTCCAGTTGTAAAGTCGACAACGGCGTTCCTTCATCGACGACCGTACGAAACAAACGTCTTCGAACAGCAACAGGCTGGCGACGAAGTAACTTAATTAAGACACCGCTATTGGGTGTACCGAGAAAGAACCTTAACTAAACTTAGGTTAACGGAGAACTCTGACAATAGACTGCACAGGCAGTACGACCTTATTCTAACCACAAATCAGAGAGTCTCCACACGCCCCCTGAAGTCAGAACCTTAAATAAGCCCAGTCCGTCGCTAGATGTCTCCCTAGCGTCTAGACAAGTCACTGGTCCGTGACCATAGCCCATCCTAGGACCAGTATACAGTCGTGGAACCCAACAATATAATTTTTATATTATGCTAAAATCAGTAGTTTTTTCAAACAATTTGACAATTTGTTCCGAGATATTTTACTCATTTTTACTATTATGATTAACAGTGATGAAAAGTATTTATATTGCATGTGTGGGGCCCCCGAAAGTGTGGGGCCCCTGTTCGGCCGAAAATGTTGAACATGCCTTAATCCGGCCCTGAGCAATCCTGCCAGGATTGGAAAAAGGAGCACCTGCCGCCATCTCAGAGTAAGACACCGTTACCCCCCTTTCTTTACAGCGTCGCTTGCCTCCTGCTCACTTTTAGTAGGATGTTGTGTGTTCAAACACAGGAGACCGACCTTAGTGTGAGGATCAAGTGCGATACGATCATTTGTGGTAATCTATAAGTTGTCATTATTGAGCCCAGCCCGGTATACTTTGTTTCTTAGGTCGACATGAAGGAAGGGATGACAATGTTGATATGGAAGGGAGTTAAGTTAGGGTGAACGACGAACGTACTAAACCTCGAATATTGAACATTTTTCGTCCATTCCCAGCATTCTTTGATTCGAAGTTTAACGCAACGAGTAGCTCCGATATTACCATTACTAGACTGCTCTTCAGCCATTGACCTATTTTCCGACGATTTACGAGGTCATCGATATAGGGGAGACCGGGACATAATGGGATAGCGGGGCATAACGGAAAACTTCATTTTTGTCGATCTTACTTACTTTAAAAATACGAAAACAAATTCAAACGGACGTAATGCATCTTTGAAGGTGAAGGACGAAAGCATTTTCGATTCCGAAGCGTCTTGCAATTTTTATGATGAAAAGTTGATTTTCACGCTCTCCGATAATTATAAGGTGCGTTGATAATTCAAAAATTGTCTAAAAACAGTGCAGCCACATTAAATTGTGCTTAAACCATCCATGTGTAGGGTTATATATAAAGTCATATATTTCCATATGAAAATTTGTACAAGTTCAGTATTTTGTGTCAAAATGGGGGATTTACTATTAGGGCCAATTGGGGCATAATGGGATACAGATATCCCATTTTGCCCCATTTAGTGATTCTACAGCAATTTTTTTCCATATTTCTCATATTTTAATAATTCATGGGTTCTAATCACCCCCTCACGTCTCAATCAGTGTTTACATTACAAAACGAGCAATAATACAAAAATATGTGGCATTTTTTGAAAGCATAGAATTTAGCATGTTATGGGGCATTATGGGATAGGTATCCCATTTTACCTCAGGTGGTGGGGCATAACGAGATTTTGGGGCCTGTTGGCAAAAAAATTGTATCTCCTGTGTAGTTGATGCTTAAGTAAATTATTCTAGTCTATGTCGTACGTTATATATGCCTGCATAATGTGAGTACAAAAAAGCGCTGATTTCTTATTAATTATTATGATGTAAACTTCAAAATGCCTTAAGTATCTCGCTATGCCCCGCTCTCCTCTAAGAAGCTTTCAGACGAAACTTCCAGGCCGAGATTTATCAAGCGCTACCTCGAAATAATTGCAAAACAAATGTTGTTGTTTTGTGTTCGCTTGAAGAAGCAGAATCAGCGCCGAGACGCAGACGACAGACGATATACGTCGTTGCTGGAGAAGTAACGGTATTAGACATTGATGTCGACTCTGCGATTAGGCCTAATATAAACCTAAGTATTTCTATTAACCCTTCTCCTTAGAATGTCTGAATTTTTAGACTGTTATTTAATGTGATTCTAAAGACTAGACTAGAAGGGCTTATTCGAATTACTTACACTTTAGTTTACAATTAAGAAAGCAAAGGTTTTGTATTTTAGGGTTTATCATATTGCGAGGATGGAACACATTTTGAAGTTGGCCTTAGCGTTCTAGGACGCTAAATAGGCCTGCATTAGGCTTAGGCCTGTGTCGCATTCTTTGAGATGTATAATACATAATTATTGCATAACTGCTTCGTTGAAACCATAGTGCGAGCAGTAATAATTTAAACAACTATGTTTGGCTTTCTAATCATACTAATGACACTGTCCTGTTGCTTCTGAAACGCTTGTAGATTTATGTAGGCTACACACGAATGACTGTATTATTGTAATTGGGCCTATGTGTCCTCTGTGATAAGTTTTTTCCTGTTAAAATCGATGCTTTTTTAATGAAAAATGGTGATATTTCGATCAGCAATAAAGGCAATCGACATGAGTTCAATTAAGCTACTTTTGAACAAACGCGTTCATTCTCATTAGCTTACGAATCAATTATAGGCTATATGCATCGCAAATATAGCCAAAATCAGTCGTAAAGTCAGCAGTAGGCCTACTGGTGCCAATTATAGTAGACCTAGTTCTGTGTTTAATCTCTAACATTGGTAATGATGGTAACGGCCCACTATTCCGAGAGTCCACTGTTCCGAATATCCGCTATATATTTTGTTAATTCATTAACCTTGGTGTTTAGGGTTAGGGTCGGTTAGGGTTAGGGATAAAGTTCGGAATAGTGGACCTTCGGAATAGTGGACCTTCGGAATAGTGTACCTTCGGAATAGTGGACCTTCGGAATAATGGACCTTCGGAATAGTGGACCTTCGGAATAATGGACCTTCGGAATAGTGGACCTTCGGAATAGTGGATCTTCGGAATAGTGGACCTTCGGAATAGTGGACCTTCGGAATAGTGGACCTTCGGAATAGTGGACCTTCGGAATAGTGGACCTTCGGAATAATGGACCTTCGGAATAGTGGACCTTCGGAATAATGGACCTTCGCAATAGTGGACCTTCGGAATAATGGACCTTCGGAATAGTGGACCTTCGGAATAGTGGACCTTCGGAATAGTGGACCTTCGGAATAGTGGACCTTCGGAATAATGGACCTTCGGAATAGTGGACCTTCGGAATAATGAACCTTCGGAATAGTGGACCTTCGGAATAATGGACCTTCGGAATAGTGGACCCAAACCGGCTTGGAACTGGAACTCTGTCACATTTCGAACAGTGGCGGATGTTGATATTGCCTACTGCAAAAGTCTTTGAATGTAATTAACTAGTGTGTTATGAGCAGCGCTTACACGTACCCGCGGCATCACTTTTCAAGTGATACATTCATTCATTCGTTCGTTCATTCGTTCGTTCGTTCATTCATTCAGTCGATCAATCAATCAATCAATCAATCATAGGCAGGGCCTAGGACAGGATTTGGAGGCCCAGGGCCACAACTAATTTTCAAGGCTTTCTCATTAAAAAATCTACGTCGAAATTCTGGTTCGCTATGATATCCTGCTCGAATGTCAACATGTCACATGTCTCATAATATTTGAAGGCTTTAAAAGAAAATTATTTGCATTATCTGATTCATTCTCAATTGCTCAATGCTGCACAGTTATATTTTTGGTTCAAAACTCCATTCTCTGTCACGTTTGTTACAGTCGTCAAAGTCTCTTGGAGTGTAGGCCTACTTCTGTTTGTGATGAATTTATTTCTCGAAGATCTTCCGTCTGGCTGAAACTATTAGACTATAGCCTACTATTCTCAGGATATGCACAGAAATTTGAAATTATAATATTTGGCTTGCTGAAGCAGCTTCCTTTTGTCGAGCCAATTTCTTTCGTTTCTCATGCCCACTTTCAAATGATCTCTTCATCTTTCTCTAAGAGATAAAATTAAAATAACATTCATATATAATATAATAGACTAATAGTTAGGAGGGATATTTTGCTATTTTTTAAAATAAAATTGACAATGTGGCCAATTTTGTCAAATTAACTGATATTGTTAAAACTATTTTGATGTAGATTAAATATCGACATCATATAAGTTAAAAACAAACCCCCTAATCATGCACTCGTCGGTCTCGTTCCGCTCGAATTCGTTCACCCCCCCCCCTATTCATTTTATACACTACCCCAACACCAAATCCTGGCTACACCACTGCTCTAAAAGACTAAGAAAGTAAGAATAGGTGATATATAGTACATTGTGTAGTGCACTGTGTAGGCCTATGCTACACTATCCACAGCGAATCGGATGATAAGAACAATATATTCATATTAAAACATTTAGGCTTGAGTGTCTGACTTACGAGTAACGAGTTACGATAGAGTTAGACTGTTGAGTGTTGACAACTTTTCAATTTTACAACTAATAACGGATTTACGAGAAAAGAAATTACAGTTTCCAATTATTTAACGTCAACGATTTCGTCACAAAATAATTAGAATTTGTAGGCCTATAGCTCTACATTTCGATGAATAACTCCTTGATTCGGAAATTCCCCATTTCAATAAATTATTGAAAAGTTAAATTACGGAATTAAGGAGTTATTCATTATAAATAACTCTGTAATTCCAAAATTCCGAGGCCCTTTACCAAGTGAGGATAGGGCCAATTGGCCCCGATGGCTCCCCCTGTCCTAGGCCCTGATCATAGGCCTACATTTTACTCATTGATTCACTCATTCGTTCGTTCGTCAGTTCATTCATTCATTCGTTCGTTCATTCATTCGTTCGTCATTTATTCATTTGTCATTCATTCATTCATTCATTCGCTCATTCCTTTCGTTCCTTCTTTCATTCATTAAGTTTTTCATTCGCTCAGTTATTCATTCATTCGTTTATTCACGATTTCCACTCAGAGGCGCTCCAGTTCCGTTCCCGTGTAAAAGGCAGCCACGAAATGTGTCGTAGGAATCACTAAGCAGAAGTCGCAGTAGGCTAACCTTTATTCCAAACAGCCGGAACGACGTCAGAAAACGCGCAGTGCTGTATAATAACACCAGTCATTAGCCTATAATCCCCTATATTAATAACGACATAGTCTAGTATGTATCCGTAAGTCTGAAGTCTTCCACTGCTTCTTCTGATCTATATTCTGTTCGGGTCTCTTATTTTAACCATAATTATGCTACTTCATCGATTCATTAAAATTATGATATGGTTTACTAAGAGAGAATGCATTAAAAAAATTATCTTTTACACGGTAGCTATTAAGTTTTCATCTCTTAACCATTCCTATAATCACAGATTTCATAGGATGCTTCTTCAAATTTCCTGCAAAATAGTCTACTCTCGATCAATATAGTCTGCATGAAATTTCTGTTCCCCAGAAAAATCCTATAATTACACTTGCTGTAGGAAACTGCATGTCGTCTACTTCCGTTAATAAAAGCACAATGCATGTTGTCTTTTGAAATGCTAAAGCAGTCTCACAGTGGCGTAGACATGGGAGGTTTCAGGGGTTAAACCCCTCATTGGCTTAGGAAAAAGTTTCTTTAAATGTTATTTATCTACTTAAATAAGAAAAAACCAATTGTTTGTAGTGACAATTGTTTTTCTTACTTTATGCAGTTTGTTACTTTATTCCCTTTTTATTTATTGTAATACTGCTGGGTTGGTGTCAGGAAGGGCATCCGGCCTGGCCATAAACCCCTTCATCACAAATTCCTGGCTACGCCACTGCAGTCTCAAACAGTCTTATAAACATGTCAATTTCATTCATCTAGCGCCACTACCAAGAATCTCCTCACAGGCGCATTTCTTAGATGTCGCTTTTCCTAACAAAAAAATATGTTGAACCGAAATCATAAAGGCATTCAAGATTCATTGTGAAATATTTTAATTTTCCTGTAATCGGATGATATTCAGAGTTGGCACAGTTTAACTTTTTATAATCACGCCGGATAGGTTTAATTGTTATAAGAAATCAGATTGCCTCAATAAGTTCCCAAATTGAATTTAATCTATAAAAGGCGGGAATGAAATAATTGCTTCGCGTTCATTTAAAAACAAGAACTTTGCAGACAACAAACTTTAAACATCTGAATTTAAAGAGTTTCATACAACTTTCTAATAAACGGGCCTACGCGGCAGTTAAGCTGTGTTAGAATTTGACTCATTATATTATTGCCTCAAACAGTAGCCTCGTCATCAAGGCTTTCTATCGTTCAGGACAAATGTTCTTGAATGCATTTTCACAACTCTTCACTGTTTATTTCTAGGCATTTCTGAGCAATATGATATATATATCTTGCTCTGGCTATTTGATCATGGCCTAAATGAGTTTGAAGGAAATATACCATGTGAACAGTCTCCTAAGTCTTTAACATAATGAGTTGTCTGTGTTGTAGGCCAGTGGTTCTCAAACTTCCGCAGGTCACGGACCGGCAATAATTTTGTTGAAAGCTCGCGGACCACAAACTTTAATGACATGCGCAAACAAAAACCAACCATATTTTTAAAAAGACTATTATATGGTTATTGGTAATTAGGAATTTGTTTGATTAATTATAACATATTCCTAATAGCATTTCAGTTATTTCTCAATTTAATTGTCATTTAATTGCATTTTTAAAATTTGAACTCAAAGTTTCAAACAAGATTAGAATTAAGCTAATGTTGGCCTATAACAGGATCTGCAAAAATAGACAATGGCCTCATTACTAGGATTTTGCGCTAATGATGGAAACACCTGCTCGAAATAGAATCAACAGAAATAAAACGAAACTGACTGCAGCAGCCTAATAGACGTAGAAAATTAATTTTAAAAATGCAAATTGTTTAAAAAGTCAGTTGACAAGTTAAAATAAGGCACTGGTAACGCATTTTTTAAATTCTAGGCAGAAGTTTGAATAAATTTTGAACAACAATTCAAGTAATTTCACAATTTGAAACATATATAAATTAATATTTATAATTTATTTTCAATCTCAGATTATTTTCTTCACGGACCGGTGATTAGGTCTCCGCGGACCGGCGCCGGTCCGCGGACCACCACTTTGAGAACCACTGTTGTAGGCTACCCTCGATAAAATATTCTACTAGCTTGACCCATTGTAGTCAACAATGTATTCCACATAGCAATATCCATAATAGATGATTCTGTTGAGCAGTGATTATCACATCCTCACATTTTATGAGTGACTGTTAACCGCTGGCATGTATTTAGCTTAGGCAATATCTCAGGTTGTTAAACTAAGAGGGGCAGATGCCTTCTGATTCCAAGTATCAGATAACAGTCGAAAGTTTTCATCTTTGTTTCAGCACAAATTTATTCTTTTGAGATTCAGTCGTGCAAATCAGTCCTTCAAACTTCATTCATGTGCGTAAAACAATTGTCGACAACTTTGTTTTCTAAATAAGAGCAGTATACAATATTTTGCAATGCAAGAATGGTTTACTTTCACATCGCGACTAAAGATAAAGTTTCAAATTTGAAAATGCTCTACTTTCATAACAAAATGCAATTTGCAATGTTTTCCATAGCATACATAGTCCTATGCTACAAACTAATTATTATTATCACTGATATTAGATCTAATATTACTAATTTTGAACACAACGACTAGGAGTCCATGACGATATAATTCAAATTTAAAGGTTAAACAAAATAATTCTAGGCTATGGAATAACTGAAAGTGGCGGAACAAGGTTTTCGAGTGCAATCAGAATGTAACTAACATATTAATATTATTAGAAAGCAAAAGCTGTTTGTAAGGCGATCTCTGTTTAACGTAAGTTATACCATTATGCAGATATCGATACCTTGTTGCTATGAAAGCAAAGCAACATTGTAAAGACGTTCAAACTACAAATCAACGAACCCGATTAACAGAATCCCTATCGTTTGCGGATAATCATAATCTCCAAACGTCTAAGGCGCTACTCGGTAGTGAAGAGCAGAACCCTAGCTTCTTCAAGAACACTAGCCTACGACAAGTCCGAGAGGCCGTGTAAAGAGTGGCCCGATGGAGGTTTAAGTTCGGTTTCCTGATGGTTAGAGGACAAAGAGGTTTGTTATAAATGCGGATGTCGTCCAGGCCGAGAATTGAAAGGTTGAGGATCAGATGGGACGGATCATGAATTCTTGAAAGGCTACACTCCAGTTTCGAGTGGAAAGCATGACGGAGTAATAGACAGATACTTAATTATTCTAAAAAATAATGCAGAATTGATAATGTAGAGAGCAACACTGTATGTCGTTTTTATTTAATCATTCTTAGAGTCGCTCAGCCTATTAGTCCACAAAAGTCAGAAATCATAAGGAAAAGCGTTGAATCAACGAATAAAATGTCAAATTGGATCCCGGTCGTTCATGTTGTCTGTTGTTTATCAGCAGGGATATATGAAGCAGATGTAACGATAATACAAGACAACGTTGTATTGAAAATAATAGATGTAACAAAGATAGCAAATGCTGCGCTTCTGTCTCTTTCCTGCATCCAATTCTGCAAACACAAGAACACAATAATTAGTCTAGCTGTAAAAGTTGAAATTTTAACGACATTTTCGAGTTTTTGTCGCTGTCTGTTACGACCTAAAGTAGGTCGCGGCCCTACCGAAGCGTGGCCAAGTGATTGACTGTTCAGCATGGATCCTACGACGGCTATAATTGCCACCCTCAACCGAACGAGGTCTGGCCACCAGATAAGAAACCAGCGTCATATATAGCCACAAACGCCTACTCGAGAGACCTGCATTGTCCTCGGAGTCATCTTTCAACCGACTGCAGACCATAACTGCTGAATTCGAGGGAAGTGATCGGTGGATGGGCCTGTGGCTGCCGAGCGTCCAAGACCTGCAATTCTCCTATCGCTACAGGCAATCCAGTCTTACGAGCTGACAGGCTCCTTCAAGGATTGGCATTTATAGGCTGACGCGTTCATTGCGCTGCGTAGATCGTTCTGCTCAGACCAGCGTCAATGTTTCCGAGCCCACAACGAGAGTCGTCGTACCATCATCAGTAATATTATAGACGAACAGGCTTTCAACCTGTTTGCATACCTCTCCAACAGTACTATTGTCCTCTCTGGCATTTTCGACTGCTCTATCATCATGTTAACCTCAAGTTTCACATTTTACACTTTACTTAACCTAACCTCCTCTTAATTTTTTTATTCTCTTTTTAGCTTCTTACATGATAGTAACATGTTGCGGTGTAACAACATGATTTTCAGCAGACGAATTTTATATATACATCTATTATATATGATACTAGCTGGGGTACCCGGCGTTGCCCGGAAAATTTAGGGTTCGATCCGCTCCGGCCACAACCCCACCCTACCACACTCCGACCTCTACCGGTACGCGACCCGAGAAATAAGGGTTTCACGAAAATTTCCACCCCCATCCGACCCCCACTCCTACCCATCCACTCCACCCTTCCACCCCAAACCCCTCCCACCCCATTCCACCCCCACCCCATCCACCCCAACCCACTCCCACCCACCACTCCCCATCCCACCCCCACTTCATCTCCCTGCATCCCAGCCCCTCCAACCCCCACCCCCACACTCACCCACCCCAAACCCCACCCCTCGACCCCCACGCCATCCCACCCCACTCCTCATCCTCATCCCCATCCACCTCCACCACACCCCCTCCCCGACCCCTCCACCCAACCCCTCGACACCACATCTCGCCAACCCCCAACTCCATCCCTCCACCCCTACCATCCCACCACTCCCTCACCCCGCCTCTCCCTGTAAGCGACCCGTGAAATCCGCAATGGCAAAAGAGCTTAAACACCTTTAAAACGGCGAAAATTACGGCTTTTATACGTGGCAAGCGAATGAAAAATTTATAGCGAAAATTAGTGTCTTTGACCCCCAGCACCCTGGCCCCAATGGTGGTAGAGATTTGCCAACCACTGATCCGGGGGGTTCTGATGGACCTCTATGTAGGAAAAAAAATTCAAATCAATAGCTGCGTTTTTTGAGAAAAAAATTGGGGGTTTCGCCCCTCACCCTGGCCCTCCATGGTGGTAGAGAATCGCCAACCCATCGCCTTTGCGTCTCGTGCCGAGACCTACACAGTAGTGAAGGTTTGGAGTGAAAAGCTCAAAAACTGTGAGCGTGCATTCTGGACAAAGTCACATACATACAAACATACATACAAACATAGTCACATCCTTTCTTATGGATATAGATATCTTGATAATCTATACACAGAACTGAGATAGCATTTTATTCTGACGGTTTCGGGAATGACACACAATCAGGGGCGTAGCCAAGTCAGGAAAATATTTCGGCCGTTGTCTATTTCAAAGAATTTTTATTGGACATGGTCGAAACACATAAATATAGAACTTAGCACTGCTACCCACATTTAGCAGTCATTTAATGTTGGAGTTTAACCCGTAAACACGTCAAATACGCCCATGGGCAGAGGTTTGTCATTGTTTGTGGTTTGAGAGAGAGAGAGAGAGAGAGAGAGAGAGAGAGAGAGAGAGAGAGAGAGAGAGAGAGAGAGAGAGAGAGAGAGAGAGAGAGAGAGAGAGAGACAGAGAGACAGAGAGACAGAGAGAGAGAGAGAGACAGAGACAGAGACAGAGACAGAGACAGAGACAGAGACAGAGACAGAGACAGAGACAGAGACAGACAGAGACAGAGAGAGCGAGAGACAGAGAGAGACAGAGAGAGACAGAGACAGAGACAGAGAACCAGACACAGAGACACAGAGAGAGACAGAAAGAGGCAGAGACAGAGAGACAGAAAGAGACAAAGAGACAGAGACAGAGAAGTAAACAGGGACACAGGGACAGAGACAGATAGAGACAGACAGAGACAGAAACGAGGGGTCACTGAATAAAAGCAGAGGCGGTAATACTCGTGTACGCTCAAGTATGGAAGCGGCTAAGACACAAGAAAGTCCAAGGACGATGCTATTGGACTGCATGATGTCAAAGGAAGACTTGTGCAGAGGACTGACGAGAGAGGCGCAGCATAAGGATGAATGGCGTTATTTTACATGCAAACCTACCTGAGGGCAACGCTCGAAAGAAAAAGTAACGTGCAAAACAGACTTGCAATAGATTTCTTGCTCAATGGGCAGCTCTGAATACAATAAACTATAGGCTATTTGCGATTAATATGCAGATGTCTGAAGTTTTGAACTTGCCTTGTTAGGCTATAACAAGTTAACAACAGAGGTTTAAACCATTTAAAACCTAGCATTTACAGAACCTATTGAGAAGTGAATTAAAAATTATAAAGTCAGTCGATATGTAAAAATCTCTTAGTGTAATCTGTGGACATAACACGGCTAATTAAGATGGCAATGTGAATTCTAAAGAAATAAACTACACCTAAATAGAACAAATCTTACAGATCAGATCACAGATTTGGTACTATAATTTTAATTCACCCTTTTTTTCTATTTAATTTATTTCAGCGTGTCGATGTAGGTATCGTGTACAGTCAAAAATCGCACATGTATGATATCGCAACAGAAGTTCAAAATACATCTGCTTTCGGACTGTGGATACCTTATTTCAGGACAATACCTAGCTGTATTACGTCACGGAAATAAATTCGAAATTAAATAGAAAAAAAGGGTGAATTAAAATTATAGTACCACAGATTTTGCCTCGTAAGTCTTTGCAATTCACCATTGTCGATATTCGACACACCTTGTGCAATTCGGAATTAATTAATATGAATGAATATCTCACCATCACTGCATTTCGGATACATCCAGTAGACTGAGGTTCCTTTGCAGAGTCCTTTCGCCGTCTTACCCAGAAAGGACGTGTCTGATATTGGAGAGCTCGCCACATCATAAACCAGTCTTTCCGTAGCATTTTGCTGTAAAGCGTAGAATACATTGAGTTTGAAGATAGTTTCATTTCATTTGTCTAACACTAATCTTTTATAAGCTTACATGCATACATTGCATAGGCCCTGTAAAATAGATTTACGCAATAGATGCACACCCATCCCTCAAACGGGATCATGTCTTCGATTGTGTGTCTAATGTGCTCCTCTGGTCCCCGTTCAGAACCGGACCTCGTGCCTCGCGGTCGCTGTTGGGTCGCCCCGTCCCATCTTCAGGACCTCTGTTGTTGCTCTACCCTGAGTTCACCGGGTCTTCGTCCTCAACCATGCTGAGATATCAAGCAGGACCAATGATCATGTCTTCTCGATGGTTACCCTCACTCTGGAGCGACGGTCTCTTCTTTGCTCAGCGCTTGTTTCTAACTATATCAGCCTTGGAAGGTCGCTGTATAATACATCCTCGTAATGGATGAATGGATGCATGAATAACAATTGAATAAATGAATGTATAAAAGCTGTGGAGTAGTCAGGAATTTATTATGGGGGGGTTATGGCCTGGCCGGATCGCCCTTACTGGCACCAACCCAACAGTATTACAGTAAATAAAAATGAAATAAAGTAACACAGGAAATAAAGTAAGAGATTACAAACAATACTTGTTTTGCTTATTCTTATTTAACTGGATAAAATAACCTTTTTTAAACTTTTTTCTAAGTCAATTAAGGGTTTAGCCCCCGAAACCCTCGTTGTCTACGCCACTGAATAAAAGTAGGCCTATCCAATACATAAATATATGTATGTGCATTGTGCACATGCTCATACATTTACTCATGCACGCATACAAAGGACTAAGTGCACGATCGAATACATTGCCGTGTACATGTTTTACCATTCGTAAGTTGAGCAAAATCCAGAAAATTGAGCAATCTGTGTTCGCATGCCAATCACATAATATCAAGATATAACATGAACAATGCCTGTTTGATTTCATGAAGTCACTTACTTTTGCGCCAAACTTCGATGGAGTTTTGACCTTTGACGGATCTGTGGCTGATGTTCTGTTCAAAGGCAGAACGTAACAATTGGTCTCAGTATTTGTCTTTATTTTCATCATTTCAATGTCCTGTAGAAATACAAAACGTGAATCGTCATTTCCATCTAGCAACTGACCGCAGAAAGTAGACTCAAGTCTACCTGTCCGAACTCAATTATTATTATGACTTTATCAAATCAATTAATCAGATTTATATAGCTTCCGAATTACACACATCATCTAAACATTGGTTATGTGGGTGAACCAGATGATAGCATATAAATCCTACTGTTCTTGGAAATCAGATAAGACCATTTAACTACGCTGACAAAGTCAGACAATCATTTTGACAACTTAAAATAGTGTTCCTGAGTAATCAATATTGAAGCTAAGTTTTTTTAAGTGCTACAAATCACGGTCTAATGTCCTGAATTACATGGGCCTATCGGTCATTACAATTATAAAGCGCCTCTCACAGTGAAACCTATTCAGAAGTGTTCCAAGTGCGAAGAACCCTTGAAAAGAAAGTTTTAAGAGAACGGCACAAACAGCAGTACTCCAGATGAGATCTCAGTCCGATTTTAGCAGGAATGTAATTCCACAGCAAAGAGTAAGAAATATATCATAATAACAGTAGGTACGACGCTGTGCTGCGGCAGTCCGAGATCCTGGTACTAGAAAGCTTTAAACAGTCTAAATGCGAGGAGTACGTCTAGAGGTAGCTGAGATAAGCCGCTTGATACTGTCACAGATGATAATGACGACTACTACGGATGCAACTAAGTAGAAACGTATCCTACCCGATTGAAATCGTCCACGACCCACATCTCGTAATTGGCATTCTGCACGTGGTACTGCACAACGTTTTCGTTCTGATCAGCTGTCACTTCCTCCTTCGTATTTTTATCGACGTTCACAGTGTACTAGAAGTTAACGTGTTTTATAAGATACCGAGTCAAAATACACTAAGCAAGAAACAACTCATATCAGGAAGTTATTAATTAACAGAATACTGATTTAGTTGTTTGCACTGGATCAGAAGTGATTCTCACAATATTATTTTCAGATTCCACGTCATCAGAATTAAATTGATAAGCAGCATCTATTATCGGAATGCTATCAATCAGACGATCGGTCACACACACACACGCACACACGCACACACTGCGACACACCTACACACTCACAATTTAACACTCGCACAAGCATACACAAACACGTTTAAAAAGGTACAGGCTACTTGACAGAGATTGTGGGGGATTGAGACAAACAGAAGAAGCTGCTAGGAATCAAAATGAAATACCTTTAGGATATCTTTCTGCGCTTCGGTGAACATGCACATTCCAATCAAGATGGCCGCCAGAATGATTGCAATCGAAAGAATAGCAGAGACGGCGATGATCACGATCTTCTTCGTGTTGCGTGGCTTAGGAACATCTGCCGCCATCTGTCCAACAACACATATTTTACTTATTTAATTGTGGCGTTGAATTTATAAACAGTTTATCTCGCTTGAGTAGCAATTTCATTCGTTCCAATACTTTTATGTAGTTGATCTGAGATCAAGATATCCACAGTCAGACAGCTGACTGTGATTCTTACAATCATGTTGAGTCAGTCTTTATCCGGCGAAAACTAAATAGGCCTAATGGAAAATCCTCGCAGATCAAGCTTTGCAAAGGTAAATCGCGATAAGAGTTCAGTAGACAGACAAGTCTGCGTATGAGTGCAATATAATATTTCTAATGCCAACGTGAGAAATGGACGCTGACGACGCCCCGACTCTGTCGCCTATTTATTTTCGCTGAATGATCTCTTACTAGTCCGCCAATAGTATAGTTACGCCTAATCTGTTTCTGTTGATGACTTCTTAGAAATGCCAAAACTCCCTTGGTTTCTATCGATTTTATTTGCTCACGTGACTTTGCATGAAATGCTATCGGTCGTTCTAATCTAATCTAATCTAACCTAATCTAATCTAATAAAGCATATGTAAAGCGCTTCTCACAGCAGAGCTATTCAGAAGCGCTCTCAGCGTGACAGGCCCATGAAAAGAGAAATGTCTTCAAGCAGCGAAAAGATGCAGGTGAATTTCCTACAAGAATCCTGCCACGAATTTCAGAAGGAAGGTGATTCCAAATAAAAGGACCAACTATAGCAAAAGCCCGATGTTGGGTTAATGAGGTTCGTGATCTAGGTTCAAATAGATCAAAGCGGTCAGCAGAACGAAGAGGGCAAAAAATCTTGCAGAAAGAGGCTTACACATTAAGTCGCACTGTAGGTATTTAGGCGCTAAGCCCTGCAGGTACTTAGTAACTAGGAGCAAGACCTTGTATTTGATTCGGGCAAAGATCGGAAGCCAGTGAAGGTCATGAGTCGTGAATGTAGAGATGTGCGAGTATCGAGGAAGTCGTGCGATAAGTCTAGCAGCAGAATTTAGGACAGATTGCACAGATGACAAGCGAACCTTAGGAAGCTCAATTAGAAGAAGAGTTACAGTAGTCAATTCGTGAGGAGATGAAGGTATGTACCATGCATAGTCGTAAACAACTTAGAGGACATCGATCTTCTAATTGCCCTAAGTCGACTCAATTGGTAGTAACAGGAACGGGTTAAGAGTGACAGTCGTTATTCTGAGCAGCAT
Source organism: Lumbricus terrestris (assembly GCA_949752735.1). Lineage (NCBI taxonomy): Eukaryota > Metazoa > Annelida > Clitellata > Crassiclitellata > Lumbricidae > Lumbricus > Lumbricus terrestris. The sequence continues at coordinate 97,847,469 of OX457036.1, forward strand.
GGATGCGCCCAGTTCGTTTTCACAACAATTAATCAATCCAAACGAAAACTTCAGTTTTACATATCGAAAAAAAACGGATGGCCTTTTTCATAAGCGCTGGTAATAGAAAAACCAATAATTCGTTCGTATTGAATCGTATTATGAGAATTCATAAATCACCTCTTACAGTAGCCTAGGCCTAGCTATTCAGTGGCAGCCCCTTAATAAGCGTGCTAAATGTTTTAGATGTCTATTAAATCATGTTAATATACGACGATTTAGTGCCATAAATGAGACTCAGAATTGTAATAAATATCTATTTGATAAAATAATTGTGTTTGTATACCTGAGTGATCACGACAGGTGTAGCGATGGTTGTGTCCTTGGCGTCCGTCATATTGAAGAGACTTGGCATCGTTTTCATCAACCAGAAGTATGATGCAAATTATGGAAACTTCTCAGCAAAGGATGATGCGAAAATGCCTTCAGTCGCAACTGGTCAACCATTCTCCGGCATGAGATTATATATAGACCTACGTAGCCGTCAATTGAGGATGAAGCAGTCAGATGTGTGGAATTTTGTATTCAAAAGCTGCTGCAACCTTTTGACCCAACGATCAAATTTCAATACGTCGCTACGCGGAAGCTGAATAATAATCGGAAAATTTCACTTCTTCGTTCGCATCGACCGTGTCAAAATGCTAATTGGAGACCCGTAACTTTATTGTCGAAACGGAGTCGAGAGGAAGAGTGACTTGATTATTTTCCATAACACTTAATGCGTGTATTGACCATCGGACTGTTGAGTTCTCCAACATTATTATTATCATGGAATAGCATTAACGTGTCTTGTATTGATCAAGACCTGGAGAGAGATTGACAAGAAAACAGACCGAACAGTCACCATACATGTAGGCTATACTAGCTTGTGGTTGTGAAAAGTTATTATCATGATAGTTCTGGGCGACTCAAATGATGATAATTAACTCGAGTAGAGATATTATCTAAAGTTGTGGTCTAGTTAGGTCTAAGTCAAACGAATTCCACAAAAACGGTAGGTCTAATTAATTCAACAACGTACAAATTTATACAGGTCTGACTCTGCCAAGTTAATAGGCCTATTATTATTATACAAACGTTTTCTTAAGACTTATGGATATTATAGGCTACATAATGCTGATCATCTGATGCCGTTCTGATTTCTAATGACTTATTTGCTTACATAATCTTACACATGCCAGAGTGAATCCGAAAGTGAACATGAACCTGCGACCGTCAATTATTGCGACTCAGGATTTATTCATTTACGTGTGTGTTCATGTAGAACGCATTTTCAAGATCGGCGGTCTATACTTGATCTGCTTATTGTTTATTGAAACACTGCCCTGCCATGGCCTGTTAAGTACGAGCGTGTTGCGATGGCATAATTATTATGCTAAAGAAGATTTATCTGTAGACTAATTTGCAAGCACGTAGGCATTTTCATCGACATGTGGTTGCAAGGACGAAACCTTACCAGCCGTGAAAACGTGTTTGAAATGCAAACCTGAGCTAAACGGTTTTTCCCTGCGACTTAAAGCAGCGAATGCAGATTAAATGTTATGTCCTCTGTTTGCCTTCTGCTGAGTTGTTTTGATTATCGCACACGTTATAATCGCTTGGTAACACAGGCATGGCGCGCTGTGAAGTGTGAACCCTACTAACTTAGCCTACTAAGCTCATGAAGAAGGAGTGAGCTTAAAGAATACTATAATCTTTGATGCGTGACTGCAATAATTTAGTTAGTTATTTATTTATTCATCCATTTACATTGCGCCTCTTCAGCTCTGTACTCAGAGGCGCTCCCGACTACAGAGCGGACACTGCATCGGAGTTTGACGCCGAAGCGCTGAGCAATTGCGAGTGAAAGACTTGCTCAAGGTCCTTAAGCGGCGACTTGAGGTGGATTCGAACCTCAAACCTTCCGGCTTCAAGGCAACGACGCCACCACTACACCACCGCGCCCCACAATAATGATGCTGCTAGATACGACGATGCATTCAGCATTTACGGGAGAAAGATAATTCCATGATGCTCTACAAAACCGTCTGCTGTCAGGGTAAATCTAATGTTCAGAGTTACGTAGCAGGTAACTGAATTTTTAAAGCAGAAAAGCTTTTGCCTTTCAGCATAATTGCATGGATATTGTTTCAGGCAGGTAGGCAAGCTGTGTGAAGGACCCGAACGCCGGTATGAAAACATTAGCTACATGTTCGGGTCGTTCAATGTTGTCTGGCAAGTTGAGTGGTGCAGTTGATTGGTGCACTGGTCTTCACGCCAGGGCCGGCCTTAGCCCAAGTGGCGCCCTAGGCAAGGCATACATTTGGCGCCCCAGGCATTATAGGCCTGCACTGGCGCCCTTAGTTTCCCACTCAATAATTGTTCAGCCCACGTTAGAATCTAAAGATGAATATTATTAGGCAGAGCCGGTATATCCTTACAGGGCCGTAGCCAGGATTTTATTTCGGGAGATGTTTTCTTGACCGTGAATTTTGATTTGCGTACACGCTGCGGGCGAATTTTTGGGCGAAATTTTCTGACGACTGTTGTTAGTCGCCGAAATTTTTGACGTCCAAAAACACTCTTTTCAGCGATTTTCGACTATTTTCTTCTCAAAATTACATTGCACACTGTCATGTGCTAGCAATTAAAATGCATAATTATTTCATGTTTACATTACTTCATTTGGGGAGGGGGTGTTCAAACAACCAAAACATCCCCCTAAGCTATGGCTTTGTAGGCCTGCGCTCAACTGAGTAATTCATTATAATTTCTTTATTAGTACACTGGAGGCTGGATAATATTGAATTTTGTGGAGAATGGCATAAGTTAAAAAATATTAAAATACACTCTTGTGGAAATGGCATCCTCTTTGATGGAAATGGCGCCCTCTACAACTTGGCGCCCCATGCAAGTGCCTGCTTTGCCTATGCCTTAGGTCGGCCCTGCCTCAGCTACTGCCCTCTCTTCATCATCGTCCCTATAGACTATTTTATTTCAATATGAATAAAGAGCAGGCTGTAATGTTGTAATCTCATATTCATACTCAGCAAGGCCCACTCCCATTTCATACATTTCATTTCTTGCAACATCTTCGATATCGAAATTGAGCGTCGCGTATTTTAACCTGTCTTCTAAAGCAAAGAGTATAGGACCTACGAAATGTCGTTAAAAATCGAATTTTATTTGTCGATTTAAAATTTATGCAGTCCTTGAAATTGAATTAGGCCATCCTGAACAGGTGCAAAGAATCCATAATTATTTTAAATTCTTTCCATTAGCGAAAGTTTTGGGTTCAAAAGAGTATAGTGTAAAAAAAATCGCCGGTGCCTCGGCGCCCCCCAAAGACTCCGGCGCCCTAGACAACTGCCTACTTTGCCTATAGGTAAGGCCGGCCCTGCTTCACGCTGTATGTAACTATGTATAGGCTACGCACAAGGATGCAACGCTTTAATTTGACTGAGCCATTGAATGTTGCATGTTGTATCGCGATGTAGAATAATGTAGCAGAACTTGTTTTAATTCCTGTCGACAGCTTACTCAGAACCATTGCCAACTCCGATCATATCTCTTCTTTTAATTGTGGCTCCCTTCACTGGCTTTCTATCCGCCAGTGATTCCTATTCAAGGTCTGCTCTCTCTCGCATGCGAAACTGTTTTGCTAGGTCTACCCTAAGCATCTGAAAGCCATCTTCTTTTTAATTGAATACAGTTTCCACGGTCGTGAGCTGCACCTCTGATCCTGATTGGCGCTATAAAAATGCTTCATTTCGTTCGCCATTTACGACGTCGACTGGAATTGATTTGCATTTGCAACATTACTATAGGCCTATATAGTTATGGGAATCAATGGCGAGAGAATTCCTTCGATTCGATCAATAGATTGTTGCTGTTTAACTGTGTGTCATAAGAAAGATGATTTGTGGCGCCCTCCCTGTTAACCCAGGCTTGGGACTGGCACTCGACCTCAATCAAGGACAAGAACAGGCATCCGACTGTTACAGTCGATTAATCTTAGTTGTAGATCCGAGGAAATACTTTACTGAAGTTAGACACCTTTATAACAGTTATAAAATTTCTCTATATATTTCAATCTATTTTTGTATATATAATCAACGTTTGTAATGATGTAAAGTTTGTATCAAACGACTAGCTCTTAAGTGCTGTAATATGCCGAGCAAATTTCTGTCCAGGGTAACGGCCTCTGTTGTCATAGACCCTGGTCAAATCGGATCCATCCATGTATCCAAGGACGTCGTCAGCTACGCTCTGCTGATAAGAGAGTCCTCTTAGTTCCTTTTGCTCGTAGGCTACTACTACCATGAAGAATGGAGCTTTTTCTGTGGTTGGACCAGTGGTCTGGAATGACCTTCCTTTTGAGCTACCCCTACTCTACCCTGGGACTCTACCAGGATCCTTCCTTACTAAACTTAAAACTGTTCTTTTTGGGCGCGCCGGAGTCGGGAGCGCCTCTGAGTAGTTTTTTCTTGAAGAAGCGCTATATAAATGTCCGAATGCTTGAATGAATGATATATTACATATAGGCCCTACGTATGTATTACAGACGTTAAATATTACAATATGCAATTTATATAATCCCTCCGCGAAAATGCAAATATATAGGCCTATAGCACTCGAAGTTCAATAAATATTATAATTATATAAAATTCATCTTCTTAATGATGTAGAGTTGTATTATGTATGTATTATGCCAAACAAATTTCTTCGAGGGCATCGGCCTCTGCTGTCATAAGCCTTCGTCAGATCTGGTTCCATCGACCTTAATTATGTATGTATGTATGTGCACTTGTTATAGCGCCCCTTCGAGCTCTCTCTCTCTCTACTCAGAGGCGCTCCCGAATGCAGAGCGGACACTGCATCGGAGTTTCACGCCGAAGCGCTGAGCAATTGTGTGTGAAGGACTTGCCCAAGGTCCTTACGCGGCGAGGTGGATTCGAACCCCGAACCTTCCGGCTTCAAGGCATCGACGCCATCACTACACCACCGCGCCCCATGTGTGCCAACTGAACGTAGCCTGGCCTCGACCAATGGACCAGTCGTAGCATGACCATTGACCATTGACCAATGGACCAATCGTAGCATGACCATTGACCATTGACCAATGGACCAATCGTAGCATGACCATTGACCAATGGACCAATCGTAGCATGACCATTGACCAATGGACCAATCGTAGCATGACCATTGACCAATGGACCAATCGTAGCATGACCATTGACCATTGACCATTGACCAATGGACCAATCGTAGCACGACCATTGACCAATGGACCAATCGTAGCATGACCATTGACCAATGGACCAATCGTAGCATGACCATTGACCATTGACCAATGGACCAATCGTAGCATGACCATTGACCATTGACCATTGACCAATGGACCAATCGTAGCATGACCATTGACCATTGACCAATGGACCAATCGTAGCATGACCATTGACCAATGGACCAATCGTAGCATGACCATTGACCAATGGACCAATCGTAGCATGACCATTGACCAATGGACCAATCGTAGCATGACCATTGACCAATGGACCAATCGTAGCATGACCATTGACCAATGGACCAATCGTAGCATGACCATTGACCAATGGACCAATCGTAGCATGACCATTGACCAATGGACCAATCGTAGCATGACCATTGACCAATGGACCAATCGTAGCTTGACCATTGACCATTGACCAATTGTAGCATGACCATTGACCATTGACCAATCGTAGCAAGACCATTGACCATTGACCAATGGACCAATCGTAGCATGACCATTGACCAATGGACCAATCGTAGCATGACCATTGACCAATGGACCAATCGTAGCATGACCATTGACCATTGACCAATGGACCAATCGTAGCATGACCATTGACCATTGACCAATGGACCAATCGTAGCATGACCATTGACCAATGGACCAATCGTAGCATGACCATTGACCATTGACCAATCGTAGCATGACCATTGACCATTGCCCAATGGACCAATCGTATCATGACCATTGACCATTGACCAATGGACCAATCGTAGCATGACCATTGACCATTGACCAATGGACCAATCGTAGCATGACCATTGACCATTGACCAATGGACCAATCGTAGCATGACCATTGACCATTGACCAATGACCACAACAGTCATGCTGCTGAAGCAACGCATTCAATAATAATTGTGTGTCGCTAAGACTCGCAGAAAGCTTATAGGTCGACTAATTGCCTATCGACCGTAACCCCGTCTTTCGTCTGCGTTTTAAGTCGGAGGCTGAAAGATGATCTATATGTAACCTTTGATACTTAGTCCATAATACCTGTCTCTTCCTATTCCACCATTCATCCAGTGGATACCGTGTCAGTTTGCTCGGATGGGTGCGCTTTTATCCTACCAATTTGCGCCATTGTAACCAAACAGAGCAACGCCACTAATCCCTCAAGCGAGGCAGCGCTCGCAGTTAAGCTGATGCCCTGCTAATAGGCCTTAATGGAGCTTTAGAAATTATTCTCAGACTTGGTGAACTTCAAATGTACTTTAGAATTCTTTGTTCGAAGCATCATCGGATAAAGTTTCAGTTGGATATATAATAATACTCCTTCGTCAGTTCGTTAAATGAGAATTAAATTGAGAATTAAATTGAGAATTAAATTGAGATTAAAATGAGAATTAAATTGATATTTAAATTGGATGCTGTTATAATAGGGTGTTTTTATTATTTAGACTAATCCCTAATTATAAATAGCTTTATGAAACATTAAAATATTGCAAGGTTATTTATTATTTTGTATTTGCATAATTATACCCTAATAGCCTCTGTCCAACGTGCGGCCCGCGGGACGATTTCAAGTGGCCCGCCGAGTTCACAAAATTTTTAAAACTTTTGTGCCAAATGAAGCTAAGGACAAAGTCATTGGTCGACTTTTACGTTTATTCTTAATGACAATATTGTAACAGTTCTGTTGCTGATGTTTGCACAGCTACCAGGCAGGCAAACCGACAAGTCGACAACTAATGTCCTCCTTCAACACCACTGGGGTAGGTTCCCGCAGTCTCTCCATGAGGCTGAAACACGACTTCTGGTTTTATTCCTGTACTTCGCCAACCATCACAAACCGTTCACTTCTAGTCATTCCTTGCAGAGTTCAACCATATCGGTAAGTGGGTGCGACCATACCTTTTGAGAGATAGTCCAGTTCTAGTTCTGAAGGCTTGAAGGAAATAATCGATAGGCCTTAGGGGCCCGGGACCCCATTGCCGGCGAAGTCCGATGTCTTGGGATCTTCCTTGACCGACGATTTTGACTGCTCTTTAGACCGAGGACTCTGGCTTCAACGTCTTCGATGAGCAGCAGGCTGGAAATCAGGTTCATCCATAAAGTGGGGCTGATCGCCAGAAAACTGTGGTTGTGTCACCCTATGCTTTTCTGTGCTGAACTGTTGTAAGGCATGTATAATATGAGATAGGCTATGTATGATATATATGCATATATATATATGCCAGTGTGTATTGTTATCGTTCATTTGCATTAGAATGATTCCATAATTAATGTCAATACCTTTAATAATTATCGCTAAATTGTAACCATTGCTACTGAATTTACTGTTGCGGCCCTCGGCTTTAAGTATTATTGTCTGCGGCCCGCGGAACTAAAGAGGTTGGACAGCATTGGCCTAGAGGCTAGGTCACTTACTTTTGTTTGCGCTCTCCATCTAGGTTAGCGACCCGCGTGCTTACAAAAATGCCTAGTGCCGGTCCGTGGCCTACAGAAGTTTGAGAACCACTAAATTCTATTGGATCTTCCCTTTGGAATGCCTTTCTCCATCTGTTTACCTTACGACGACGATGACGTTAAATTGATACGTAGAGAAGAATTTACAGTTGAGCGTGAAACCAGACAAGCTGCGTATAGCCTACTGGAACAATCACCGTTTCAGTCTCAACATGAGTCAGTTTCTAAAGGGGCGTGGGCTTGGAAAGATAAAGAATACGACCGCTGGTAATATTCACAGCGTTTGTCGTAGGCCTGTTTAGTTCTAGCAGATTTTATGCTTTTTCCACCCAGCATTGGCTTCAGTATTTTAGGTCTACGGGCCTACACTGCCTTACAGTCAAAAAAGAATTTTGAACGGCAGCCTATAATAATTATTATTCTATGCATGCTCAGGAACCATAAGTGGGCTACATCGGGTGACAAGGGCGGATCCAGGGGGGGGGGCCAATCCGACCATGGCCCCCCCCATTTAAAAATTGCATGGGACGTGGCCCCCCCATTTGGTTTCAACAAGTACTTTTTTTCACAAAAATTGGCCGATGACTAAAAAAAAAAAAAAAAAAGTCATCAGTTTTTTCGGCAGTTGAAATGGTATGTCTTCCCCGGAAAATTGGCCGACGACTAAAAAAAAAAAAAAAAAAGGTCATCAGTTTTTTCAGCGGTAAAAAAAAAATTTTCGCCGGCAACACCAAAAATTTTGGCCCCCCCCTTCGAAAATTTCTGTATCCGCCCTTGTCGGGTGAAGATATAAATTGCACCAGCAATATAATAGTGACTAATGGGAATATCTATAAAAACTTGATTTAACTCTTTAAACAAAATAATAATAATTATTATTAACAGGCCTAATTGAAAGAATGTCATTGGTAGCCTATCACACCCAGATCAGCTAATAACGTTCTTCGTTCAGTGCGCTACAGCTGCAGACTTAGACAACAACAACAACAACAACAACAACAGCAACAACAACAGTTCTTAGAATCTCCCTATAGGCTTAAACAACTGTGGGTTTATTGTTTAGGTTTCAGTGCGCAACACGTAACCGATAGTTTCTTGTGAGAATAATGGCATGACAAGCTCTTTACTTAATCGATACAATGTCATGACGATTGTGCATGACATCGATGTGCATCTAATGCACGGTATGAAACACGTGTTCAAAATGTTTGAACGGAAGACTAGATGTGCTTTAGGAATAGGCATTTAAGTCCTAAAGCAAACCATCGCAATTTTTTTTATTTCAATCAGTAGCCGTTGAAGTTAACAATTGCATGTTTGAGTTTCTTTAACGAACACGTTGTGTTAGAAGACGCGTGGAAATTTTTTTTTTATTTGAGCGAAACACATAAATATTCGTCCTGATATAATCATTCAACTGCAGTGTGCATCTGTTTAAATCGTCTGTTTCAGTTTGTCGGACACTATTTTAAACATTTTATAGATAAAAACACACAGAAGAACGGTAGGCCTATACAAAGATCCTAAACGGTCAACCGTCAACCCCATGCAGCGCAGGCTACAACCTCAGTTACATGCAAACTGTTCAATCGGTAAAGTGTTAGAATTGTGATGAATAATTAATTGATGGCTATAATAGGCGGAACAATGGATTTGGTTTTATGATTCGAATAGGTCCATTAAAAATTCTATGTGGAATCATCATTGTAATTTAATTAATGACACGTAGGCTAATAAAAGCTAAAAAAAAGTGCATAGACCGAGAACGAACTATTTCTTTTGCAAAATGCATTCATACCGATGGTCTTACTCCGAATCAATGCAGAACAGAACTAAGTTTTGACATCTCGAGTCTTCCGTAGACCTGCCACAGACTGAGCTGCTATAATAGGCCTACGTCTTCATAAAAATAGTAGCGACTCCTGACGTAAAGAACCTTCGCAACACAAAATCGGACAGTTGGTTCGAAACGTGTTGCTGTTTAGCGCATAGGTTAAGGGAAGTTCTTCGCTGAATCCGTCGACAGACTCAAAGATGGACCATCCTCCATTCACTCTAGCATACATGCAGGAAGGCGAAATGCCTTCAGTTGAGATCAACGCAGATGATAGAAGATCTGAATCGATTGAACAACAGGAGCCAACGAGCAATGGAAGTCGGATCAGATCAAGACAGAGAATTTGTGAGAATAAGTCGGTTAGTGAAGGATTCGGCGAGACAGATCCAGGTGGAGAAGAAGATCTTGGAGCCATGGAAGAGATAAAGGTGGAGATGAATATAGCCATTAATGAAAATGAAAGAATGAGTTTCTTCCGGATCCTGAGGATGGCAATGAAACATCGGATGAAAATTCTTGCGCAAGAAGTATCCATCACGGGTTTGTCTTATTTGGTAAAACCATCATCCCACAAAGTCGGTTCCATCCTTCGTAAGCTGATGTGGACAATGCTTCTGTTGTTTGGGACGGGTTTCATGGTTTTCCAGGTGTCCGATCGCATACTGTATTATCTGGCATATCCAACCATCGTCAACTATCGAGTGGCTTACAACCGGTCACTGCGCTTTCCTACCGTGACCGTCTGTCCGGAGTTTCTGATCAGCAAGAAAGCTTTCTCTTCTTTTGGTAAACATTTCAATACTAAATTTAATCATACAATAATAATGATAATAAAAGCGGTGGTGGTCGTGGTGCTTCTGGTGGTGGTGGTGTGGTGGTGGTGGTGATGGTGATGGTGGTGGTGGTGTGGTGGTGGTGGTGTGACGGTGACGATGACGATGATGGCGATGACGATGACGATAATGATGATGATAATTATGATGATGATCAACAGCCACAACTTCTAACTTTTTATTTTAGACTTGTCAGGGATTATGTACCACGGGGTAAAAATAATAATCTATAGGCTATCTATAAGAATGGATGTGCATATCTTTGTCCAGAATGCACGCTCACAGTTTTGCAGCTACTGACCTGAAACATTGCATAATTATAGATAAACGTTCACCCAAACCATCCAAGTAAGCTATTTTCAGATCTGTATTCACTTTAAATCTCGAGAAATAGACATTTTAAATTTCGCTGTGTTATCTTATACGCTACCGCTGCAGTTGCGACGCCGTATTTTAATCGTTTTCCAGTAACGGCCTGCTGCCGTTGACGTCATTTTGACATCATTTTTTTGCCAAGCTTAGCATGAAAATCATACGTTGTCGTTATAATAATGTGGCGGACCCGGGGGTTCGAACTTGGCACCAGGATGACGTTGCCCCCGGACCGTTCTCTCTCTCTAGTGGTAAGGCAGGGTACGGCTCCTAATAGTCTATTAGGAGACTTGAAGAAGATGAACAACTTTATTACGAAATAAACCGAAATAATCCTTCAGACAAGTTCAACGCAATGTTTCACTGTTCTGACCGTAACTTTCACTTGTCGAATTCCGCAGTCTGAAACACCTTACTTCGAACCGCAACCGAGTGTCAAAGTGTCCTTCGCAATACAGTTCCGCAAGTCGGAGCGACGACAATGTTCTTCACGATAACTGACTAACCACAGTTCGCCGAGTGACTGAGCGGACGGTGTCTGAGTCCGCTGACCGACGGTGATCGAGGGAGTCCGCTGACTGAGCCGCCGATGTATGACCGACCGGCGACCAACGTGTCGACTGGCTGTACTGACTGGCCTGCGACGTGACTGTTCTTGCGACGTGACTGTTCTTGCGACTTACTGTTCTTGCGACTCACTGACTGGCCGACGTTCGACTGACAGACGTGACGACTGACGCTTGACTGACCGTCGCTTCACTTACTGACTCCGGCACTGACTGACTACACCGTACTCTCTCTGTCGACTGCACCCCACTGACCGTCGACTGTTGACTGCCGGCTCCTTTTATAGCCGACCAGGCTCGGAGGGGAACATAGGGAACACGCGGGAACATAAGGGAACATAGGGAACACGAGGGAACATAGGGAACACGAGGGAACATCAAGGGAACATAGGGAACATAAGGAACATCAAAGGAACATGACAGAACATAGGGAACATAAGGAACATCAAGGGAACATAGGGAACATAACGGAACATAGGGAACACGAGGGAACATCAAGGGAACATACAGAACATAGGGAACATACGGAACATCAAGGGAACATAGGGAACATAACAGAACATCAGGGAACATAAAGGGAACATACGGAACATAAGGGAACATAAGGAACACGAGGGAACATCAAGGAAAATAACAGAACATAAAAGGAACATAGGGAACATAAGGGAACATATAGAACATCAAGGAACATAACAGAACATCAAGGGAACATCACAGAACATAAAAGAAACATAGGGAACATAAGGAACACGAGGGAACATCAAAGGAACATAAGAAACATACGGGAACATCAGGAACATAAGGAACATCGAGGGAACATAAGGAACATCAGGGAACATCAAGGGAATATAAGGAACATAGGGAACATCAAGGGAACATAGGAACATAAAGGGAACATACAGAACATCAGGAACACGAAGGAACATCAAGGGAACATTAGGAACACAAGAGAACATAACAGAACATAGGGAACATACGGAACATCAAGGGAACATAGGGAACATAACAGAACATCAGGAAACATAAAGGGAACATACGGAACATAAGAGAACATCAAGGAACATAACAGAACATAAAAGGAACAACAGGAACATAGGGAACATAAGGAACATCAGGGAACATCAAGGGAACATAAGGAACATAGGGAACATCAAGGAAACATACGGAACACGAGGGAACATGAGGGAACATGAGGGAACATCAAAGGAACATAAGGAACATACGGGAACATCAAGGGAACATAGGAACATAAAGGGAACATACAGAACATCAGGAACACGAAGGAACATCAAGGAACATAACAGAACATAAAAGGAACAACAGGAACATAGGGAACATAAGGAACATCAGGGAACATCAAGGGAACATAAGGAACATAGGGAACATCAAGGAAACATACGGAACACGAGGGAACATGAGGGAACATGAAGGAACATCAAAGGAACATAAGGAACATACGGGAACATAAGGAACATCAGGGAACATCAAGGGAACATAGGGAACATACAGAACATCAGGGAACACGAAGGAACATCAAGGGAACATAAGGAACACAAGAGAACATAACAGAACATAGGGAACATACGGAACATCAAGGAACATAGGGAACATAGGGAACATACAAGGAAACGTAGAGGAGCAATTTTACAAAAATTAGCGCCCAGGCAGGTCCGCTACACCCCTCCATGGCCACCAAAAATACCCAAAGCCCTCTTTGGGACCAAAAATAAATAAAACCAAGGCAAAACTTCGTCCAAGGACGATTAATTACATAAACTCACCATTGGGGCAAACCCTTAACTATACTACTCCAGAGGCTCGTAAGTCCACCGTAAAGACAAAAATACCTCCCACAAGGATTAATAAATTTTATAAACTCCCCATTTGGGCAAAATCTTAACTATCTTACTCTACATGCTACCCAAACACTCTGGCCTCATAGTACTTATACGTGCCCCATGTGCTCTTGCTGCCCTGTGATTATGCGTGCCTAAAACTTTTCTGGTAAGCACTCTGTCCTAAAAATACTTAACTGCTGACATCCACTAATAGGGCCTAAAGCCATCCCTTTTCCTATAAGCTATATGTGCCCTAAGCGTCCAGATCGCCTAAAATTAACACGCGGCATATTTGCTTCGGCATCCACCGCTAAAGACTTAGGCCATCTTGTCACCTAGAAATCGTATGCGACCTAAACATCCAGAACGCCTAAAAATCATACGTGCCCTAAAACAACCATGGACTATCTCGCAGGTGAAAACAAAAGTCTCAATCTATGTGCACTAAAGCTGGAAAGCCACCCAAGAAGCTAAAAGCCGTCCAATAAGCTAATGCTACCCGTAAATGCAAATCATCATAGGCAGCGTTCGCTGTCCATGAGCAATAAAAGCAAAGCGGCTATACTAACTATGCAGATTCCAAAGTTTCCCAAGAAGCCGCTACATTAGGCTACAACAACTCAAAGGGCTACATAGCTATAAGAACAAGAGCGCTCAGAGCGTCTACGCTAGAGTGCACAGAAATAACAGCTTAAGCATTCGCTAGCTGAGCCTTGCCGTTCAACTCACTTTGCAAGTCTATTCGACCGTAAAAGCAACCATAGAAGACACCTCTTACCTACCACCCTTCTAATCTAAAAACAATAGACTGCAATCGCTGTCCAAGTACATTAATAATTCTACGGCTTCTCAATAACTCTAGCTGTCTACCTAAACCGAGCGGGCCGCTTTACTTCTCTACGCAGCATCTCAAAACCCATCCATTTCTGTTTCTTCAACATGCACAGGGCAGTGACACATTCCGAATTCACTGACTATTCTACGCTAATCCCCTTTAGGCTGTCCAATGTGTCCACGGAATAGGCCCTATAGCGCGTGTTACTCCCGCCAGGGTCAAAGGGCATAACCGTCCAGCGAAATTTCCTTTGACTCACAAAAGTCATTTTATCAGCCTTTCTCAAGTCTAAACGCCCATCATTGCATGTAAAACAGAAGAAATTCAGCTTCCTACACTTAGGCCTATTCATTTGGCAATGCTCAATGCAAAAACCAAAGATACTGGCCAGGACAGCAATAATTACCGCCCATCCACTACATACAGTCTCTACTACTCCAGTCTCTAACATTTGGTCCAGTGGTCGGTCAATAGCCTCCCTATAGTGCTTAGGCTTTCTAGCCTGCTTTCTCAGGGGCTGTCTCACTGGTCGAGTATCACCGGTATCTATCTTACGCTCACACACCGTCGTCCGTCCTAGATCTGTCTCTGTCGCCGAAAATACGTCCTGGTAACTGGCCAATAGTCCCTTAAGATAGTCCTTTGCCTCAGAGGGCACCTCCTCAGGAAGATCTCTAATCAAACTGTCCATCACAGAGTTTTCCTCAAGCCTTACCTTTGCATTTACACTTTCCTGCTTTTCCTCAGCCACCTGAACAGGATGTAATCCTCCGATTAACTGATCCTGGTGTAACCGAATGACATTTTCTCCCAAGTTTACTATTCTTACAGGTGCTTCTCTAGCCTTATCTCCTAACAAAACTCGAGCTACATGAACTCCCGGCAAAATCTCCGATGACTCGGTCATCCACGCAGATGAGGTGACCCCTAAATTTCCATACAATGTCTTAGATGGAACATCGCATTGTGAACGAGGCGCTATTTCTATTTCCTCGGCTACTACAACTCTTCGACACCAGGTCGACCCATTCCCTTTGACCAATGGAATGCGTTTCCTCCCAATAAAGACAGCACCTACACCAAACCCAATGCGGCATCGGTTTGCGCGTAACCAATCCATACCCAACATTATCTCACAAATTTGATCAGACACCAAAAAGTTACTAGATATGGAAAAACCTCTCCAAAATTTAAGGGGTAGCGTCACCTGACCCAGGACTCTTATATCAGACCCATTGGCGGCACGGAGGGTGCGGGTACTGGGTTGCAATTCTAGCTCCTCTACGTGATCAAAAGGCACTATACTTACCTCCGAGCCTGTATCGACAAGACACGTCCGGAGTCGCCCGTTGATGGTTGCTTGGACGTATATGGCGTTGTTTGAGAAGACTCTCGGTTGCTCGTGGGTCGTGTGGTTGTTGGCTACCGATTCCTCCGGTTCCAGATCGGCAGTTTCCGTCGTGCGTGATTCTCTTGGACGACCGGCAAAACGACGGGGCTGCCGGCAGCGACGAGCGATGTGGCCGACACGACCACAGTTGTAGCATGTGATGTCCGATTCGGAATTCCGCTGGAGGTCGAAGTTTCTCTGTGGAACCGCAGCACGGGGCTGTTCTCGAAGTTCTTCCATGCGCCGAAGCATCTTCTCCTCCAGTTCCTGTTGCCACTTCCTTTGAGCCACCATGAAGCTGTCGAGTTGTGCTTGGAGCTGTTCGCCCGCGTCTCCTCCTTGCGCTCCTCTGACACGATTCGGCATTCGACGTCGGTCATCGACATCGCCCATGTTCTGATACGCGCTCAATCGAAGAGCCATCCGGTAAGCCTCGTCTATTGTACGCGGCTCTTTTTCTCGAACTTTCAGAGATAGTTCCCGATCACGAATCGCTTCCAGGAATGCGTCTCGCGCTACTATCTCCGTGGTGGCGTTAGATGGAACCGGGTAGGCTAGGACAACCAATCGTCGGATATCGTGCAAAAGGTCACTTAGATTCTCGTCCTGTCTCTGGCGACGATAATACAATTGAGTCCGAAATGTTTCAGCCTGACCATCGGCACCATACCTTTGACGTAACCGTTCCATGAGTTGTTCGTAGCTGACATCTTCTTGCGCACCAAAATCCCATAAGAGTTGAACGGCAGATTTCTCCAACGAGCAACGCAAGAAGTCCGCTTTGTCACTGTCCGACCAACGATTGTATCTGGAGCACACTTCAAACTGGGCGAGAAAAGACTCCAGAGACCCGGTTCCGTCGAATTTTCCGGCTTTCATTGGTGTCTTTCTTGATCCGCACGGATGACTCTGATCGTCCACGCGTTTCGAGTCCGCAGCGGTGGTTTCCGACAGCAGCACTGTTTTCCGTTCCTTCTTCGGCAGGTCCTGAAAATCGAAGTCGATTCTCTCGAGAAATTGGCTGGATTTCACCTCAGAATCGTCCAAAGCGTTCGTTTCTCGTCTGGCGGCGGGTGTCGAAGTCGTCCGTAAAGCAGCAGCGTCTGACCGTGCGAAAGAAGCTGCAGCATCCATTCTTGCAGAATCGAAAATCAAGATCCAACGGAACGGCAGAGTTCAGAAAAACAAATTGAATTATCCACAGAGTTCAGAATTCAATTCCGACGAAAGCCCAACGAAGAACAGAAACAAATGTACCCACTTCTGGTACCATTTGTGGCGGACCCGGGGGTTCGAACTTGGCACCAGGATGACGTTGCCCCCGGACCGTTCTCTCTCTCTAGTGGTAAGGCAGGGTACGGCTCCTAATAGTCTATTAGGAGACTTGAAGAAGATGAACAACTTTATTACGAAATAAACCGAAATAATCCTTCAGACAAGTTCAACGCAATGTTTCGCTGTTCTGACCGTAACTTTCACTTGTCGAATTCCGCAGTCTGAAACACCTTACTTCGAACCGCAACCGAGTGTCAAAGTGTCCTTCGCAATACAGTTCCGCAAGTCGGAGCGACGACAATGTTCTTCACGATAACTGACTAACCACAGTTCGCCGAGTGACTGAGCGGACGGTGTCTGAGTCCGCTGACCGACGGTGATCGAGGGAGTCCGCTGACTGAGCCGCCGATGTATGACCGACCGGCGACCAACGTGTCGACTGGCTGTACTGACTGGCCTGCGACGTGACTGTTCTTGCGACGTGACTGTTCTTGCGACTTACTGTTCTTGCGACTCACTGACTGGCCGACGTTCGACTGACAGACGTGACGACTGACGCTTGACTGACCGTCGCTTCACTTACTGACTCCGGCACTGACTGACTACACCGTACTCTCTCTGTCGACTGCACCCCACTGACCGTCGACTGTTGACTGCCGGCTCCTTTTATAGCCGACCAGGCTCGGAGGGGAACATAGGGAACACGCGGGAACATAAGGGAACATAGGGAACACGAGGGAACATAGGGAACACGAGGGAACATCAAGGGAACATAGGGAACATAAGGAACATCAAAGGAACATGACAGAACATAGGGAACATAAGGAACATCAAGGGAACATAGGGAACATAACGGAACATAGGGAACACGAGGGAACATCAAGGGAACATACAGAACATAGGGAACATACGGAACATCAAGGGAACATAGGGAACATAACAGAACATCAGGGAACATAAAGGGAACATACGGAACATAAGGGAACATAAGGAACACGAGGGAACATCAAGGAACATAACAGAACATAAAAGGAACATAGGGAACATAAGGGAACATATAGAACATCAAGGAACATAACAGAACATCAAGGGAACATCACAGAACATAAAAGAAACATAGGGAACATAAGGAACACGAGGGAACATCAAAGGAACATAAGGAACATACGGGAACATCAGGAACATAAGGAACATCGAGGGAACATAAGGAACATCAGGGAACATCAAGGGAACATAGGAACATAAAGGGAACATACAGAACATCAGGAACACGAAGGAACATCAAGGGAACATTAGGAACACAAGAGAACATAACAGAACATAGGGAACATACGGAACATCAAGGGAACATAGGGAACATAACAGAACATCAGGAAACATAAAGGGAACATACGGAACATAAGAGAACATCAAGGAACATAACAGAACATAAAAGGAACAACAGGAACATAGGGAACATAAGGAACATCAGGGAACATCAAGGGAACATAAGGAACATAGGGAACATCAAGGAAACATACGGAACACGAGGGAACATGAGGGAACATCAAAGGAACATAAGGAACATACGGGAACATCAAGGGAACATAGGAACATAAAGGGAACATACAGAACATCAGGAACACGAAGGAACATCAAGGAACATAACAGAACATAAAAGGAACAACAGGAACATAGGGAACATAAGGAACATCAGGGAACATCAAGGGAACATAAGGAACATAGGGAACATCAAGGAAACATACGGAACACGAGGGAACATGAGGGAACATGAGGGAACATCAAAGGAACATAAGGAACATACGGGAACATAAGGAACATCAGGGAACATCAAGGGAACATAGGGAACATACAGAACATCAGGGAACACGAAGGAACATCAAGGGAACATAAGGAACACAAGAGAACATAACAGAACATAGGGAACATACGGAACATCAAGGAACATAGGGAACATAGGGAACATACAAGGAAACGTAGAGGAGCAATTTTACAAAAATTAGCGCCCAGGCAGGTCCGCTACAATAATCCTCGTTTAATGACTCAATCTGACGGACCGCAGAATGATTACAGGTACAGGTTATACGAAATACGGCCCACTAGCCTATAGCACGACACGCAGGTCGGCTTTACAGCAGTGGGTTCGGTAGCTTAACATTAACACTAATAGGCTAAGTGCTGGATCACTCCTGGTTCGGCAAAGCCAGAAGTGGGAATGGCTATCTTATTTTCAGCAGAACCCGAGCCAAACAACACAACAGAACAGAAAAATTCTTGAAAATTTTTACAGCCCTGGGAAAGATAAATGCCTTCGGCCAAGGAGTATTGTACAAAAAGGAGCCTTAAATATATTTTTCTTCAATAAAATAAATGCTTGGTATGAATGATCAGATTATTTATAAAGAAACAGGGCACCAGCGTGACCGCGCGTTGCCATGTATATTTTAACACTTATTCATCTGAAACGTTACAGCTAAACAGATGTTTAGCCTACACGGGCCCCGTCGCCTCCGCCCAACACACACTTCGGCCGGGTGGGGCAGAGGTAAGGGGTGGGGGTAGGGTGGGGAAGAAATTATCCCGAAAACCCAAATTTCACGGGCGGCGTACCAGCGGAGGTCGGAGTGTGGTGGGGTGTGTTGTGAGGTGAGGTGGGGATGTGGGAAGGGGTGGAGGGTGTGGGAGTGGTGAGGAAATTTTCCCGAAAACCCAAATTTTACGGGTGGCGAAGGGTTATGGCCTGGCCGGTTGCCCTTCCTGACACCAACTCAACAGTATTACAGTAAATAAAAAAGAATAAAGTAACAAAGGGAATAAAGTAAGAAAAACAATCGTAACTATGATTATGATGATGGTTCTCTGCCCGAAGGCAGGTTCAATGGTTTTTACGCCCCTGGGGATGAGGTGAGTGAGGTGGTTTCCAGTTGCCTTCCCCACAGACAATGATGGGTAAGCAACTTGCCCAAGGTCGCTCCGCAGGAGCCTGAGACCCTGCGTCCCACACGTCTTGCTAGCCCGAGATATCTAAATCTCTTAATGTCAACTCCCAGCCCGGGCTTGAACCCGCAGTCCGTTGCAACCAACAGACGAATGCCGCTCTCGCTTACCGGTGTAGCTAACTAGGCCATCAATAGTTGTTACTATAAGCAATTGTTTTTTTTCTTATTTAAGTGGCCAAATTACCTTGTAAAAATTTTTCAAAGGTCAATGGGGGACTTTAACCCCCAAAACCTCCCCCTTGTCTTCGCCACTGCAAATAGCTACGTTTTGCAGTGTCTGCATACCATTTTATTTTGTTCATGGATTTTTTTAGGAATTTATAATGCTTTAATTTTATTTTTACTTACAAAAACAGTTTTTTCATATATTTATTATAGGCCTAAACTTTATGGCAAACACGCTAATTAATCAGCTTTTCAAGACAGAAAATTGTTGAGGAATAAAATGTGAACAAAATGACACAGGCTAGAAGTAGGCTACATGTAGCCTAGGACATGTTTTTATCTCGGCATATTTTAAGTGCTATTCTTTACATCAACAAAGTAGGCCTAGCCTATGTATATATTTATGGTTTCCTTTTCTTGCAGCTTTCTGCCTAATCGGATGCATTTTAAAACATTGATTTATTTTATTACTTCCATTCGATTTTAAATTTATTGAACCTGTTTCAGCTCCTGAAACGAGTCGTTTGGCTCCTCTGCGTTTCCCTCCATTTTGGGATCCTGAGTTCCGCGACGACTACAGATCGCTAAACTTTTTAGATTTGGATTTCGATTGGGATTTCTTCTACAATTCTGTCCTCGTAAAACCGGAGGAGATGTTGCTTGAGGTTAGACTATGATGGCATTTGCTTAAAAATTGATTAGTCGCATTACACTGATGTATGTTAGTAAGAAGTGTTGTACGACTGGGCTCTTTATTATAGAGGAGGTAATCAAATATGTTCCAGAGTTTCTTAGGTCCACCCGATCTGCGTCTGATGACGGCCTCTCAGGACTTCATCTCCCGATCCCGGTAGAATGCACAAGACGAATAAATACGGCTCTGTTCGTCTCTGATCGGCTTTGCATGTATGCCCGTTCAGGACACCTGTCCCCGGCGCCAGAAGGCCTTATTCTCGGATCACTGATCACGGGCATACGAACGAACCGAGCGAACCGAGAGAAACGCATTAAGCAGATCAGAAAAAGTTGTACAACTACTGTACATGTATATAGTTCGATTATTGCAAGTTGTAGAAGAACCTTTGAACGTATTTGAAGCCTGTGGGAGTGAAATATAAAATTATGATATATAAAATTATGATATATAAAATTATGATAGTTTAGAGTGGAATAGAAATTTATTTTTAAAGAATAATATTTTAGTGCTCGTTCGGAAAGCAACCTTGCAATTCGAGGAATGAAATCGAACAGATTTTCACTGATCAGGGTTTCTGCTTGTCATTCAATCCAGGTAAGAGCTTTCGAGAAGACGTATAGGTCTAAATTCTATTAGCCGACAAAAATGCATTCTGTAGCCGAAGCCAATCAAGTACATGTATGTTCTCAACTGCATGTTAAACATGATTGGCTGTAACTCCAATTAACACATTTTAATTAACCCTAGGATGTTGCCAGTAACGTTTTTATGGAAAGTTTAAGATGTTTATTTTCCACCTCTGTAATAATTGCCAGCATTATTTTGGTTGGAATAGTTTTGAGCTATAGGCCTAATATTTCTTTTCATGCGCGCCATTGTTACTATGTTGTTAGTACCTAAAATCGCAAACCGTTGCTGTTTTTATTCTGTCGCTTTTAACCCTTGAGTGTCCCAAGGGTGAGGGGTGTCTACCCAGACCCTGGAGTCTGGATCCGCTCGTCACGCATAACTTTGGTAAGGCTATGGATTTGTAAAAATGGTTTCAGGATATCCTGAAGCACCCATTTGGGCTGTAGCCTATACGGCATGTTTCGCGTGAGTGTTCTCCAACACTGGACCCCACAACCACAGTAGGCCTATATTCAGAGTATATAATAGGCCTACCGCAAGATATGTGACTGATAGCTATAGTCATATAGGCATAATCATGGGCCCATAAATAAAATGGTCAACGCACGTTATGTGAATGAAAGGTTCATGAACTTAGAATCACTGACATTGCTGCACTAAAAGTCCTATGTTTGCAGCAGAGACTTTGGAAGTCTATGTGTCACATGTCACACTCCAATTTTGAAAGTCTTTGCCTACAATTAGCCTACAACATGCTTCAAAACGGAGTGCCTAGGACAGCCATGCCTGTTACAGCTCATGCAGACAGTCGAAACCCTTCTGTTAAAGTTTCGCGGAGAAAATAATAGTACATCGTTTCCTCTCAACCGGTGATGATGTCACTGGTGTAGACGGCCTACACTTCTTTTTCGACGACGCACAAGTGACACCACAGAATGATAAATGATCCGTTCGTGATGATGATGATGGTTCTCTGCCCGAAGGCAGGTTCATTGGCTTTACGCCCCTGGGGATGAGATGAGTGAGGTGGTTTCCCGTTGCCTTCCCCCACAGACAATGATGGGTAAGCAACTTGCCCAAGGTCGCTCCGCAGGAGCTTGCGGCGCCTTGCGCCCCAGCGTCCCACACGTGCTAGCCCGAGATATCTAAATATCTGAATGTCAACTCCCAGCCCAGGGCTTGAACCGCAGTCCGTTGCAACCAACAGACGAATGCGCTCGAGCTTACCGGTGTAGCTAACTAGGCCAGTACTAGGATCCGTTCGTATCTTTCGCAAATCAGTCGAGTTACCTGGTCTTGCTTCCAGCTGACCATTGACGAGCCATAATTGGCCAAGTTTCTTCCAAGAAGAGCAATCTTCGTTTGACTGATTTTTACCTTGTTTTCATTGTGGATCATTGTGCAGACATATCACCATTGACTTTATTGCTGCAAAAATCAAGCAAACCCATGGGCGCAGAAAGTTTTGCACGAGGGGCAAAACACGATGGTCACGATTAAAATGTTTGTAGCAAGAGGTTGAGAAATGCGAAGCAGGAAATTAAGAATGATGCTCGTGTCAAATCATGCAAACTGTGCTTGCTTGTAAATTTCAGTTACATCCAATTACGTAACGACTCAGCCTGGAGCCAATAATGGTCTTCGTTTGGTGTTTTGGGTGAACCAGTCCGACTGTTACCTTACACTTTCTCCAGCTGTTGGATTCAAGGTAGGTCTAGATTTATTCTTCATCGTTTTCTTTATAATGTTACTAGTCGTGGTATCCGAGGTTGCCCTGGAAATTTTGGTTTTCGCTCTCTAACCGCAACTTCAGGACGGGGTTCCCAATGAGCCCGCACCCATGGTATCCGGCGTTGCTCCCCATCCCGCTCCAACTCAATCCCGTGCCACCCTCCCCGCTCCAACGAAACCCGCTTGGCACCCCCACTCCTCCCTCACTACGCCGGCCCCGCCCGCAACAGGCCACTACGCCCTACTCCTCCTCCACCACATCCCAACTCGACCGCAACCCTCTCCGCCTTTACCCGACCACCACCCCGTCCCACTCCTTTGAGGTAACCGATGTTGCCCGGTTTTTCGAGTTTTTTTCGACTCCACAATTCTCAATCCGCTCTTACATCCACCTCCCACCCTCTCACAATAATAATAATAATAGTAATAATAATGATGATAATAATGATGATAATAATGATAATAATGATAATGATAATGATAATGATAATGACAATGACAATGACAATAACAATAACAATAACAATAATAATAATAATATGCCCTCTGTGTTGAAATGATCATCCCATGTATAGAGATTATGAGTGGAGTTATCTCCTTATCTAGTAGACTACTCGTTGCTTTTCTCCTTCCCAGGGGTTTTTGCACTCAGACCGCCTCCGCGTAGGCCTTCATGAATTGATGAAAATAGCTGCTTAAATAGAATCTGGACTGATGAAACAATAATTTTCATGATTAAACATAAGCCGTAGGCCTATTGGCGAAAATAATCCTTGCTAAAATAGAAGCTGGACTGATGAAAGTAAGTAGCAATTAAATGTCAGCATGATAAATGAAAACAAATTAACAATGCTTAGATTGGTAAATTAAGGTTGAGTGGGTAAAGAAAGAAACGCCATTCTTAAACAGAAGCCAGATTGATGAAAGTAGTTGTTTCAATAGAATCTGGGCTGATTTATGGAATTCATGATTGCATAAAAGCTGGATTGATGAAAATAATTCTTGCTAAAGATAGAAGTTGGGTTGATGAAAAGAGGTCATGCTTAAAACCCGATTGATGAAAATAGTTCTTGTTTAAATAGAAGCTGGGTTGATGAAAATACTGTTGCTTGAAAAGAAACTGGATTTAAAAAATAGCTCATGATTAAATTAAAGCTGAAGTGATGGAAATTATCTTTGTTAAACAAAGGCTGAAGTGATGCGAAAAAATGTTTGTTGTTTTGTGAAAAATGCCATAGTTTGTAATTGTAGTCTTTTGCTGCGCGCTTTAGTCGGCGCGCATTTGTCGAGCACATCTTGAAGCGCGCAATTGTCGGCGCGTTTTGTCAGCGCGCTAATGACGGGTCACCGTGAATGCCGTCAAACCGCCATCGGCTGAATGTTGGGAAAACTGCGTGGCCTACACTGCCGTCATAAGCAAGAACCACGTAACTGCAAATTTGGCCGTTTTGAGTTAGATGCAGATTCTGCATCTGTTAATGGTCCTACACCTTGGAAAAAATTGAGAAACTCCTATCTCGATTCCATCACAGGGAACCAGCGTGTGTGAAAACCACGTATCTGCAGAAACCGCGTGGCATCATAAGCAAGAACCACGTATCTGCTCTTACGTTGTTTTTGCTTAGTATGATAGGGCGTTATTCGTAGATACGTACTAAGCAAGAACCACGTATCTGCACCTGCGTTGGTTTTTGCCTAGTCTTAAATTTATATGGGATTGTTAACAGTAAACGAGGTGTGTAAGAGACATCTTTGCAATAATCTTCCGTTTGAAATAATAATGCCTGATAGCTGTGCAGACTGGTTTCGCTGCTGTGAAAACTGGTTTTATTATTTGTAAGCTTGTTTAGTAAGTCTTAAAATGTCACCTGAGAACTGTATAAATTGATTTTACAACTGTACAAACTGGTTTCATATCGTTTGAAATAATATCTGATAACTAGATAGACTAGCTTCACAGCTGTTCAAACTGGTTTTGTATCATTAGAATGATGCCTGACACTGTAAAACCTAGTCTTACAGTTGTACAAACTGGTTTCAAATCTATGCAAGCTGGTTTGCATCTTTAAGATATATCTGTTAGTTGTACAAACTGGTTTCGCAGCTGTACAAAAGTTTTCGTATCTTTTAAAATAATGTCTGTTGGCTGTACAAATTGATTTCGCAGTGTAAAAACTGATTTTATAGTTCGCAAACTGGTTTAGTGTCTCTTAATATGTTGCCTGCGTACTGTATCAATTGGTTTTGCAACTGTACAAACTGGTTTTATATCGTTTGAAATAATGTCTGATAATTAGATAGACTAGCTTCACAGTTGTTCAAACTGGTTTCATATCTCTAGAATGATGCCTGATACTGTAAAACCTTGTTCTACAGTTGTACAAACTGGTTTCACATCTCTGCAAGCTGGTTTAGTATCTTTAGGAAATATCTGTTAGTTGTACAAACTGGTTCCGCAGCTGTACAAAAGTTTTTGTATCTTTTAAAATAATTGTATGTTGGCTAACACAAACTGATTTCGCACTGTACAAACTGGTTTTATAGTTTTCAAACTGGTTTCGTATCTTTTAAAATGTTGCCTGAGAGCTGTACAAACTGGCCTCATAGCAGTAGAACAGTTCTGGGTTCATATCTTTCAAAATGATTCCTGATTGCTGTGCAAACTCTTTTAACAGCTGTACAGACTGGTTTCTTGTCTCTAGAATAATTATTTCCTATCTTTAGAATAATGCCTGATACCTGTACAAACTGGTTCTACAATCGTACGCACTTGTTTCACACAATGTGCAAACTGGATTCGTATCTTTTAAAATATTGTCTTATATCTGTACAAACTGGTTTCACATTTTCACAAACTGGTTTCTCATCTTTAAAAAGAATGTCTGATAGCTGTACAAACTGGTTTCGTTGCTGTAAAACTGGTTTTTTAGTTGTGCAAACTGGTTTCGTATCTTCGGATTTATTTGCTGAGGGATGTTCAAACTGGTTTCAAAGAAATACAACTGGTTTCTTTTCTTTCGAATGATGCCTGATAGCTGCATAAACTGGTTTCATACTGTACAAACTGGTTTCATATCTTTCAAAATTATGCCCGATAACTGGTGCAATCCGATTTTTGCAGCTGTACAAACTGGCTTGGTCTTTTAAAAATATCTCTAATAGTGGTGAAACTGGTTTCACGGTTGTACAAACTGGTTCCACGGATGCACAAGCTGGTTTCATATTATTTAAAATGCTTGATTGCTGAACAAACTGGTTTCACAGCTACAAAATCTGGTGTCCTATCTTTTAATATTATATTCGGTGGCTGCACAAACTGGTTAACACCGTTGCACAGACTGGTGTCGTGTATTTAAAATAATGCCTGAAAGCTGTACAAACTGGTTTCACAACTGTACAAACTGGTCTTACAGTTGTAAAACTGGTGTCGACTCTCTTAAAATAATAATAACAGATTTATGCGTGTGGGAATTTCTGAATTGCTGCACTATAATTATACACGATTTTATGCAGATACGTTGTTTTTGCCATTTATGGGTCACAATCTCCGGTATGTAATGCTAAGCAAGAACACACTAACTGACATTTTCCATATTCACGATCAAAAATTTTTTAAATTATTTTTTCCATAAAAATGGTTGATTTTTTCTACATTTATTAGTTTAAAGCAGGAAAGAATAGAAATATTTGTTCCACTTGGCAGAAAAGAATTTAGTCTTTTGCGTTTATCTCAGAACTAGGTTTTTGCAGATACAGTTGTGTGCAGCTTTCCAAAAGTACTTACAACCGTCGGGTGATAGGCTTCTAAGCTGTCTCTTTTTACACTTATGCGTGTGATATGGGTGTTACCCTCGACCAGATACACATGTATTTTATACCTATAATTACATATATAATAGTTTAATGTCAAGCACATACGTCGCTCAATTATGACTCTAGGTGCCACGACTCTGATGTCTGCATGCATAAATTATCATGCTCAAGAACTGTTGTCTATGGCAAGCTATTTACGTGGGTTCTGGTGGAAGAAAGACAGAGAAAAACGTATCAATCGGTTTGCAATATTAGTTGAAATAATATAATGATAGTTTGAACTGATGATCACAAGCATAGGCGCAACCACCCTATGGGACCCACGGGACGCGTCTCCCCCAACTTTTGAGTGGTCCCATTGACTTTATCATTATGGTCCCCTCCAACTTTTAGGACGTGATTCATTGGCCCCCACCAACTTTTAGGACGTGATTGCGCCTATGATCACAAGGCAAGACATGGGTGGAATAAGAGGAAGAAGAACACGAACAAAGAGAACAAAAAGGCTGAAAACAAGACGGAGATAGGAAGGGGAAAGAAAGACAATGAG
>OX457036.1:97879760-97918502 GCA_949752735.1 Lumbricus terrestris
AGTAGTAGTAGTAGTAGTAGTAGTAGTAGTAGTAGTAGTAGTAGTAGTAGTAGTTATAGCAGCAGCAGTAGCAGCAGCAGCAGTAGTAGTAGTAGTAGTAGTAGTAGTAGTAGTAGTAGTAGTAGTAGTAGTGGTAGTGGTAGTGGTAGTGGTAGTGGTAGTGGTAGTGGTAGTGGTAGTGTTAGTGGTAGTGGTAGTGGTAGTGGTAGTAGTAGTAGTAGTAGTAGTAGTAGTAGTAGTAGTAGTAGTAGTAGTAGTAGTAGTAGTAGTAGTAGTAGTAGTAGTAGTAGTAGTAGTAGTAGTAGTAGTAGTAGTAGTAGTAGTAGTAGTAGTAGTAGCAGCAGCAGCTGCTGCAGCGGTAGCAGTAACAGTAGAGGTAGTAGTAGTTGGTATTGTACAGCGTGGGCCAAAAAGGTAGACTAACTCTGAGGTTATTTGATAATAGTTTGGCCAAAAGTATGAATATTTAAATCACATTTTCAGGCTTAAAGACAATTTCTATGTACTATGATGGCCAAATTTCACCTAAATATTAAAAGCACAAAACAAACGTTATGATTATCATTTTTAATGATTCAAAGGTATCATTGACAGACAAAATGCGTATTTAGACAATTCGTGATCCGAGTCTTGGAGTTAAAGCCATAATTACCGTTTTCCCTGGTAAATAAATCCCATCCTAATTCCTCGTCTTTTCCTCACCTCCTTCGCCTTTTCAACTCTAAACAACATCCACCCTTAGCCGTCCGTCAATAATAGGCCTAGACCTATAATTTAAAATGATCTAATTAGGTTAGTCTTGCAAGCGTTTTTTAAAATCTGAAATGAGAATCAAGACTGCCTAATTATACCAGTATTTTTATGCCAAACTGTTAAGCCACATTTTTTACTTGTGCAGCTACAGACACTACACATCTACAAACTCTAGGCCCAATACAAATTACATAACTTGGTACGAACTACTACATCAAGAAAATAAGCTAATGTATTAGCA
Source organism: Lumbricus terrestris (assembly GCA_949752735.1). Lineage (NCBI taxonomy): Eukaryota > Metazoa > Annelida > Clitellata > Crassiclitellata > Lumbricidae > Lumbricus > Lumbricus terrestris. The sequence goes on from OX457036.1 coordinate 97,880,755, forward strand.
TACAGGAATTGGTTAAATGTGACAGAGGAGCTCAAAACCCGTCACACATCGGCTGCTGACTTTTTATTCAGTCATATGCTACAATGACTCAGCTTTAAAATGTGTTACATATTGAAAACATCTTTTTCCAACTGAAGTTATTATACTCGATTGATTCTTTCGTTAGCTTAGAGTGAGAAAATCGAATAAAAAGATTCCGAATATTCGTGCCATCTAAGTGACTAAGTCCTCAGAAACCACAAATGGATTATTCTGTTGTGCAGTAAAGGAACATATTCTGAACCAACTAGTCCAGACAGCATAAAAATCTGTTTACTATTTCGCAAATTATGGTGAATGGAGGAATATTCCACATTAGTGACCCTCTCGCCTATAATTTCAGTCGCTAGCAAAATATCTAGGATGCGATAAGCGACGGACTTCGAGTCCAGCGTCACAAATATAAGCAAGATAATTTCCATAATCCTATTCTGGTTAAAAGCTGTGAGAGTAATGTGTCATTAAACTCTGATGTGTTCCCATTCGTTCCGAAGAGGATCGTTTGAATGTTTTGTGTTTTCTTGGACTCTAGTCCAGTCCGATGTTGTAGTCTGGCGGGCTGTCCTTCAGGAATCCGCCTTCCATAAACTTGACATGCAGATCAGTGCTGACCAGAGCGGCCTTCACCGCTGGCAACTCTTTCATCCGAGATACCCAGGCATTCAGCTTTGGGAATCTACTCTTCGGGAGAGGGTCGACTCCTGTCAGATGTTGTAGCATCTCTTTACGCTCAAACCACGGCCAGATGTGGTAATCTAGCATCTTTGGGGCTGCACCTTCAACATACAAAACAAGCGATATCTATATAAATAAAGAGAAGATTCTGTCTGTCTGTCTGTCCGTCTGTCTGTCCGTCTGTCTGTCTGTCTGTTTGTGTGTGCATCTGTATATTCTGTCTGTCTGTTTGACTGGGAAAGGCACATGGAAGCACCGACCAGTAGACTGCTGCAGCGGTCCACCTGTGGTAGGTGTTGAAGGCAGCAACAACCTCCTTCGCAACCTCACAGATCTTCTCTTTATTTACAAGGATCTGATGCAGTCTTTAAGAAGGTGGAATTGACAAAAAAAACAGCAGGTGCGATCATCCATCGATCAAGCATAACGTAGTTGAGTGAAGTCCATTAAATTCAGAATAATTATCTTGTCGCCATCAAATCCAAACTGCCAAGGCATTCAAGCAATATAGAACCACGCATAGACAGCCACGTCTTTCGAATGTCATTGATGCTAAGGTAGCGGCAATGGGTGGATTTCTTATACCCAAAATCAAAATCTTCATTATTCAAACGAAATGCTGTCACAGTTGCTATACTATACCCGATAGAATGTTTTCATCGCATCTACATTAAAGCAAACCGTAGCTATGAAATATAATTTGAACCTAGACTAATCGTAATCGTAATCTCAAAATTTCTAAAGCGCTACTATAAAGCCAAGCGCGGGGCACCAGCTTATTCACGAGTGCGCCGTTGAGTCAAAAGTGTTGTCCGTAAGAGCAGTACGTTCAGTCTCACCTCCAAAGAATTGTCCATTTAGACTATCCTCGAACACGTCCAACACCTTCTGGGTAGAATCAACTGTCTGCTGCCTTTCAGCCCCACTCTGCTTCAGCATAGCGTACACTGAGAAAAACACCTGAAACCAAGAAGGTGGTTCTCGATGTTATTATGAGAATCTGCAAACCATTGTTGCGTGCTTCTGAATAGTGATTAAATGGGCAAGAAAATAAGTTGACCTACTAGGCATAATCGCTGTTTTTATTTCCTATTTTCTAAAATCTTAACATGATGCAAACCGTCCTCAATTTTTATCTCATAGAACCTAATGCTTTGACCTTTTACATGGTAATGAAAACGCCAACAGCCAATTAAGCATACCTCCAGATTCATCAAATAGGTCCAGATAAAATAAGCATATGAATAACTTGCCTTTGAAAATCTTTCCATTAGAATCTTCTGCGTTGCCCTTTCGTATGGGTCAGTTGTAAGCAACGCTTGTTTACCATAAACTTCGTCTAAATACTCATTGCAGATGGATGACTCATAGACGATTTTATCTCCTTGTTCCAGAACAGGAACCATAGCAAGTGGATTCTTCTTCGGAAACCATTCTGGGTTATTTTTCAGATCGACGTTCACGACCTCATGTCTACAACGTACATGTACGAACGTTTACTATAGCTGGACTTCAACTTAGAGTGCCAAACAAACCTATTACTATATTTCTCCTAATCGGATTGGTAGGTCTATTCAACGTTTCACATGAGGATCTCAAACAACATACGAGGCACAGCAATGGAATCATTATCACAATTATTATTGTAATTATTATTATTGTGTTTTTTATTATTTTTTACTAGTAGTAGTAGTTGTTGTAGTAGTTGTAGTAGCAGTAGTTATAGTAGCAGTAGTAGCAGTGGTAGTGGTATCAGTAGTAGGCCTAGTATCAGCAGTAGCAGAACTGGCAACAGCTATGGCGGTGGCAGTGGTAGTAGAAGTTATGGTAGTAGTAGATCATTTAGTTTAGCAGCAGCAGTGAGTTTCTTTGTTGTGATAATAGGATAATTATTATAGGACTGCTGGTTTATGAATAATTTTAATAAAAAGCGTTGATCACTTGAAACAGAAATGTTTTAAATTATTGTTCACAAAATGAACTGAAAGTGGCTGGTGGACTGAAGTCTATGAGTGAGAATCGGCTTGTCTAAGAACACACTTCTTCTGCTTCTTCATAGGGTAGACCTAGTTTGTCGACTAGTAATTGAAATCCTGATAGTAATGTTTGGTTACTTACGGTATCTTGTAATGTGCTAGAACAAGTCGCGTTCTCTCTGCGAATGGACAGAATCTCATGCTGTACAGTCGCAGTGTGCCATCTTTGAGAGGTGGACAAACAGAACCTGAGCACATACATGTACACATTGTACACATTGTACACATTCTTTACGAACGCTTCCCTTTATAGCCGTACTGATTGATTAACTGGATTGTTATCAAAGAGGTGGAGTGATTAAATTCCAACCAGGTTCCAATGCTGTAATTCGACTCATTCAGCATTAACAAATAAGTTAACAGAATATTTACAGAAGACTTGGTTATGTTCACACCAGATGCTTTGCAGAGGATTGCAGTGATTAGGCTATCTTACACAGAACTCATCCCAGCCTAGACCTTAGTTCAATACTGTGGACCGCCATTAATAATTGGTGGATTAGTTTTAGGCCTAATCTAATTTAACTCTACGAACCTTTAAGAAGTTAAGTACCCAATTAAATATGTTAGGAGTTATAAATTATTTATAGTTTCATATAAATAACGTAAAAACAGCAAATTCTAAGAAGAAATCATTTACCTGCTGCATGAGACTTTAGACTCATATCTGATCAGTTGAAAGAAATGCCGTCAAGAAAATAATGGTAGCCTATTGTGTTAAACTAAAATAAAGAATAAAAACTGTTGAAAGACTCTTAAGGCATTTAGTGAGCTACACACACACCGATCATGTTTCTCAACTATTAGTGGCAGTAAATATTGTATAATTATAGGCTATTCCAATTTCTCGCTATTTTAAGCTAAAGGTTTTTTAAATGCAGTTGCAAATCGCATGGCCAAGGACTGCACCGATAGTCAGTTTTACGCAAGCGATAGCCTATCAAACAGATAGATCTAATGGGCTATTATTTCGCAGCTCGGTAAAACTTCGTCACCACATCGACATTGACTTCAAAATCTCACAGACCAAGCAACATGTAACAAGACCAATGCTGATATGTCACATAAAAATATTTCTTGTATGGTTACAATAAGCTTTCAGCGACGACAGTTAGGCCTAAATATTATGTCTTTAATCACAGTCAAATCCAACTCTTCAGTCTTCACCTCTCAACCAAGCATTCGGCTTCAGCGACAATAAACCATCAAGACTTTTACCACAAAAATAGTCTGGCTCTTTTTCTAGCTTTCTAGCGGATCATTAATCTGCAATACTGACTTTTATTTGCAGCTGTTTTATCAACCTGGACGAGATATCTGCCTACAGCCGAGCCACTGACTTGACAAGCTACTTATCGAGTCGCTGTGCGTTGGCAAACTTGAATGTTGACACTGCAAAGCTACACCCTAAGTGCATGACGATAACCTAAGAGGTCTGTAGTAGTAGACTCCACTACTCGTCCTATACGTCGTGCGTGAATACTCAAACGATCCGTGTGACCTAATTTCGCTCAAGTAGCACAACCTATCAATTCATTGACAAATGAGTCGAGCCACACGATCGCTATAAAAAAACCTGTAGGTTACATTTTGCATTTCCCTCGCAACTTCCAAGAAAACATTTTCCGGAATAACATTTATCTGAAGTCCATATCATCACAAAATCAATCTTAACTCTTCCATTAACAACAAAAAGCACTCCTCATGATCCTCATTCGCCTTTTTTCCACTCACCTCTCTTCAAACGAAACGCTTCAATTGTAGGCACTAACCCAGACGGAGCCTCGCCAATCTATGACACTTATTCACTCTCGACCTATTCACTAGTATTCAGCCGACGCTGAATCCCCACCCCCTCCCCACCCCACACTCCCCAAAGTCTATTCAGATGTTGGTCAGGTAGGACTCGTACGGCTCTTTGCAAATACAGCCTTTACAGACAACTTTGTGAGTTCTGTCTCGCCCAGAGACTAGGTTTATTGTATGTACCAGATAATTGGCCTGACGGTATATATATATATATATATATATATATATATATATATATATATATATATAGGCCATGACATTGTGGTGAGCCTTCGATAATAGGATAGTTTAGGGCGGCCCTAAGCTGCATTATAGTTGCGCCATACATGTAGGGCCTAGGCTATGTGAGAATTATTTATTGAAGCTAATGTCGTTTATTCTGTCAAGAAGAATGAAGAAGAATGAAGAAGGCCAGCTCTGAATAATTGCAGTTTAATTTTAAATGGATTCCGTTGAAAGAAAAGTCTACTAACTTTAAACTTCGTTTCGACCAATGTATGCACAATGATAAAAAGAAGGATCCTGGCATTTGAGAACAAATGCTACAGAAAGATCCTGAGAATAAAATGGACGCAAAAAATAACCAACGAAGAGATATTTCAGCGAGTGGACAGGGCAGAAACAATCTTACAAAAAGCTATGAGACGCAAATTAGGGCTTTTTGGCCATATCGCCAGAATGACGGACGACAGAAAACTTAAGACTCTTGTTTTCGGAATAATGGACGGAAATAATAGGAGAGGCAGACCACATCGGGAATGGAAGGAGGACGTAGAGGACTGGTGTGATGACTCACTACAAAAGCTGTTCCACCTGGCCCAGGACAGAGGCGGTTGGAAGAAGAAGACGAAGTTGACATTGGACACCTACGAGCATATGGCTCATGGTGAATGATGATGATGATGATTATGATGCACAATGAACAACTTCAAAGCTGGCTTGAGCAACATGATGAATAAGCGGGTTCACCAATTCAGTGACCTTTCGCATAGATGATGAATTGTTTTAAAAAAATGAAAAATTTGCAATGCTCCAGTCTTTAAGTTTCCGAACTTTTGGTAAATCTATCATCAAAGCTAGAATTGACCTTGACCACTGCGTACGCGCACGCGAAAGCTCACAGAGATGGTGAACCCGCTTATAAATTATTACGAAACTTGTAACAGCGCTGGAACCGTGACAAAATAATGCTTAGTATTTCATCCGGGGTTGAAACCAAAAGATCTAGTAACAGTGAAGATTCAATGCAGAATGAATTTCGCCATAAAAACTTGATCTACAACATAGGACAATGTTATATTGGCACTATTTTAAAAATCCCAGAAGTCTACAACGACTAGATGCGAGGCAAAAACTTTTAATTAAGCAAATACGGTAAGAAAACTGAAATTTCGGCATATGAAGCTGAAAGATTCATATTTTTTTATCCGTTCAACTTTATCTCTTGAAATTTTGGAATCATATTCTTGGTCTAATTCTCCAAATATTTGGACAATTTTAGCGTGATATGTTATCAGGCATTAGAGATACATGTATAATTATGAAAAACAATTTGGCTTATTTTTTTAATCACGGTGTCATCATCATCATCATCGAAATCCTTGGGCTAAACGCCCGTAGGTGTCCGGCGCCACTCTCTGTTTGAGTCTGTCTCGCGTCATGTTGCCCAGCTTCAACCTGTCCGGTCTGCAGGTCCATACCATTAACATCTTGAACCAGCTAGACCACCTTGTCTGATGAAGAGAATATTGGGAGAGAGACACGAAGGACAACCTGGGTCAATGCCCGTATGTGTCCCACGCTCTCTCCCCCCGACTCTCTCCACTGGTCTGTACTGACCGGCCTGTGCATGTCAGCTCCACATCATGACACCTTGAAGCATCTGGGTCACTATGTCACTTGTGTCGTGGTTTTTGGGGATTTCTATGGTCTTGGTCTTTTACTGCCAGTGTATCTCCACCCATCTGGCAAACCTTCCTCATTTTGTCCGGGCTTAGGACCGGCACAGGGAAGTTGCTGGTTCCCTGTGGCAGAGGATGGATGCAGTTTAACGTCGTGCCCAGGACAATCACGGTGTAGATCTATATATATATAGAGCGCCTCTCACAGATAGACAATTTATATTTATTTAGCTTTTGCAGAGCGCGTCCAGCCACTGAACAGCAGCCTCATCAGCCACATGCAAGGCGGTTAAGCCACCCGGAAAGCGAGTTGTTTTGCAGTCATTTACGATGTGTGACATTGTCTGGATTTCAGCACAGCTACACAGCAGTGGGTCGGAAGCCTGCCTCCATCGAATCATGTTAACAGCACAGCGTCCCTGCCCAGTTCTAAAACGATTCAGCGTTGACCAATGCCCACGTGGCAGATCATGGCCAGGGGCCAGACAGATGGCACGACCACGAGATAATGGTTTACAACATCAGCTGCCAACCATTCAGCACACCTGGCCGCAATAGCTGTCATGTCCTCCGCTGGTAGATTTAGCCATATGGGCCGAGACAGATGGGAGGCGAACATTCGGGTGGAACACAACGCCCGTATGCTGCTGATGAGCTTTCTCTTAGCTGCCGACAGGCTCTCGACATTGAGTCGCAAAACTCAAAATGCTGGTCCTATGGCTTGGAAGTCATCGGGCTCCTGCCTGCCGAGGTCTGTTTCCGGTGCGTGATCGGGATCCATACTGAAATTTGGATTCGGTCCTGCTGGAAGGATCATTGGATTCCCTCAGTGTGTGATATAATCACCACTGGGTACTGACAGGGGAGGGGACCGACGAGAACGCTGATCCAATGCCCCCAGATAGGCTATTGAGAGGCGCTTTCAGTAGAGAAGCAACGAGGCATAGCAGAAGAGGGGAAGGTCGTTCTATGAGGAGAGATATATCGCAGCAATTGCCCGGTTGCATATTATAGTCCAATGGGAAAGCGCTAAGGTTGAAAGTGCTATGAAACCGGGAACCGAATATGCCGTCAAAATAATTATGCTAAACCTGGGAAGGAAAATGGAACCGCTTGGGCTTCATGGCTATCGTTGTTGGCTCTTAGACCAAATTAAAGAACTGTTCTTGTTGTATACACCTACAAAGCAAGTGAAAGGTAGCCTATACAGCAGCGGTGCGCAACCTGCGGCCGTACGGCCGCATGCGGCCGTGAGAGGAAGAATTGGCGGCCGTGGACGCGTGGTCTAACGGCCGTGTGTTGATTAATTCATAAATATTTTTATTCCGATGTTTTGAAACTAAGGTTATGTGAAGTAATTAGTTACATGTGTCTCTGTTTGAGCGTATGTAGGAATCAGCCCGTGCTCTCTCTAGAAGCACGTACTTATGCACACAAGAATGCCACACATTGTCCGTCGCATGTGCATGCACGTTAGACTCAGACCTCTATCAACTGCATGTACATCATCCAGATGTAGCTCAAAGAGGCCGGAAGAGTAATACTATCCCATCTCCAGCCCTTGACAGTCAATCACTTCATACAATATTGTACCAATATTCCTCCACTAGTCCGTGGAAAGATCGTGACAGTCAGCTGGCCGGGAAAAGTGCCCATTGCCCAAAGAAACTTACACCACTGATAATCTTCAGGTATATTAAGTTACCCCAGTTACCCTGCACAAATGTATCTGTGTCTGGCAGTATGCGGAACAGGTGGCGTATTAAGCCGGGGTTCAGTCCTTGATCATGCGGTTGTCTGACTGCAGGTGTGCATGAATAGGTCACCCACTCACTACGAATTTAGAAGAGGAACCAATACGGTACGTAATTTTTCTGTATTCTATGTGCAGATCACAAATTGTGAGCTGTTGATTTACTCGATTATGATGTCTCAGAAAAGAAAGCGAACTTTGGGAGAGGAGAGGAGGAGCTTCAATGAGAAATCGTTTTTTGTAGTGGAGACAGCTAATAAGAAGCAATCAATGAAATGCCTCATCTGCGGCAAAGTTGTGAAATCTCTAAAAGCGGACAACGCAAAATAGCATTTTCGCCGTCATGAATCTCATCCCTATGCTAAATAGCCTAAATTGAAGTTGACTCGAAGAAGGTTTGTGTGGAGAACTTGAAGAGCGATTGTCGACAGCAGACATCGTTCATGGCCACCTTTGCGAAAGCTATGAATATGCGCAGAGTGCGTATAGAGTGGCATAATGTCTTGGCAGTGCTGTAAAGCCCTATTCAGGTGGTGAACTCGTGACCTTGGATGCAGTTAAGTGCATTCATGCTGGAAAAGAGACTGATCATGCAGCAATTTCTCTCTCACGCCACTAGATCTGTACATTGTAAAACGCCGTCAAAGTGACATCTTAAAACGGTACCATTAAAAAACTCAAAAAACTCAAAACGAAATTATTGTAGGCTTAAGTATATTTATTGAAGCCTTAGACCACTCTGACCTGCACTGAAAATGTACAACAATTTTGTTTAAATGACAGCTTAAAATGCTACCATTGCACTGTGGAAATTCAAAAAATTGAACCCTTCCCCTCTCAGCGTTACGCGCCTTGACGATCGTCCGCCGGACGCTCCTTTGTCCCTGCACAGAAAACTCAATTTCCCCCCAAGGAGACTAGGATTATACACTGGCGGCCGTGGTACAAATGTACGCCTTTGATGCGGCCGGCAATGACGAAAAGGTTGCGCACCCCTGATCTAACGTATAGAGTTGAGCAGAGTATTTTTCGCAGAAGGTAGTTTCTCTGCGTGTTTCTATGTTCGCGTCAGTGCCTTGAGTAAGATTCGACTCATTATTTTCACTAGCATCATTCAACAAATAAAAATTAAAACTCGCAAGGTCAGTGACACATGAATCGGAAACATTTTCCATATTGAAATAAACATAACGAACGATCCTCGTTTGCTTGGGGGGTGTATAGAGACCGAATGACAGACAGAGAGGCAGACAGAGGCGGACATACAACAGCAGAGACAGAGACAAACAGAGGGAGACAGAGATTATATTTAGGAGAATAAACAGAGAAAAATAGAGGCAGAAACACAGAGACAGAGACAAAGACAGAACATTTCAGTCAGGCCGCCAACCAGACATCAGTAAGTGAGCCATTCAAACATTTAGCCAATTAGTCATTAAGCTAGTCAGCTGATGTATCTAAAATTAACCTCGAAACAGACGAAGAGCTTATATCGAATAATTAAGAGAACATCCATGATCGAAATTGACATCAAATTTTATCAGCCGCATATCTTCAATACCATCTCGATGACGAATGGCTGTTCGTTGTTATACGATGTCCAGGACGACATAATCTCCACTACCTGGAATGTTTTCCAGTCGGGATTAATGGAAAAAAACGACACGGCTCTGACGTTATTGGCAATCACCGACAGTGACCTGCTTCTAGGCAGAAACCAGGTCAGCAGATGACCTGACCTTTAACCTATAACTTTTCAACATCCTGTGTCGACGTGCTGACAAATAAATGACCTTCATTTCACCCGTGGATATCACTTCCCTTTATGCACTACGAGTATGTGGGTGCTCCCAGTGCCGACTGTCCTGGTTATCAGGGCATTGATTAAAAAGCGATAATTTTGTTGTTGTCAAAAATTATTATTTTTCCCTTCCCTGTGACTAAAAGTAGAGTAGTGGAACTATAAACATTCTCAAATACATTTTAATCGTGACAGAAACTGAATTGACGCAAAAATATTTCCACTGTAAGTTGATTGGACAACTAAGGCATCTAGAAAATTTAAAGAAATCTTTTTAAAAATAATTATCCCCATCATCAATAGTTCGCACCAAGATTTTTTCTTCGAAAGCTGGAAAGACAGAAGCGAGTGAATAATTTTCGTGTATAAAGTAGAATTTTCAATGTGAATGAACGAAAATGTTGGTCCAGCGAATAGATTCATCTCGTTGTCATTTTATTGGTTCATGTCAGTGTGTATGCAACGACATTTTTTTGACTGCAATGATCCGATAAATCACTTATGATGCACTTTTTGTGACCGTAAAACACTCTCGCCAAATAGGTTTAGGTCGTTAAGCAGACGGTTATTACAACAAGTCAGATGACTTCTAACGCAAAAAAGAAACAAATCTGAGTTTATGTTAACGCAAGTCGATGCAACGTCCAAGAGATTATGAAACAAAAATACGATTTACGCAAAGATGATGAGATCGTAGATGTAAAAACCTCGCGAACAACGGAGACTTAAATGAAAATGTTAGCGGATAGTTTCTATGTCTAATGGCGTTAGAGACAGAACAATAATTATTGCTGGCCACACGCGTAAATAAAATGTACAAACACGATCAGGTTGAGCGAGTCATTTGACGACGCAAAAATCGTGTGTAAATTATTATTTAACCCAGGGCTGTTTTAAAGGAATTTTTAGAACTGCACAACTCCTTCTTTTCTTTCCCATCATCCATGGTAAATTACTTCCAATTGGAGGACAATGCCCTTTTTTGCTAGTTTTGACTGTACAGAAGGGCTTCTACAACTGCACATTTTGTGAACAACTGCACGTTAAAAAAGCCCTGATTTAACCTACAGACGATGGATTGTTTTCCGTCTGTGAACGAAAATGTAGAAATTGCTTAATTATGATGGCTGTTCTCGAAGAATATGGCAGATACAGCGAACATGTAATGAGAGTTGAACGGTGATGTAAATTAATTTGGGTTGACGATGTAAAGACATTTCATTGAAGTTTTTAAAAAGTCGATTGTGTTTGAAAGAGCAGAGGCAACACACATGCACCAACACACAGTTGAACTATGTTAATTTGAATATCGCCGCATAATAAAAAAGTTTTAATAATATCGCCGCATGATAAGCAGAATTTTATTATGCGGCGATATTCAAATTAGCATATTACGTAGCCTAACTCTGCATCGTGGTGTATCTATCAGTGTGAATTTCAAACGTCAAACGCTGGTGAAGCTGTGATCCTGGCACGAGTACTGGCAGGTGCCAGACACGGTCAACAAAGCGACCAGGTGTGGCTCGATCAGCACACGAGAAAGATAACCCTATAGTAAGGATCCAGATGATGCCATGGCTAATGCAACGGGCCACATGTGGGCAGTCTGTCTAACGATAGCCATAGCGTTCGAGAGCGAGTCTATTAAGCGCTCGCTGTCAGATTTGGAAGGACTAATTATCCGGAGTAAACAACACTTCGGTGGAAACATCGGACCTTCCTCTTTCCGGCGGCTGCGAAGCCGTTAATCTCTATGACCGATAACGGGAAAGCCGGAAAGATATCCGCTGCAGGGATCAGGCAGCTGGATAAGCAAAGACGCAGAGCAGAGAGGAAGGGAAGGGTGGATGAAATACTGTCGGATGTAAAGACGTGGAAAGAGAGAATGGAGAGAGGGTTGAGAGAAGAAAGATATTATCATGAAAGTAGGACATCAACATCGAACACAAAAAGTGAAAACACAAATGATAAAAGGAGGAAAGATACGGGAAGAAAATAATAAAGGAAGAAAGAGCGAAAACAAAGGAAGAAAAAATTAGAAGGTGGAAAAGGAAATGAAGGAAGCGACCGTTACTAAAGATGCTTTTTCCATTACTTCTCTCTCTGTCTCTCTTTTTCTCTCTCTGTCTCTCTCTCTGTCTCTCTCTCTCTCTCTGTGTGTGTCTCTCTCTCTCTTTTTCTCTCTCTGTCTCTCTCTGTCTCTCTCTGTCTGTCTCTGTCTCTCTGTCTCTCTGTCTCTCTGTCTCTCTGTCTCTCTGTCTCTCTGTCTCTGTCTCTGTCTCTGTCTCTGTCTCTGTCTGTCTCTCTCTCTCTCTCTCTCTCTCTGTCTCTGTCTCTGTCTCTGTCTCTGTCTCTGTCTCTGTCTCTCTCTCTCTCTCTCTCTCTCTCTCTCTCTCTCTCTGTCTCTGTCTCTGTCTCTGTCTCTGCCTCTCTCTCTCTCTCTCTCTCTCTCTCTCTCTCTCTCTCTCTCTCTCTCTCTCTCTCTCTCTCTCTCTCTCTCTCTCTCTCTCTCTCTCTCTCTCTCTCTCTCTCTCTCTCTCTCTCTCTCTCTCTCTGCGGCGTGTCACTTGTATTTGTCATTAAAACGAATATATTATAATAACGAATAATTAAGGAAAAGAACAAAATATGATGTAGGAATGAAGGAAGAAGCAACTGGCGAATGGACAAGAGAAGGAAAATGGAAAACTAAAGGATGCGAATGAGCGACATTGGAACGGATGAAGGAATTCATTATGGATGGAATGAATAAAAGAGGGAGAGGAGGAGGAGGGAAGTGTAGCGGCGCAGGTGTGTCTCTAAGCCCCTCGTCTGTCTTACCGATAAGCGGCTGACGTCATCGGCCAAGCCCCATCGGTTGTAATTAGCGCTGTTTGCCGGACACTTATGGCGATCACGACGACGGCGAGAGGAAAGCGATATTCAGACTTGAGACTAAATTATCTCGGGTACACAGCCTGTCGAAAGGGTTTCTGGGAGGTCTGGTTGATAGGAATAACAGGATGACGTCGCCATATTTCATCCGGGTTCTCTTAGGTCGGTTTCTGCGTAGATCAAAACTGTTTGTTCAACGATTGAGACTTCTCTGGTCCATAGCAAGAACCGTTGAAAGCATCGGCGGATTATAATAAAGGACGCCAGATCTGCGGCTGGTGAGGGGACGTGACCATGAAATTATCAGGCGCAGGTCGTAGCGCGTTTTTATTAAATGTTAAAATGGTTGAAAGAAGGATGTGAGTAATAATGAGGATTGCGTGCGTGCGATTCTATCGTGGATAGTCGATCAATGTTTAATTGTCGGAGTAGCTGGGAGTTCATTGTCGCTGATTAACAAAATTAGATTCTGTAAATTTTCGCCCACCCCCTCACCCGAGCTCATTAGTGACAACTAAATCGACACACATGCAAACTGGTCCATCCATACATTCATTGACACATGCAGCAATGTATTATAGCTGTCTGCATACCTACAATAGTCCTACATGTATAATTTTTTATAACAGATCTCAATATCTATTTTTTGTCTGGTTGTCAGCTCTGTTCATCTGTCGATTTCTCATCAACTCAAAAGAGAGCAATAAATATTAGTTAGATTATTTTAATTATTATTAATAATTTTAATTGATTATTTTAATTATTTAGATAAAGACAAAGAGATCGGACGACCAACAGACAGGCAGACTCATCTAGATGCAATCAACGATGGTCTGATTCTAAATTCTAATTCTAAATCCTATTATATACCCACTTATTATTTATAACTTATAACTTATAGGTAGGGTATACTCCCTAATTCACGGTCAAAAAGTGAAAAAATCACGGTATACTTTTGCAAAAATCAAAAAATTCACGGCACCGTGCAGCTCCCAGTCACAATTTCTGTATTATGTTGATTTTTAAAAAAGTTTTAACTTCAAACTAAACAGTGGTCACAGACACAGTTATCAATGAAATTACAGTGATTGCCTATGATTTTTTATATTAATAACTGTCTAATAATAGTTTGTCAATTGTTAGTATAAGTCACTTATTCATTGATCGTAAATAGAGAATAGGCTTATCCTTAATATCCATCATTCTTGGTAGTCTGAGTCTGCACTTTGAAAGAATTTGATTTTGAAATTTAGTAAAAACGAGTAGGCTATTTATGAATAAGTCTTCACTTGTCAGCGACGTCATTCACTCCTCAAAACAGAAATTCTTAAATTAATTTAATGGTTCCGCGCTGTTTTTGGTCATCAGCGCCATTTTTAACGTGTTTTTACACAAAAGTGCTGAAAATGAATGAGAAAAATCACGGAAAATTCACGGTTTCCATGATCTTCGTGAATTCGTGATTTAGTGACTACAGTTGAGCGATTCGCTCGTCGACGTTGAAGAACGACCGTTCGATAGAAGTGAGATTGTTGTTGTCGACTGCTTTGAAACATCGTTCGATGGATGTTCGTCTTAATCATCGATCATCGATCTGTTGTTGATCGATTGAGTGACTGACGATCATCCATCCGATCAGCAACCGATGACCATACGTCCTCATACAGACCACCTTTTTATCTCTCTTAATCTCTGTCTGCCTCTCTCTCTCTCTCTCTGCCTATCTCTGTCTCTCTCTCTCTGTCTGTCTGTCTGTCTATCTGTCTGTATGTCTGTCTGTGTGTCTGTGTGTCTCTTTCTATCATATCTATCTATCTATCTATCTATCTATCTATCTATCTATCTATCTATCTATCTATCTATCTATCTATCTATCTATCTATCTATCTATCTATCTATCTATCTATCTATCTATCTATCTATCTATCTATCTATCTATCTATCTATCTATCTATCTATCTATCTATCTATCTATCTATCTATCTATCTATCTATCTATCCATCTATCTATCTATCTATCTATCTATCTATCTATCTATCTACCTATCTACCTATCTACCTATCTACCTATCTGCCAACCAATCTATGTGTATGTCTGTCTATATATCTCCCTCTCTCTCATTATCAATCACTTTCGTCCATTATCTATATGTCCGCTTCTGTCTGTCTCCGTTCTTCCATCTCTCTCTCTCTCTCTCTCTCTCTCTCTCTCTCTCTCTCTCTCTCTCTGCGTCTTTCTTTGCCTAGCTCTTTCTACCCCCTGTCACACACACGCACACACACGCACACACGCACACACGCACACACGCACACACGCACACAATTTCTCTCTGCCCGTCTCTCTAGCTTTCGTATCTATCTGTGTTAGTCTGTTTCATCGCCACCATATATCGCCACTGCCACCACCGTCATCGTCACCATTATCATCATCATCATCATCGCCATCTTCGGCATCATCGGCATCAGCATCACTGCCATCACCATCACCACCACCACTGCCATCAGTTTTTGAATCATCATTACGTGACGTAGTTTGCAAAGCGAAATGATCTCAATCTCTAAAAGTCGTCTGTAATTTTCTTCTCTGCTTAATTTTTATCCCTATGATGTGTCTTGTGTCTTCGTTTGAAGGTCTTTTGACCTTCAGTTATAACCGTCGCCATCTTATCCCTCAACATCTCGTTTCTTATCCACGTTTAACGTTCTTGTAAAATTAGTAGCAACAGAAATAGTCTCTTTGAATTATTGCATCAAAGACTTTGATGCAAGAATTATCTCAATATTCATTGGCTTAATAGGCAAGTGATGCTGCAGCCTATTATAGCCAAGCTATTCATTACTTAGTTAAACCCAGAGGGAAATCTATAGGGAAATGAGGAGACAGGTACGGTGGATAGAAATAACGACTGAAGTGAGACGAATGTCGCGATTCAGATGTCGCAGACAACCGAGCTGATTTTATTTCGATTTCTTTCATCATATTTCGTAACGATAAGCTGTCATTTTAGTTCTAGTCTTTTAATGACTCGCTCTCGACATTAAACTATTATGTTTCTAGGCTTAGCTTTAGATCAGCAGGTTAGAAATCTTGAGTACGCGATTACTAGGCTGTGTTTGTAACTAGATAATGACTGATCCAACGAAGTCTATTCTGCTGCTTTCAGTAACAATGTCCAAGATTATTATTGTGTGTAAGACTTGACTTTGGTCGACCAGCGTTTGATGTCTCGTGCGTCAGACACAGTCGCTCTAGTGTTACTAATTAGATCTATAAATACTAAAATACATGGCCATTATATGCCTAGGCTATATGAAAACTAGAAGTTCTAGAACAGTGTCAGTCAATAGCAAGGGATGACATTTTATTCATCGACACTCCTCCGCAAAAATCTAGCGAAGCAGAAATAATGGACGACTAATAAAGTCTCATAGGATTTCGACCGCAGTAGTTGACTTCATTTTTTAAGCCTCTGCGATCTGTGCTGAAAAAGTCGCAATGCTATCAGCGTTGCAAGAGATTTTCCCGGAATGCGATCAGATAGGCCTAAGCTTATTATTCAAAGTCTAGTTTCTTTCCACGGATATGTTTCTGTTCAGTTTTATCGCGAAAAGTCGGTAAATCGAAGACGAAAAAAGGGTATTGTGAGCGAGGTACTTTCTCTTGATTGTTACTTCTACAAAGCAAGAAATCCCTTGTGACACCGACAACATATTATTTACACAGGAGATTCACTTGTTAGATATTTACCCATGATAGTCAACTAGGTTTCTGGCAAGCAGACAAAAGTAGGGGTAGGCCTACTACCATGGTTGACGGTGGAAGTTGGGAGAGAATGCTTATCTGATGGCTGCAATAAGGCGAATACAGAGAAAGTGGGTTAGTCAGTGGCATCTCGTCTACCCCCACCTCGATTGGGAGAACAAAAAACTCAATCTGGTCGACTATTATTATTGGAAATCAACAACCCCAGTTTATGTCCAAACTGCACTCTAACCAGGGCTGTACTGGTAAATTTTGAGGTGAGTATACACTGACCGAGAGAAAAATCGACTTTTTTCGGTGCGAAATTTCTGATGACCTTTTTTAGTCATCCGCCCAAAAATTTATCCATTTTCCCGTCCGAAAAATCTGATGACCTTTTTTTCTTTAATGTTTCGCTTCGAATTTCATCAAAAATACACCTAAATAATTATAGTAATTAGCCGCGTATAACCTACCATGACTTACTCGCGTACCGTGTACCTTGGTTTTTACCCGAGTATACCCTGGTTTTCGGAAGGTGAGTATACGATGCCGTTTTTCGCCGGAGGTAAGTATACGCCGTATACCCGCGGATACCCTTGATTAAAGCCGTGACTCTAACTCCACCAAAGTTTGATGGAGATTGTTCCCAAAACCTCTCCCTTGGTAGATGACAGTGCAAGTATTTCTGGCTGACTCATTCTTAATGCTTGGATAGGGCCAAGAGGGAAGGACAAACCGACTTCAGCGGGATATATTGGATTGTACATTGAATTGGACAGTGCTGGATGGATACAGCAGACTGAGAGGATTGGAGACATTGAACCTGCATCATATAGGAAGCGGAGGGCTTGAAGAAGATATTAGGCCAACTATAGTCCATACACAAACATTGCACATTCTTCTCCTACGCTGCTGACTTTGACTTATGCAATGTGCATTTGCATGCTGTCTCAAAATAATGCGAAGATCTGCAAAATACTCGGTAGCAGGGCCGGCCTTAGCCCAAGTGGCGCCCTAGGCAAGGCATACATTTGGCGCCCCAGGCATAAGACCTGCATTTGAGCGCCCTTAGTTTCCCACTCAATTGTTCAGCCCACGTTTGAATCTAAAGATGAATTAGGCAGAGCCGGTATACGCTTACAAGGCCGTAGCCAGGATTTTATTTCGGGGGATGTTTTCTTGACCGTGAATTTTGAGGTGCGTACACGCAGCGGGCGACTTTTTTGGGCGAAATTTTCTGTCGACTTTTGTTAGTCGTCGAATTTTCTGACGTCCAAAAACACTATTTTCCGAGATTTTCTGCTCAAAATTACATTACACACTGTCATGTGCTAGCAAATGCATCATTATTTCATTTCTACATTATTTCATTTAGGGGGGGTTCAAACACCCAAAACATCCCCCTAGCTACGGCCTGGTAGGCCTACGCTCAACTGAGTAATTCATTATACATGTAATTGCTTTATTAGTACACTGAAGGCTGGATATAATATTCAATTTTGTGGTGAATGGTATGCCTATAAGTTAAAAAATATTAAAATACACTCTTGTGGATATGGCGCCCTCTTTGATGGAAATGGCGCCCTCTAGAACTTGGCGCCCCATGCAACTGCCTGCTTTGCCTATGCCTTAGGTCGGCCCTGCCTCAGTTACTGCCCTTTCTTCATCATCGTCCCTACTAGACTATTTTTATTTAAATCTGAATAAAGGGCAGGCTGTAATGTTGTAATCTCATCTTCATACTCAGCAAGGCCCACTCCCATTTCATACATTTCATTTCTTGCAACATCTCCACTATCGAAGTTGAGCGTCGCGTATTTTAAACTGTCTCCTAAAGCAAAGAGTAGGGAATGTCGTTAAAAATCGAATTTTATTTGTCGATTTAAAATTTATGCAGTCCTTAAAATTGAATTAGACCAACATGAACAGGTGCAAAGAATCCATAATTATTTTAAATTCTTTCCATTAGCGAAAGTTTTGAGTTTAAAAGAATATATTGCAAAAATAAATAAATTCGCCGGTGCCTCGGCGCTCCCCAAAGACTGCGGCGCCCTAGGCAACTGCCTACTTTGCCTATAGGTAAGGCCGGCCCTGCTCGGTAGAGCAATATCATAATCAAGTATTATTATGATGCAAAAGTCAAAGCTCCAGTTTGATTTTTTTTCTGCCTTTTCAGTTGCTTCTTGGTTGATTACTGTTTTGCAGTGAAATCCAAACGTTTTTAATAGACTACAAGTTGAATCCTCTTTTAGAGATGTTGTTTCTGAGTCTTTCTGACTTCATTTTACAATTTTTAGGTAAGCCTATGTTCTGACGAAACTTATCTGTTTGAGATAATGATACCGTATAAAGGTTCTTTCAGTTCTTCCTTAATTCTTTCTATTTCGATTGTCTGTCTAAAAGTGTCCCCTCTTTCCGTCTGTCTGTCTGTCTGTTTATGTGTCTTTATCCCACTCTCATCATATCTTGCTTTATCTCTGGCTGCGTCTCTCACTTTTTCACTTCCATATTATCCCTCTGCAACCTGTATAACAAGTGCACATACATAGTAATTTTTGTCTCTGTCGCTCTCTCTTTGTTTGCGTATATTTCTGTTGCTCTCCATCTCTCTCTGTCAGTATCTCCTTGCCTCTCTGTCTGCTTGTCTGTCTTTAAGTAAGTATGTATGTGAGTAAGTACGTATGTGAGTAAGTAAGTAAGCAAGTAAGTAAGTAAGTAAGTAAATGAGTAAGCATGTAAGTAAGTAAGTAGCCTATGGTCATCTGTCTCATAGGCGAAGACTTGGTCCAGAAGTTGGGGGGACGAACGAGCGGTCGAAGGACGATCGCCGAGGCGCGACATTTTGGGCGGACGTCCATGCCCCACCCACCCCTAAGTCTCCGCCCATGATCTGTCTACCTGTTTCGGATTACCTCCCCGGTCCGTCTTTCTTATAATAGGTTACACACGCGTCTGAGTTGTTCCCCAGAAAAATAAGTCTTAAAGTCCTCGCATTGAATGGTAAAGATGCTGATCCACTCAGTTAGATTGCACCTACCCGTACACTTCGTTATGACATCGGTCGCCATAGCAACCACAAATTACAGAGAATAAATTTGCTAATTTGATTTAAGGCTGTCAGCGAATGCAGGCAGTAGAAATAATAATGAGATGAAAACGAAAACGATGAACAAAACCAATACGATGACACAATACAATGCAACAGACATTATTGCTCGCCTTCAATACTTCAGAAGCGCACATACAACCATTATACGTCTGTCTAACGGTGATGCAGATTACTGCACGTGACTGACTTGCTCAACATCCCGACCCACTGACCGACTAACGGACTAATTGGCGGCTCTTTGCCGCACCATCCATGTGTTGACCGAGCTCTCTAGTCGTTCGATATCCGTATCAATCCACAAAGGATAAGCTAAATCCTGCTCCAATTCGCCTCGAGAAATCCTGAAGTTTACCCCCAGAGATTTGCCCGGAGAATCCTGGGATTTGCCCTAAACAATCCTAATAATAATTATGTGTAACACAGCACATGCCGTTACAAGGGTGCCTCTACAAACACAAACGCAATCAGTCAGAGGTACGTCTTAGAAAACATATAGGCCTATATATGTCTTGAGTCAAGATTTGAAAGACTCAACTGAGTTGGCCAAACGAGCAGAGGTAGGCAGACTATTCCAGCAGCGGAGGCCAGCAGTTGAAAAAGCGCGCTCCCCGAAGCGTGTCTTCGTCCTTCGCACATACAGATCTCCTTTCACACTGGATCTCAGCGCAAGTCCAGCACCTGACGAAGCTGTCTGCACGCAGTAGGGTTTGAGTTAGTCCGGTGCTAAACCATGTAGTGACTTGTAGACCAGCAGTGAGAGTTTGTATTCAATGCGGTACGGTACCGGAAGCCAATGCAGCACGTCACGGAGTAATGGCGTCACATGATCGTACTTCCGTCGATTACACACGATCCTTGCTGCTGCATTCAACACAGACTGTAGTCGATCGTGCAGGTACTTCGGCGCACCAGCCAATAGGCTGTTACACCGGTCCACCTAAGAAACAACGAAACAGAAAACGGCTGTTTTTGCAGTCTCAAAAGGCAGTGATCGTACACAGCTTTTCATTAACCGCAGCTGGCGAAAGCATCTGCTCACCGTCAGTCCCACTTGGTGCGTCATGGACATGTCCGTCTGGAATAAAACTCCGAGGTCACGTACCACATTGGAATTAAGGCCGCACCGATATTCCACATATATTCAGAGACTCACTGCTGAACTGACAGTGAACAGCATATAATAAGTCATTTTTATTACTTACTAGCTTTTATACCCGGCTTCGCCCGGGTTCCGTCAATTTTTCCCCCAAATTTCCCACCCCACCGCCACCCCCTCCACAACACGCCACCACTTACTCCGACCTCCGCCAGTACCCCACCCGTGAAATTTTTGTTTTCGGGGAAAAATGTCCCTTCCAAATTCCCCCCACCCCTCCTCACCCCTCCACAACACGCCACCACTTACTCCGACCTCCGCCGGTACGCCACCCGTGAAATTTAGGTTTTCGGGAAAAAAATTTCCCAAATTTACTCCCACCCTTCCCTCCACCAGCCCCTCCACAACACGCCACCACTAAATCCAACCTCCACCGGTACGCCAGCCGTGAAATTTTGGTTTTCGGGGGAAAAAATTCGCCCCCCAAATTTTCCCCACACCCCTCTCCACCCCTCCACATCACGCCACCACTAACTCCGACCTCCACCGGTACGCCACACGTGAAGTTTTGGTTTTCGGGGAAAAATCCCCTCCCCAAATTTCCACCCACCCCCTACCCCACCCCTCCACAACACGCCACCACTAACTCTGACCTCCACCGGTACGCCACCCGTGAAATTTTGGTCTTGGGTGAAAAAATTTCCCCCCACCCAAATTTCTTCCCCCACCATCCACATTTCCCCCCCAAATTTCCACCCACCCCGTACCCCACCCCTCCATAACACGCCACCACTAACTCTGACCTCCACCGGTACGCCACCACCCGTGAAATTTTAGTTTTCGGGAAAAGAATTTCCACCCAAATTTCTCCCCCCCCACCATCCACCACCCCCACCCTTACGCCCCCACTCCACTCCTCCCCCACCCCACCCCTCACCACAAACAACACGCCACCACTAACTCCGACCCGCACCTGTACGCCACCCGTTAAATTTTGGTTTTCGGGAAAAACATTTCCCCCAAATTTCTCCCCCCCACCATTTCACATTCCACCATTTCCACCCCACTTCACCCCATCTCCTTCCCCACAACAGTCCACCACTAACTCTGACCTCCACCGGTACGCCACCCGTGAAATTTTGATTTTCTGGGACGAAGTGTCAAAATACATCCGGACATCCGGACATCCATACATACAAACGGAAGGACAAACTTTGAGAAATATATTATAGATGAGTCTGCATTTTGATTGGCTCCATGATTAACACGAGCAACAAACTTTGGTGATATAAGTATACAGCAAAGATAGAAATAATTCAGGTGATTATTTGCGACCTTTCGAAGTTAGGATTTAGATTTAGATGAGATGAAAAATTCTTGCGAGAATCTCTTTATAAGATATGTGGGACGGCTTGAAAATGTCGAATAATAATAATAATAATGGAAATCTGCAATCTGACTTAATAGAAATGGACACAACAGAAAAAAGCGAATAAGTTTAATGCCATCGCCCACGTGTCCTCAATCTAGAGCTTCTATTCAATCAAGAATAATCTTTTCGTGATCTAACTTATTAAAAAAAATATTTTCATGAACCAAGAATTGCTTTCATCTCTACAGCTTTTATAATACTTAATTAAGAATTATTTATATCAATCAACTATTGGCCTATTACCCCGGTATTAATCAAGAATTGTTTCATCAAAGCAGTATAATATATTTGCAGTAGAAAGTCGCAAACTATTATATAGACCTGGAAAGTCATAGGCGACACTCTTCCCCGTGTAAGCAATTCGTTATCGAAATGTTGTCGATGTAGGTTAAGTACCGGTTTCGATAGGGATTTGGTGTCTCAAACCCCAATCGCCTTCGAAATACTCTTTTCACAACCCATCTGTTTAGTCGTATAGCGCTTGTGAATAAGCTGGTGCCCTGCGCTTGGATTTCGAGTGATGCTGCTTTAGAAATTTAGAGATTACATTACAATAATTACGTTGAGACATCAACGGAAAGTCCGGCTTGAGTTGACTGAATTCAATTGTCATAGCAACGTTTGTGTGTCCATTGCCATGACAACTATAGCCACGGAACGAACCCTAATCGTCTGTAACCATGGACACGTAATAAAATCATGGCGACCGTCTGTAACCATGGATACGTAATAAAATCATGGCTGCGGACGCAGTTGAATGAGCAATGGCGATGACAGAGACCTGAGAACAGAGCAGCTGAAACAGTTGACGGTAGACGGCTTCAAGCGAGGCCGATGAACATCGCATAAACCTCGTGGAGACTCCACCTTGTCACTTCCCACTTCATGATCCGCATATCCAGCTGTAGGATCCGCAGAAATCAGCAAGACCCATAAAACAAGACATCCTCAGCTTTCCACTTCAGGCTTCAGTATAAGTGTCATGGTGCTAGTCCGCCTGCATTGGAGAAGGCACCCACACAATGGATCGAAGACAGACATGATTGTTCTCTGAATGTTTATTTTTCTGTTCGCCATCAAAGTCTGAGTGGCGTTTTAATACAATGGTGAGAAGGTTACATGAAATATCAGGACATGAGCGAAATAACAATTTATCGTTGCGTACTTCATCAGTGAACTGGATAATTATTATTATCATGAACGTAACAATGGCGAGGATCATGATGACCACGGCAACTAAGAGGAGCGTAATATAACTTTTATGAATGAATGAACGAATGAATGAACGAATGAATGAACGAACGAACGAACGAATGAATGAATGAATGAATGAATGAATTATGGACTCGAAGAGACCTGGGTGAGAAACTTGAGGCGTTAGCGATAAATTTCATAAAAATATAGACTATATGAACTAAAATGTAATTAGAAACAAAGACCTTCCTAAACAACGAAAGGATGAACATTTTAATTAAATGCAACGGCTATTTTGAGATTTAATAATGTAAACAGATATCTTAGACGTACTGCGAAGCCTGATCATTGCTTTTTTAATCGTGATTCGTAGAAAAAAATGCAATTCATATGTAGACCTAAATTGTTCTCTTTGCTGCATTTCGTTCTGTGGCTGTCAGCTTCTCGTAGCTTCTAAACATTACGCAGTTGTCATCAAATTTTATGTTGCAGAAGAGAAAAGCTTCAAGCCAGATCGTCGTCAAAGTTGTACTATAAAAAATAATCATCAACTCGATCTCCTCAGTTTGTCTTTTCCACAGTTTTTCGCAAGCGACAGATGATGTCTGCATTATTTAACAGCAACTACTTCCCTGGTTTGGTTTGCGCATGTCCTTGATTGACGATTTCCTTGAAATTGCGTTTTTATAAGATATCAGATTGCAATTATTATTCCCAATTGAAATGCCAAAAGGTCAGAGGAAAACTAAGTTTAACCAATGTTCAACAGATGAATAATTTGTAAGTGTAGAGAAATGCTAATGATGAGATCGATCGACTTCTAAAAGAATTCGACTTACACGGGATGCAACGACCATCTGACCAAAACCAGGCATAATATTTATGTCGACCAGACGTATGTCGCAACACACGCTTCTGAGATAATGACCAAGATGCGAAAAAAATATTTGTTTTCAATTTTTACTTTTTGGCAGAAAATGATAAATAAATATGTTTTATACACATTAAAACAAAAATTTTGCAAAAAATATTGTTTTATGATATTTTTGATGATTTTGCGGTTTTTATTTTTTAAATAATTCATTGACTTTTCCCGCCATTTTTCTCTTTCCCACCATTAATAGCCATATTCGGCATAATGCTAGCATAACAAATTAGGCATGAGTGAAAAGCCCAGACTTCCCTCTAGGTTATTATGCAATCTTTTTATATGTTGCAAATTTAATTTAATTCTGAACATGGTTGCTAAAGAATGTTGCATTCCTAAGTTATGTGAAACTTTAAATGCATTTTTCTCAGAATTGTAATTTGTCCTCCTTCTTTGTATAGGCCTATTTCAATTGTCTGTCCTCTCTTTGTCTGTCTGCATGTTTGTCTGTCTGTCTCGCTTCGTTTACCGATCTGTCTGTCTATGTATCTTCATATCACGCTCATCGGTTTTTTGTTATCTCTTGCTGCGTTTTTCTCACCTTGACAGACTGTAGAAGTATAGGATGGACGGTATATCAATTATTATGATGTGCACACACGCTCAAGTCACAACACAAAACATCCACATCAATTTATTAATTGTATGCAATGTGATAACACGTAAATTATTCGATTTTATACAAATAAAAATTATGTTCTCGACCCAATTCATTTTCCAATGGCGAGGCAATCGAGTGAGATCCTTCACCCCGCTGCCCTATTCAAAAGGACGCCACTCCATTTTAGATCCTCGTCTGCGGGTCGTGCCTGCTCGAGATTTCAATCTCTGATGTATTTAAAGCTGCCTTCAGGAAGCGAACCGCGGTCCGCGTGCACGTTCTCTTTTAAGAGGCGCGAGAAACGCTGCCAGCACTCTAACCGATGCAGCTAACTGCACATGCGATGCTAACATTATACCTTTGATCGCACTCTGGTACAGGTGTGTAAATGCACGAAAATTATTCTTAAAATGCAGAGGAAATAATAATAATAGCATATTGCATTATTAGTACATGTAGCTAGAAATTTATTATCGTCCACATGAAGAAGAAAAGTAATCAGAGGCAAATCTTGTTGTGCTTGTCTTCGTGATGCACAATTTTAGGAAATATGCACCGAGTAGCGTATTGACGCACACTGGCTTCGAACAGGTTTTGAGCAAGTATGGACAATAGCAGAGCCACGCAACAACGGATTTCCTACAGTGTGTAAGTCAGTAAGTCAGCAATGAATCAATGCGAAGAAAGCAAGAAGAGTCGTGCAATCCAACTTTATTCCCGTCCAAATTTGAGTAGGCCTACAGGTCAAATTGGTCAATAATTGTATGGTTACTAAACCAAGCTACCTCGAACAGTGTGTGGCAACTGCAAATGGTGGCACATGACACACGGTCGGCATTCAACACACCACCGAGTCGTACTAGTGTTGTCTACATGTGATGACAGAAGACGCAACGTCCAAACCACTTTACCAACCAGTCCGATCTGTACAGTCTGAAACTTTTATCGCGCATTTGCACGACATGGTTCACAATAACCGAAAAATGGGTTCGACCAAGAATTCGGTAGAGCCCCTCTTTTGTAGGTTGTCAGTGTCCTCCCAATTCCTCCCATAGCCTTGCATTTGGAGTTCTGTAGACCTAGATGTGAGCAGGGACAGTAACCACCTGTCACCCCTCTGAGTAGAGGTGGACTATTCCAACGACAAAAAGCCTTCAAGCAAAAATGAGAAAGAAAGCACATCACCAGATTTACAGACTCGTTTAATTATCTTGAAATCGCGAAATCGATCAAAGAATCAGACCGAAGAAAATAAGTGAAAATTCGCCTTAAGACCAACTTACAGACGATTGATGAGCCCTGAAAACATGACCACAATGTCATCATTATTACCGAAAATCAAGACTCACGTGCGGGTACGGCGTATGTATTGTATAGGCCTAGACAAAGGTCTATGCAAAAACACATTCATAAAATATTTAATTATGTGAAAAAGGAATATATATGTTCAGATTATATTTGTAAATACGTGCGCATAGGACTACACATAAATATGCATATATATATATATATATATATATATATATATATATATATATATATATATATATATAGGCTATAGCCGCTATATATATGACCTTGCACGCGTTACAAATTATTTTATTTAATAATAATAATATAAACATATAATTATATATATATCGTAAATGCATTTTATGTGCATTATTATATTTCCAATTAATTCTATCCTCCATCAAACCAACAGTATTACACTATATCGTCGCCTTCCTCCTCCTCTTCCTCTTCCACCTCCTCTTCCTCTTCCTCCAACTCATCTCCTTCATCCTCTTCATCATGTCGTGTCTATTAATTTGCCACGAATCACGTGGTTGCACATTGTTGCACACGACGTGTATCCAGAGGACGACTTCCATACGGATTTTCCCCCTAATAGTAATATTGCTAGTCATCCTCTATGGCTTATTGGATGGTTATAAGCAGATTGGATATTAAGACCTTCGCCAGTTCGACTACGAGGTGTAGCTGCGTTGAAAGAAAGAAAGACAGACAGACAGGTTGTTTCTGAGTGCAAAACGGTCAAATAATCATCGTCCGGCCTTATCAGTCGCTGTAAGAAATTCCTTAATTAACAGTCTAGACTATAATACAATACACCTTGACATGCGATGGCATGCTACTTTGTATCTATAGACATACAAAATCGCTCAGCACTGCGAGTTTCTTTCGTGATGATTATTGTCGATTCATGCATTTCTCAGTCAATTATCATCATTATTATTAATGTTTTTTTAAAATCTTATTCATATTATTTCTTAATCTTGTCACATAATTATATAATTTTGTTTTTGTTTTTTTCACTTTGATTTTGATCCATGTTCTACATGTACTGTTAAAGTTGATCTAATGTAAGCATAATTATGCTACTAAAAATCTTTGATTTTAGTTGAAACCAAATCGCTCGACTAAGTCATAGTTTGCATCTTTTCTAGGCACCAGGGTTATGTGAACTTTTTTCTGGCTTCCTGCTGCGCAGTGACTGCGATGTCTCTGTCAAGATTTGCGCTGGTGCTCTGTCTTCTATTATGACGCAATTATTATAGACCTAAATAAATAAACAGTGTCCAGAAGAAAGGTCACACTTAAAAATCATTGAAGAAACTTTTTACGCGAAGAAGAGAACAGGAGTTCGTAAATCAGAGATTGTTTGCCGCTGGCAATATTGCGGCAATACTTCAGTCGCGCGCAGCAGCAGCAGCAACAGCAGAAGCAGAAGCAGCAGCAGCAGCAACAGCAACAGAAGCAGCAACAGCAGCAGTAGCCGCAGATGTCGATGCAGAGAAGACAGGTAGTGAAGAGTTTCGCACATCGGTTGGTCGTCGGTTTGCACGTAGAGGCGTCTAAGGATTGAAAATGATCGATTCGAAGATGTTTCCGACTCGAAAGTGTCAAATAATAACTCCTGGCTTCCAGCTGACTCGCCTCAATTTCCTCTCTGCGGCCTATGTGGATGTGCAGGTGCCACGCTGTCATAGGACTTCAACTGGAGCCCATAGTGCCAGTTCTCGTGTGTTGGACCATCCCTTTAAAACCGTCTGCCACTGCGCTACAATTTACTGCTGCCCTAATCTCTGTGCAGCAGACATTTGCTAACTGTCTTAAAACGCATTTGTCTCGATTCGTTATGCAGGCCACAGGTGCAACGTCATTATGAGTTACTGGAAATGTGCCATAATAAAGTATTCTCTTTTTTATTCTGTTTTAGGTTTGCCTTTGAGTTCTATTTTTCTATTTTTGGTTATCATTACTTTCAAATGCTATAGGTTCTTTAGTCATTATTATGTTGAGTCCATTTGTCAAGTTTTATTTTTTGTTCTAGTTTTAGTTAATAGAAACTTCTTAGTTTCAGTTTTGGTACGTTCAGTTTTAGTTTTATTTTCGGTTATTCGTTCAGTCTCAATTAGGTATAATTTAGTCCCCGATATGGAAGTCCTCACTTGTAGAGATCATCTATTGATCCATTCAGTCCATATCATCCATGTAGTCATGTATCTAATAACTCAATAATAATATAATTAGGCCTATAGGTTTATTTGTGCTTGCGATTAAAATGCATTACCATGCAAAGCCACAGTCAGTGTGTTTTGCCAATCGTCTTCGTCATTTTGCTGCCAGGCCTACAATGTCTACAATGTCTACAATGTCTACAATGTCATGTAGGTTACAGTAGGTTTGCTCATGCTCGACATCCCGCGTTCGCTGGTAATGGTTCCACAATAAATCGGAATGAGACCTCATTTCGAACCTAGCGCTAAATTAATTATCTCGTTTTTTAAAGGCATTTCTTTTTCCATGGAGTGTTCATGCTGACACCGCATTTCAATTGTCATGCTGCGAGAGACGCTATATAAACCTACAGATACGACACGATACAAACTTAGATGTACATAGTCTATATTATATGCCCATACAACAATAAATATATAAACCTACAGATACGACACGATACAAACTTAGATCTACATAGTCTATATTATATGCCCATACAACAATAAATATATAAACCTACAGATACGACACGATACATACTTAGGTCTATAAATTATAGTCTATATTATATGCACATACAACAATAAATTAATTATTCATGCGTACATATTCTTGCGTGCATACTCCCTCTCAAACATGCTTGCGTGGATACAAATAATAATATTAAACAGAGAAAAAATGCATAAAAATATTCATGCTTAGGCCAACATGCATACAATGCAGCTGCATTGATACATAGACCTACGTTGGCTGCGTGCATTTACATGGACACAATCATCTACAGACAAGCGGACACAATAATATTTATTTATGATGTACACACATAATAACATGCAAATTAATTGAAGACACTGCATGTGTTGAAGATTCAATGAACGAAGTCGATTAATTTTGTACATCAACTGCTGCTGCTGAGTTTCCTCGCTTTCCTCTCCTAACATCGCATTCGTTTCAAACACACCTGAATTCAATTCATAAACCATCGGCTTTCCATCTTCACCTTACGACATCCATCTATCCATCCATCCACCCATCCATCCTTCCATCCATTCGCCTTCATCGAAACGACATCCATCCATCCATCCATCCGCCTTCACCTTACGACATCCATCCATCTATCCATCCATCCGTTAATCTGAACGACATCCACATCGAAGTCGTCAGTTCTTTACAGGAAGCTGTCAACTAAGAGCAAAAACTTTTCTCCACAGAGAGGAAGGAGAGACAATAAACGCAAGTCTTGTCTCTCGTCGTCATAATTTCTAAACAGCCATGAAAGCGTGATCGATCACCAAAAGCGGAGAGTAACAATAGATGCTTATGAGCATCACACGTGACTGCAGTAACCTTTATGGATAGATGGACGGACGGACGGACGGGCGGACGGACGGATGGATGGATGGATGGGTGGGTGGGTGGGTGGATGGCAAACGTGGTAGACATCGACTCTTGAGATCAGAGACATTTAATGACGAATTGATATTTAGGCCAACAGTACAAAATAAGTAGAGCTGTTGTTCGATTAAAAATTTTAATCGCGATTAATCGCACGATTAAAATTTTTAATCGAAATTAACGCAATATTAACGCAATATTAATCGACGTCTTTCACAATGCCTGACATAGCTGTTTACTTGCTAGGCTTATTAAGTTTTTATAAAACCATTAGGGCTGTTGTTCGATTAAAAATTTTAATCGAAATTAATCGCGCGATTAATTTTTTAATCGCAATTAACGTCAAATTAATCGCAATACATTTCCTTCAAATATATTAATCTTACTTTTTTCTAAGGACCTCTGAAGCATAATATTTTAATGACTGAATGCATTCTTTCTATTGCAAACATACCGTATTCAATTACCTTTGGCTTAGGCCTATTGAATTTCTGCATTTAGTTTATTGAACAGTTTTGTATGACAGACAGAATTTAAACACTGTTCAAATCAGTCAACTGCTCAAAATCCGTTGATTTTTTGATTTTAGCCACCTTTAATTAAAATGAAATGTGAAAATTAGACAACCGTTTTCTGACTATCAAAATTAATTATTTATTCAGTTAATTGTATAGGCAGACCAGTTTATTTACATTAGTCGGTTCAAGGAATGCTCTTATTAATTACGGTAACACTAGTAGGTCTACTATTGAATCTCATTATTTTGTCAAAATTTTTCACAAGAGGTTGCGGTTTTTGTCAAACCTCGTCTCAGTTGTCCTTCTGTGAACATTCATCATTTGAAACCTGAAATCCATTGGTCATCTCCTGGAGTTCAACCAACGTAGTCTGACTGGGTGAGGAAACAACCTTAGTGGACGATGCGATGCGGCCGATGTAGACAGTTCATAGCTAGCGTTAAATGCATGTTTTGGTTCGCATGCAATCGATAATTGAGCAACGAATTGCTACGATAATACTTAAATTCTGTTTTGGAATATTTGCCAAAGAATGTCTCACTAGTTTCAAGTTTGAGCCTTCCGTTTAAAACGAGTTTTTCTGCCCCTGATTCCATTTTAATCAGATATAATTAACGCGTGCGATTAATGCGTTAAAATTTTTAATCGCAAATTTTTTTAACGCGTTAATCGCAAGCGTTAACGCGATTAAATCAACAGCCCTAAAAATAAGCAATCATTGAAAGCCGCTCTTTCAGCATAATTCGCCATGTCCAATTCAGACAATAATATTGCAGATGTCATCTCGTGAACTTTCAATTACCTGGCCCCAAATTCTGGCATCAATTGTTTGTTTATTAGTGTCTGACTTTATCGGTTTTAGTTTTGAAATCGTTGACTTCAGAGGCGTCAACAATGGTTTGGAGTCTATTTTCATTTCCTAACTTTAAATCTGGTCCTCATTGTTCTTTATGTTGTTATTTCGGGTCTTTGAACGATGTTAAATGATTCTTCAGACGTTTCACGATGTTTAAAAATGAAAAGATTTCTATTATGGTATACCGCCACAGTTGAGTTTAAATTTAAGCCATCTCAGACGCAATGCTCTGTTGGTTATGTTGGAGTAATTGTTGCACTCGTAAGTATGATTAATAATTGCAATTGAAGCTAATGTTTGCCTTCTGTTGCTCTGATAATTGTAAGAGGAATTGAAACGAGTCAAACAACAATCAAGTCAATATGCTGTTTCCACGAGCAACTTCAAAGCAACTTTAGATTGACTGACACAAAAGATCACAACGCTACAGGCATTTCTTGATCCACGATCTATGGAGTCGAAGACGACTTGAAAATTGATCCTATTGACAGTTTTTTTCTTTTTTTAAATAATGCGTCTGATTTAGTTTCAGTTTAAGCCATGGAAATTATTCGTAATTTTTAATTTTCGTTTATATTGCTCTTCAATAATAATCGTTGGTTTCAGTTTCCGTTTTGCTTTAATGTGTCGACATAACATTGTCATTTACTGCGATACAATTAATAGTCTATGTCGTTTTGTTCCGCAAACAGTTCATTGGTTTTGATATGAAATTATTATGACTATCTGTTTAGCTATGTGAGTCAGTATTCAACTATTCATCCTTCACATTCTGTAGAGTCTCCAGTAACATTTATTTCATTTGCTATTGAATAAATGTAACGTGCAACATTCATATAGACAAGACGCGTTGGTGCAGAGGTGCGTTCAATGTCTTAGAGTTGGATGGTTGCGGGTTTGAATCCACTATACAGTAAGTCCTTCACTCGCAATTGCTCATGCGCATCGGCGTGAAACTCTAATTCAGTGTCCGCTCTGTCAGGAGCGCCTCTGAGTAGAATGTTGAAGGGGCGCTATAACAAGTGCTCATACATGCACAATACAATAAACAAAGTTAAGTCTCTAAGCTCATGTAATCTCTGTAGCAGTTGGTATAATCCGAATGTTGACGCCTACGGAAGGAGAACGAAAGTACACCACACGTGTATGTGGTTGTTTGTGGGACATGTGGTGCGGAAATGAATTGGCTTAGAAGAATGTTGGCTATAGAAACAGACGAGACAGGATCGCATAGAGTTAATCCGGAGGGTGTTGGGTCAGGTGGATGGCCGACGGATGAGAAAAACAAGACTGATGATCAGTTATTGACATGGAACGAAGGTGGACATCAGGAGAATGTCGGCCAACGTACTTCATGGTCACGTGCAGGATACACGGAAATGGGAGCGAAATAATAATATAGGCACACGGATCGACGTCATGAAAGAAGATCCTAAAAGTGCAGAGCGACCAGAGACTGCATATTATAATCAGAAAACGAAATGTTGATGATGAAAAAGATGAAGGTGAAAAAGAAGATCAAGACAAAGAAGAAGAACTATACATTTACATTTAACTGTGTTATATGCAAAAGTTGATACCTATGCTTCCACGGTGCATAATAAACTGCCATCGAAACTACTAGGATTAAGATAGAAAGTAGATTTTCAAAATTGTCTTGAATGACATAAATACTTTTCGATTACTAATGTATGCAGGACGACTGCTGCTGTGTGTGTATGACTGTATGTGTGTATGAGTGTGTATGTGCATGTGTCCGTGTGTGTGTGTGCGTATGCTTGTGTTCGTGTGTGCGTGTGCTTGTGTTCGTGTGTGCGTGTGTGCTTGTGTTCGTGTGTGTGTGTGTGTGTGTGTGCGTGCGTGTGCGTGTGGATACGAGTCATCTGAAAGAAGAGTCTATCTTTACTGTTCTTTGAAGATAAACATTTAAACGAGACTAAGATCATAGCCATCATCAATCATATGGAAATGCATCTCTTCTTAGAGCTGTCATGTCCGCCAGTTCTTCTTTGAGCTGTCATTTCTGTTTGTCCTCTTTGGTTGCTATATACTAATATTTATATCCTTGATTTCTGTTGGAAATGTTAGCTAAGCGTATCTTCAAGGAACTGCTCTATTATCTTAGAAGTTGTAGTCGTGTGTGTCTGCTTGAAGCTGTCGGAACTGTGTGAATTCCTAGAACTACTAATGGCCTGTGATGGACAACCTGAAAGGAACTGTTAGATCTGTTTACCTTCTTGGAACTGTAAATGTCTCGTCATTACAATAAGCAAACAATGGGTCAATGCTGAATGAAAAAAGTATTGTATTTCTTATTCGCTGACTTTCGCTTCTGATATCGAAAGCATAATTATATCCTACGTCTCCAAATTGATTAGCAATGGATAATTAATTTGGATCATCAATGGCAACTTCATCGCGAGTTCATTATGCATAATTTAGAGAAATTGCTTTGCAGTTCGGATTATAATAATTATTGTCTGTGGATGGTGACATCTTATTGCTGCTTTCAGAAGGTCTTAGCAAAGAATATTTGAGGGATTTCTT
This sequence comes from Lumbricus terrestris, assembly GCA_949752735.1. NCBI lineage: Eukaryota > Metazoa > Annelida > Clitellata > Crassiclitellata > Lumbricidae > Lumbricus > Lumbricus terrestris. The sequence continues at coordinate 97,914,571 of OX457036.1, forward strand.
CGCTCCACAAAGTCCCGAAGGTGCATCTACACAAGAACAGTTGTTGCCGAGTTAGGCAACCGCGCAGAATATTCAGTTGCTGTCTGAATGTCTAAGTGACTATACAAGGATGGAAGGATGGATGGATGGACGGATGGATGGATGAATGGATGGATGGGTGGATCGATGGATGGGTGGGTGGGTGGATGGATGGATGGATGGATGGGTAGATAGATGAATGGATGGATGGATGGATGGATGGATGGATGGATGGATGGATGGATGGATGGATGGATGTATGATTTGGGTGGATGAATGTTGAGAAGATAGGGTAGGATGAATGGGTGGATTTATTGAATTTATTGGTCTGTATATCTCTCTTTCTATTCCTCTGCTCTGCGTCAGTTGTTTCGTATACATTTTTCTCATTCTTCTCCTTATCTTCGAATCACGAGTCTTGTCAACCATCCCACATGAAGACGATAACGAAGAATTGCGATCCCCGTTGAAATCCAATTGATGCGGGAAGAAAATATAGGTCAACGTGTCAAAGTTCAAAGGTTAGAACAAAAATGAGGACAGACGGAAAGATCTTTCTGAGAAGATCCTAATGTTGTTGATCGTGTCTAGAATGTTCCGGAAAGACGAGAGATGACCAACCGACCGACCGACTGACCGACCGACCAACTGACCAACGGACTGACTGACCAACCGACTGACCGATAGGGAATTAGTTGTTCATCCTCTGCGAATTGTTTCTGCTGCATGAACGGAATATTGATGAGTCGATGTTTTCAACGGAAAATCACTTTTCATCACTGGTGACTTTTCTGTTCTGGCTTTGGTGCTCTAACACGGGAGCTTGTGGCAGTATGGACGGGTTTCCATGCACAGTCCAGATTAACGATTTAGAGCATCGAGACCCTATTGTATTCTATTGTCTTGAATTATACCGTTGTTCATTGTATTGAATTTTAGTGTATTGCATTGTATCGAATGGAAGACCTGTTGTATCATACTTACAGTCCCGACATATTAAAGGAAACTGATTTTGTATGCATTTCTCTGTTGCGCTGAGGTAGAATAATTATTATGCATCGTGCATAAAACTTTTCTATTTTTTATTGTAACTATACTACATTCAGTCTTACTTCTGCTATCTCAGTTACTGTTGTAGGACGTTGTTTTGATTGTAATAAATAAAGAGCTACCGTACATTACCGGTTTCTCTCCAACTAAATTTATTGAAATTATGTGGAAGAAATCGTGGGCCTTCAATATAATGGTTGAAATCTGAGCCGATGTTGCTCAAGTGCACTGTGTGCTGTGTGCAAGTGGTTTGAATATCTCAATCTCTTCGTTGTCGTTCATCCATCGAATGTTGAGTTGAGTTCTTTCAATCGCCTGTTCGTAGGTAAATGTTCCGACTCCCATGTTGGTTGAAGACGAATTCCAGAAGTCCTTCGGCTGAAAGAAGCAAAACATTTTGATCAAATCATCGATACGAAACCAACATTAGCAGCTACATCTACTTTGACTCCTTCTCTGGTTTCTTTCTGAACCGGACTCAGACCTTCTCTATACATCGCTCTAAAGACAATCCTTCTGTAGCGCACGTTTCTAACGCAGACGAAGCCAAGTGGTAAATGAGAATATCGGTAGATTGTAGAATTAATCGTAAATTAAAAAGTTCTAGAGCGATACTTGAAATCTAATTGCGGGGCACCAGCTTATTCAAGAGAGACGGCTCTCTTGAATAAGCTGGTGCCCCGCAATAATAGCTTTCAAGCATCGCTCTAAAACTTTTTAATTTACGATTAATTCTACGATCTACCGATATTCTCATTTACCACTTGGCTTCGTCTGCGTTAGAAACGTGCGCTACAGAAGTTAGGGCCTACTGATTGTTTGCATTATAATTCTACGGACGGACAAAGTGAATGATTGATTGATGATAACAAATGAACGAAATTATCGCCAAACATGTAAAATATTATTGAGAATAAAACTATTTTATTCCAAACTATAAACTTAACAAGATTTTATAATTACACGCTATTCCAGTTAAAACTTGAAGTCATTTTTAATATTTCAAGAGGCGCAGTGCGACTGAACTAACGGAGGTCAACAAGCAGGCTCGCTTTGAGGGATCAAGGCAGTTGTTGATGCGCTTTCGTGCAAACTTGATAGACCTATACATTTCAAATAGCCTTCACCTTAATCCCGTGGAATATAAAATCTGGTCTGTGATGCAAGAATAAGTTTACAAGAAAAGGGACGCGATGTCGGAGAATTGCGTCAGCGCATAATAATTATTATTACAGGCATGAGACGAGATTGATCAAATTGCATAGGTCCCTAATCGATTCAGCAATTAGTCAGTGGCGAGCGCGTCTTTGTGCGTGTGTTGAGGCCGAAGGAGGACATTTTGAACGTAGGCCTACATAATTACTCTCAAGTAATAGTTAACTGATTCTTGTCCTTTAAAATGAAGTTTCTCCATTCTTTATCGATATGTACAAATTATTACACAATAATCTTAGCAGTAGGAGAGGTTCGATTTTTTCCGTTCACCGTGTAGATAATTATGCAAAAAAAACTGCGACAGAGACAGAGAGATGGCTAGAGATAAGCAGAGGACAAACAAAATTGTTTTGGTATGCATATGTATAATCTATGTAGGCTATCCATCTAAGGAATTTGCATATTTCTGTATGTATATGTATTATGTTCTTATGTAATGTATCATCTAAGGAATTTACATAGCGCTCATTTAATATAATATGTATATATAGTTATGGAGAGAGACACACAGACAGAAACACAGACAGACAGACATAGTGCCGCTATCAGATGATTTTATAAACAAGAGATGATAATTATGAGGTACTCAGTCAGACTGTCGCTATACAGACAAGGTCAAACAAGCGAAACATATGGATGTCTCCATCCTTTGTTCCTACATCTTTTGCTTGCACTCAGTCACAAGAGAGCAATGATTATAATCGACTCAATATCTTGAGTTCAGCATTCATGTAAAAAGCTTCAGTAAATCTATTTTGATGACAAGCGACAAGAGAAGCACTCCTCTTCCGTACCTAAAACAACAAAGCCTTCGGGGGCGTCATTCATGAAAGGCATTATATAAATTATACAGGTGCATATACATTATTCATTTAGCGCTACTTTGAGCTAGTAAAATAACAGCTGACCCTTTCATATCGTGGAAGAGCATCAATGAATCGAGTGGAGAGTAAGTGGTGGATGTTAGAGAAGAATTGGATGAAATAATAAAGAGGAAGTTGTCGATCTTTTGATGTTCGTCCAAAAGATCAATCACTTCCGTCTCAATTCAGAGCAGACGAAATTGATGTCGATTTGTGATTATAAATCCTCATTTATATCGCTTCTCTTCAAGAAACTTTATAGGAAATGCTCCAAACCAGACTAGCCTACACACGGCCACAAAACAAACAAAATGCTTTCCTAGCTCTTGTGGAATAAAGACATGAGAAGTAAAGCGTAGGTTGCTGATTGCGTGGGTGCGGATTCGAGAATGAAGGACAAACGAATGCAAATCGTCTACGTTGCATTGAGTTTGAATTGGCGATTAAAGGGGGGGACAACTAGTTTACCCTGTTAACATTTACTGCGATATTTAATCGTACACTCAGACTGAAATGTTGCCCCGATTCAAATCACGGATTAGGAAACGCAGACGATTTCGAGTTGAATGCAAATGACTGAACACTGTGAACAGCTGCATATCTGAAGAGTTTACAAGTCTCTTAAACGTCACTATTATTTGAGATATTTTATGTAGTTCTACTATATAAAACGCTTAAACTCAGAAGCGCTCGGGCGCAACCACGGCTAAATAGGACAGTTTTTGAGACGGAACAGAGTGGATTGCGCAACAAGAGCAGTGTAGCAGGGAGACCATTCAAGTTTGT